>JACVQZ010000133.1:0-522310 GCA_019828575.1 Talaromyces thailandensis
ATTAATAAATAATTGATTAAAAACTAATTAAAAATCAGTTATAAACTGATTAGGACTTACTTAATATTTAAATATATTACATATTTGTAAGGGTTTGTTTCAAATAATACCAATTTTACTAAGAAATAATTTTTGTGTGGTTGGCCGAGCCCTTAGCGTTACGCTAAATCCAAAATGGACTAGCCTTGCATTAGCCGTGGTGTGGCTTCTTTTTAGTATGGTCATCCCAGCTGTAGACACGACCAAAAATAGCAGCAGCTCAGCTCCTCGTAACCAACAACTCGTACTAAGCCTATTCGGGCTGTGCGATACAGATACGCCTACGGTAACGAGAGTATAATGGGACACGGCGGGCTTGGACAGGGCTACGCAGATGTAAGCGCAACTGGTATCCCGCGGTTCGATGATTTCAATGATCCATAGATGCATTGATTAAAAGTGTTCCCTGTTTCGCCTAGTAGCATTCAGGAAACATGGGAGAAAATGTCGATAATTACATGGTATGACTGAAGGCTATTTAATACTATGAGAGTATGAGACTACTATGTACTAGTATGTAGGAGTACTTCCATGAATCGGGTGGAGCCGTCGGTCATTGACCCTTGCCTGGAGGCGCTCTGCTCCACTTCCACTTTTCAGCCTCAGGCACACAAGGAACAGGCACAAAGACAGAGCATAGCTACGAAGTATAATGACAATTATTCAGAATAGTATGGACTCAATGGACGCAAAAGTAATGCAGTACTATTTTCATCCCTTTCGATCGAAGTCGTTGATCGTCTGATTCATGCACGCTGGAGAGAATGCCTTGCTTCAAGTATGACAAGTCCCCTACGTACCCGAATGCGGTTAGTCTCACGAATCTAGATTCTAGCCCTAAGTCGACCAATAATTGCCTGATCAAAGCAGTCAGTCGATATTCAGAGTCCTAGGATTCAGGCTTCTTTCACACTAGATAATCTATGGCTCGTGTAATCTCATCTTACAAGATCTTACAAGGGAAATAAGGTGTGGCGTTCATTCGTAAATGCATGTAAAAGTCAACGACAGTACAGAGAAGAAGCCTCAGGACTAGGTAATCCGAACGAGACCCCACGACATGACTCGAAATGAACATGCGTCCTCCTTTCTGTCCCTCCTAATTCAATCAAACTCTCATACAAGCCCTAGCTGCTCTCTTCATTTCAAAGAGCACTTGTGACCGCACTTGGTACAGCTGAGCAGATTCTTCTCCGCAGATTTGACGATAGATGACTGGTGACCACAAGTAAAGCCACAATTTGTACAGCTGGTATTCTGTCCGGGGATAGCAACTGGTGAACTTGTTCGACAACACCCGCTGGGTTCGTGGGGGCACTGATCGCAGCGAAGGCTATGCGCAATGAGTAAGGGACCGTTGCCGCAGTTGCACTGTTGTTATAAAGCATTCGTATATTAGCAAGTCTCAACGCAGTACTATTGCTATCAACCAGACTGGAGAACATAGACTCACGCAATACCATGTCCCTGACAAGCTGTTTCGTTGAGACATTTGGATCTTGAGAGTTTGTCAGCAAATTATCGTGCCACGGTTACGATTATTTGACTGCTCCAAACATACTGAAATAAATTCCGAGAATTCGAAGCCTTTTCTTTTGAAGTGAGAGATATATTCCGGAAGCTCGTTCTGGTCGTCTGCAATTTTCGACAGCCCATTTACCAAGGGACTCGACCTTCCTTATATACCTTCAATCCAAAGCCTTCTACCATTCATCTCTTATGATTTGGGCACGCAATGGACTTCCAAAGCTGCCATTTACAAAAGTTCGTACTCGACACAGTGATCAACACAACATACAATCCCACAAATGGAATTCATGAAGTTATCCCCACATTCGAATCCAGCCTGACCCAAGAGCAAACCAGATCAAGTCCGAGATCGCTTTTCTCGTTACTCCAGAAGATGCAATATTCTCAAAAAGATTCTGATTTGCATGTGATGAAAATTAAAGAAAAAAATACATCTTCCTCTAAGATCATCTGACCCTATCGAAACGTCACGCCGCATCTCATTCGATTCTCTCTTTTTCGGTGGTGGTAATATGCCCTACATGCTCAAACCCATGCTCTCCGACTGGATCCAAATCTCAATTTACCTGCATACATGGAAATACTAGTCGGTGCTAAGCGCGCTGTCAGTCGAGAATGCAAGCAATAAGAATGACATTAACCGTGCCACGTTGCTAATGCAAGTAAGAAAATTTTCAGAAAGGATTATTTCGACTTGCCGATCGATTGACATAACGTACTGGATGTTGTGCAGGATGTTTAGATATTGGCTGATGTAACAATGCAATTATTTTCTACTTTTTGTTCCTTTCTTCCTTCGTTGCTAGGAGAGACTGATTGTGATATTGAACTTCGGTCTGGTATCCTGGCGTTTAAACATGAAAATACCTGACAGAGATGCAGGGCTGCTGCCCAATTTATCCGGCGACATGAGTAGACAATTAAAAAAGAAGATTGGGATCGTTGACAATCTCAGCGAAAGCCGATACACAATTAACCAAGATTGCCAACTTGTGGCTTGCGACATTCCCCTCGAGTTGGGCCTAACCTGACGTTCTGATATGAACCGGTTCATATCACCAGCGCGCATTTGTGTCATCGGAGAGCCTGGTCAGGCTGAGATATTTCGAGTTCCGACTTAATCGTTTACCGGATTGGGGAAAGAATGCGTTTTCTCGAAATTAGTTTTCGTTCTAACCTAGGTTGGTAGGCAGACTTTTCTGTGATCATCGGGTGTTGCATCGTTAGAGATTTGTTATCTAGTGTACTAGCTATGAAGTTGATGGCACTTTCGTTCATTTGTCGTTCCCAGTTTCTGACCGCTAGATGGACGCGACAAAGTAATTCAACGTTGAACCAATTGACTGAATCTCGATATTGAGACACAGACATGAACATAAAGTTCAAGTCACACGACTCCAACGCATTGAGATGAGTTCCATGCTCTCCAATTTGCTGTCGTCCTCTTCAGGCAAATAGTATTCGAAACGAGACGAGTAGCCTCCTTTTCACATGGTGTCCTTGTCGTTACTGACCACTTCTAGGGCTATTATTGAATCCGCCGAAGATCGGATGAATGTCTCTCGAAACCAGAAATCGTGTCGCTATTCAGACTGCTTTTGCAGATTGGGAAGCATGATGATCTAGTAGATTTGTGCCTTTCTTATGGAATTGATATCAATGATCTGGGATAGATGCCCAATGCTTTTTGATTCGAACCTCTTCTTAGATTGATGATTCCCAGAACGCTAGCACTGGGTCTCAGCAGCGGTTCTGATGCAGCATTATCTGTCGCTGACTCGATGTTGATATCATTCGAATAGAATCATTGCCCTTTTTTGGCTATTTTCAATAGCGTACGAGTGAGATCGTTGGTGGAAAGCCTTGGAATAGACTTGAAAAACATTGAGACGACGTCTGAAGGAAGAGGAGAAGGACGAGCAAGTGGAGGAGCAACTGGCATCAATGAGATGCGCGCTTGCCGATGAGCTTATCTCATCTGTGGATCTCGGGAGTTTGTCACCTGCACATTACATGGTGACTCCTTTGTTCTGGATGGACGTAGTCATGCGTAGCGATTGGGACATGTAGTGCCTAGGTACGTGGCGATGTGCTAAGACTTTGGACTGAATGCAACAGCTTTTCGCTAGTCTGCTCTATTCTATGGCAGAAGATGAACGATTTTAGGCCTTCTGCGCAATAACTATGGACAAATTATCCGACTAATCCTCGAAGCGTTGATTGCCCAAATCTTTCTTTTTCAGATCAATCTCGTCAAGAAACAATGAAGTCACCAAGCCCAAACCACTCAGGCCAGTCATAGTATAGAAGGTTGTCTGGAAACACTTCAGGTAGACATTCAAAATCTGATCCATCGTCGTTTGAGAGATGTCTAGTAATCTCAACTGAGCGATAAAGTTCACCGCATTAGAGGCGTCGTTCAACGGCGCTAGCGCTCCTATCAATTGGATTGTAGTTTCTGAAATGGACGTTGAGAAGACATTATTAAATATTGCCGAAGATATGGTGAGACCCACAAGGCCGCCAAACATGCGAATGGAGAGAAATTGCGCGATTGCCAGGCCTGTGTCGTCTACATTCTTCACGCTCGCTTGCATAGGAAGAAGATTCAGTCGGAGTAACGCAACACCTTGTCCCCAGAGAATTGGAAGCCCGTAACGTATTGACGATGAAGACTCCGCATTCAATAATGCTAGTATGCCCGTTCCAACTGTGAGAATGATCCATGAACATCGTAAAAGCCAGACGTATCCTCCAAACAGCGGCACCATCAGCATCGCGATGGCTGCAAATACCACGCTGATGATGCTGGTGGGTAACAGTGAAACGGCCGATGAGATTGCGGTCTCGAGCTCCACGGCTTGGTAAAGCAGGGGCAAGTATTGCAAGAGTGAGACCAGAATTATGCCATGGATAAAACCTCCTAACAACGTCATATTTCCGGTCTTTGAGTGGAAGAGTCGATGGGGAATAATTGGTTGCGTGGGCTTTGCTTCGTAAAAGACAAATACGGCAATGACAGCAACCCCTAAAAGCATTGGTAGTAGAGTCTGCCAGGCTGCCCATGGATATAAAGAACCGGCCCAACTGAGTGGTACAACAAAAGCCGTGACTCCAATAACGACGAGCACCATACCAACCCAGTCGACGCGCTTCGAGTTTCTAGCGAGCGTTACGTCAAGTCGTACAGGCCGTAGTTTGAGGAAGAAGAGCAGTAATGGCGCCCCTATTCCCAAAAACGGAAGGTTGATCCATCCAACCCATCTCCAACTAGCATAATTTGAGAAAAGTGCGCCGACGGTTGGCCCCATGATGTTGCCAACAGCGGACGGAATGGCCATCAGGCCGAGATAGGTTGATCGTTCCTCTAGTGTGGTCATATCTGCGAGTATTACCTCTGCCAAAACATCAATTCCTCCTCCACCGAGACCTTGAAGAACGCGACCGACGATGATGGTATTCATGTTTTGCGCAGTTGCAAAAACAATGGAACCGACAAAGAATAGCCCCATGGAAGTGAAGAGAGGGGGCTTTCGACCAAAGGTGTTGGAGATGCTGGCCCATATTGGTTGGATGACCAAGCCGCAGAGGGTGTAGGCCAAGCTTGCCCAGAAGGACTCTAGACTCGAGCCATGCAAGTCACCGGATATAGTCTAGTTGTGGTATCAGCATCCAAGAGGCATAAGTGACGAGACCTCAAGACTCACTGGAAGAGCAATGCCTAGACAGGTTGCATCCACTTGGAAGACAAAAAGGCTCGTCGCAAGCCCTACAAAGGCAAGTTTGAAGGAGAGTGACTTTTTTTGTTTGGGATCGGTAGAGTCCACAGCTAATTGCTCCTTTGAAGCTTGCAGTTCCGCACCCTCCGTCATCTTCTCCGTGTCCTTGATTGTTTCTGCATTGTGTTCCAGGTACGGTCCTCGTGGTACGATAGTCATGGAAACTTCGGTAGCCGAGCTGGCAATAATCTCATGATTTCCCATACCATGTGTAGAAGCTCAGAGGTTCAATCTTTTTGATCTGTTGCTTGGATGGATCACTCATTCAGGGGCGATGAGAAGTCGCTCTGTGGCCTGGCCACGAAATCGTGGGCAACCAGGGCCTTTTTAATCCGGCCATTTTCTGGCCAGAATTTTCAGCAGCAAGCATCATATCCACATACTGAGCAATTTCATCAGTCTAATTTGTGAGCAGATTGAGTACATATAGCTGCCAAAATATGGAGAAAGCTTCAATCTCCATCGACGCCTATCTAGTTAAGGCTAGCCAGTCACGTGTAGTCAGAACCACTAGTCCTATTAAGTCCTAGTGGCATTGTAGCATTGAGCCTCGGCTAGGACCGGTCGCACATCCGAGCCGTGGGCGAGCTAAGTCGCGCTTGCCTGCCGTGCGACTGCGGAGTTGCTGTTGAAGTACGGGCAATGCGCCTACTGCACTTGACACTCGATAGCTCCAACTTCATGCTTTGCCATACCAACATTCGCTTGAGCTGAGCGTGACTGCGCAAGTTACTTATCATGGTATCGTCGATTTCTTCCTTGCCCCGTTACTAGTCAGCATCCTTGATTGCTGCTCACGACAGCTCCACCATGGCAACAGAGGCCGCTCCCGCCCCTGCTCACAAACATCGCAGAATGAGGAAACGTGTAAGAGCCCGGTCTCCCATTTCAGGACGTCTGCTGCTCGACAGTCATCTGCGTGGAGATACCGCTGTGCTGTCTGATGACCTCGTCACCGACTTGTTTCCCAATGTCAATCTGACAGGTAAGAGTAGGTGGTGGCATTCACATGACATTCGCTGACTTGAGCTATAGAAGCCGGACTAAACAAAGATCCAAAGCAAGGGACCTTGTACATCGCGATATCTCCGTATACACCACAATACCATTCTATAGACGACGTCCCATGGACTATTATACCTGCTCGTGTCCAACCGACCGAAAAGTCGCAAGTCGCCCCGATCTCGCATAGCACCGTGCTCTTCCCGGCCTCGGCAAATTATCTACAACCATTCCTTCAGACTTTGAGCAAGCTCGATCCCACACGCCATGCTATACAGTCATCACGACCTTTCGAAATTCGGATTCTCGACGTTGCCCCCCTGCATCTTGAAACCATTTATGTGACTGTGGAGCGAAATCTATTGCGCAACCTGGACGATGTACAAAGCAAGTTTGGCGGGGGCTTCAATAGCCAGCCGCATGGAATTAATGGATCATGGCCCAGAGGTGGCAAAGCGATGGAGATCAAGCGCTACACAAAGAAAGCAGCAGCCGAAGCGGAAGAGCGATTGACTGCTGCCGTTCGCGAGGCCTTGTCGAACCAAAAAGTCGTCCACGTTGGAGACATTCTACCGCTTCCATTGCCTTCGCATCCTATTACTCATGTTCCTCCTCCGCCAGCAAAAATCACATTTTGCGAACCAGTTGCGCAGGGTTTGTTACTGCCCTCCACCAAAATCGTACTCGTGCAGTCTCGCCCTCACGGAGCTCGTCCCCATAAAGGATATACCCTGACGGGGTCGAACCTGCTAAAAGGCTCTGTGGAGGAAGAGGCAGATGATACTGCAAACGAGCAATTCTTTTCAGCTGCCGAAGATCGCCCTTTGGAAACGGAGATGGAAAGCACGACTCCGCCGGATGACTCCGAGACCGACGTCTCCACAGCCAGCGACCATGATTCTTCAGACGACTCTCTCGACGATATGATATCTTTGGCAGCTCCGCAACTACCACAACAACCCTCGGGCGTCATGTCGGCTATGTCTTCAATGACCCCACGAGCAGGTGGCCGCCGCATGGATGGTACCCACACACCAGGCTCGGTTATATCAACGTTTACGTCTGGCACTGCCCGTCCGGGGCGCATGGGTGGTAAGACATTCAAAGCTGAAGGTCTTTTGAATCGAGTTCCAGTAGACTTGCTACATCCAAAGCCCAAGGAAGAGGATGACACAGACGCATTTGTCTACGTTGACATCAACACGCTGGTCAAAGTTGGCTGCTTTTCTGGTGACTGGGTCCGTATCGAAGGGACGGAAGAGCCCTCATCCAATCCCTTTTCGTCTCTAGCGATCGGAAGTTTGGGCCTTGACGATGAAGACTCTGGCAATTGGCGAGCCGTCCGTGTGTATGGAATATCCGGTTTGCCGTCGCCAAAGCCACGTTACGCAGTGGGTGCAGCTTCAGACCGACGATTGAGTGTTTCTCAATTACCAGGACAGCGCCTTACGCCGGCTGTTTTCGTGCCTCCCATACTTCTCAGCAATCTTGACAATCCGAAATACGTAAAACTTTCTCCTCTTCCATTCGCATCCGCTCATGCCTCCGCTCGACCAGGCGCACACCAACCCTCAAAGTCGACTTCAAGCAAGGCGCCGCCGGTTGCTCAGGAAGTCACTCTTTTGAAGATATCTACACCATTATCCTCCGACCGATCGATACAACCAGCGTTGTTTGCGGGGTTACGGCGCTATTTCGAATCTAAGAAACGGCTTGTAAAAAGCGGCGATCTTGTCGGTATAAGCGTCGACGAAGGGTTGGGTAGGGTCGTTTACTCGGGCGCAAAATCCGAAGGAGGAGCCGAGGATGACCTGACCTCAAAGCTTGGCTTCGTCGCTGATACTGCACCTGAGGAGAATGCGTCTCGGAAAGTGGGCGTTGCTTGGTTCAAAGTTGGACAGGTGATTGCGCCTTCCCTTGAAGATCAAGATGGAGAGGATCAATGGGGTGGTGTAGCCTTGATAGATTCGTCAAGCACACGAATGGCGCAAGCGGGTAGCCTGGTCAGCAGGGTTCCAGGAACTTTGAGAAGTGGATGGGAATACTGGCTGGGGGTCAAGCGTCTTCCCAGAGCACACAGCGATGTGCCGCAATCGCATGGTATAGTAACCGAGCTGCCAAAGTTTTTTACATCTCCTATTCAGAACAGAGTCAGAGAGTTGATCACTGCTGCGACGAGTCCTCGTGCTGTACAGCTGGGAATGCCTCCAGTTGTCATTCTTCTGACTTCAACGCAAAGGCATATTGGTAAAACGACATTGGCCTCTCGTGCATGCGCGGAGATTGGTCTTCACGCATTTACATTGGATGCGTATGATATACTGACAGAAGGCGGTGCCAATGGCGGCGATGTCAAGACCGAGGCATACATGAAAGCCCGGGCGGACAGGGCTTTTGCTTGTGGTCCTAATTCTACGGCCTTGATTATACAACATATCGAGGTGCTCACGGCTGACAGAATTGTGACTGCTATGAAAGAGATTGTTTCAGAATCTCGTGTCATCATTGCAACTACAACTGATGTTGATAAGATTCCGGAAGGGATTCGAAGTCTTTTTACACACGAACTGGAAATGACTGCCCCTGAAGAAAAGGAGCGAGAGGGCATACTGCATAATGCAGTTATCGATCTTAGTGTCAAGATTGCTCCGGATGTCGATCTTGCAGCCGTTGCTGTGAAGACGGCTGCGCTTGTGGCAGGTGACTTGGTTGACGTCGTCGAACGGGCGTCTCTTGCAAAGCTTGATCGTCTCGAGAAACTCACTCGAGCAGCAAATGGCTCAGTGACTCTGCGTGATGTACAGTTAGCTGGTGGTGATGCGGCACGATGCGTCACCAAGACTGACTTTGATCTGGCAGTGGATGCAGCCAGAAAGAACTTTGCCGACTCAATCGGCGCGCCTAAAATTCCTAACGTTACTTGGGATGACGTTGGTGGTCTTAGTAATGTCAAAGATGCTGTCATGGAGACTATTCAGCTTCCTCTTGAGCGGCCGGAGTTGTTCGCCAAGGGTATGAAGAAGCGAAGCGGTATCTTGTTTTATGGACCTCCCGGAACCGGCAAGACTCTTCTTGCCAAGGCTATTGCGACTGAATTCTCGTTGAACTTTTTCTCTGTCAAAGGACCTGAGTTGTTGAACATGTATATCGGTGAGTCTGAGGCGAATGTTCGCAGAGTATTCCAGCGAGCTCGGGATGCACGTCCATGTGTTGTGTTCTTTGACGAGTTGGATTCAGTAGCGCCTAAGAGAGGAAATCAAGGTGACAGTGGTGGTGTTATGGATCGAATTGTCAGTCAGCTGCTTGCCGAATTAGACGGCATGAGTGGCGGGGATGAAAATGGTGGTGGTGTTTTCGTCATTGGTGCGACCAATCGACCGGATCTACTGGATGCTGCCTTACTGCGTCCTGGTCGTTTTGACAAGATGATTTACTTGGGTATCTCGGATACACACGACAAACAGACGAAGATTCTTGAGGCTTTGACCCGAAAATTTACTCTCAGTCCGGACGTTTCTCTTGCACGTGTTGCAGAGCGGTTGCCGTTTACATATACCGGGGCTGACTTGTACGCTCTCTGTTCTGATGCAATGCTCAAGGCCATCACACGACAGGCCACGGCTGTCGATGACAAGATCAAGGCACTGCCCGATGGACCAGTTAGTACTGCATACTATTTTGATCATCTTGCCACGCCGGAGGATATCAATGTTATGGTGACGGAAGACGATTTTCTGAATGCTCAGAACGAGCTTGTCGCCAGTGTCAGGTCAGTTTTTCTAGCCGATACTTTTTACTTTGATAAGCTAACAATAGACAGTGCCAAGGAACTCGAGCATTTCGAACGAATCCGTCAGTCATTCGAGTCGTCTACTACCAAAGAAACAGAGTCATCGCAACCTCGCACCATCGCCGATGCTATTGAGGGCTTAAGTGCGGGTGGTGAAATTGTCGCGAACGGAGGTCCTGTCACGAATGGCGACAGCAGTCATACCCACAGAGGCATGGGCTCAAGACAATCGAGCAACAATACTAAAGGTAAAAGCGGCCGCATAGTGCTTTCCGGCAGCGGCAAGGGCAAGAGTAAGCCTATTATCAACGGCGGGGGAGACTCGGATTCCTCATTTGACGGGTACCAGGCCAGCTTCCGAAGTGAGAGCACGCACTCTCGAAGTTATGATGTTGGCGAAGAGGCAGATGGAGATGCGGATGATTATGTCGTGAAGACGGACCATCTCCGGGCTCAGGAGGATGTGGATTGATGCCGTCTCTGAATGTATCGTATCACCTTTCGCATATTGTACATACTACTTATTATACTTTGAAAATGACTACTACTATGTAATATGTATTGTCAAGAAACTCTCCTTCCAGAAGCCGAGACAAGCCAAGTGGCGGCCCCATCCCAACCAACCCCGGAAAGCATAATTAATTGGTTGATCTTCCTTTCGGCGAAGCTTGTTTTCGGACATTCTGATTTCTGACTGACAGTTTGTGCCGTCGCCGACACTCGGCGCTGCTGGGCGGATGTGATTGGCGCTGGTCGCCGAATGTTACATCCGTCATAGCTCCGGCTGATCCTTCAGCATCCTTTCTAGTTTCTACTATGTACTAACTATGTACTTGGTACGTACTTTGTACAAGTTACTATGTAAGCACTAAACAGGATGCGATTCCCCCCACAGTCAGTCAGCTAGTCAGTCAGTCAGTCACAGCGCTGCCGAGTCTCTGTACGGTCTGAACTGGAGGTCTGAGGGTGTTTTCCATGGTTGAAGTGGCACATGCATTCATTGGCTCGTTGAGAGAAACATGAAGTGCGAATGCGGAGAAAATTTGCCCTCATTACCTGAATTTCCGGGGAAAAAGATGCAATAGCAAATCATTTTATAGCTGCTTAGCTAAAAAGTACGTAACTATTTCCCTGCCTCTGCGGAGAGAAGAAACATATTACAGCACAATAGGACAAATCGACTCGTTCTCGGTGACTGTGGTACTATCAATGGTGGACCAAGAACCACTTTTCGCTCCATGGACCCCATAGACTCCGTAGACTCCAATGCTCCATAGATATGATCAACCAAGGGTCAAGCAACTGATAAGAGACTTAGCATGTACAGTCATAACTTGAGGGTTTGGGCCTGGCAGGGGACTTGCACTCTTTGGATTGGTACGTACCTACATAGTAAGCAGACGACGGACGGAGAACGGACACCGCACGGGACTGTTTGCTCTAGTTTGGCCTATACATAGCTTGCAGGATTAGCTTGTTAGCTAAGTAGATCTTACTTGTTTGACGTTCTTTCCTTCTTTTTTTTTCTTCTTCATCTACTTTTATTGCGTCCTTCGATTCAATACTCTATACACGACAAAGTCTGTCGCCATCATGCCGGACCGACGACACACAGATGACGATGCGCAATTGGCGGCCATGGGCCACAAGGCCGAGTTGCAGCGAAACTACTCTATGCTGTGAGTACTGCAAACGTGACTGCATTGGGATTGTATACTTACGAGTTTTACGCACACTGCAGGTCAATGTTGGGTCTCGCTTTTGCCATTTTGAACGTACGTTTACGTTTCCCATAGATTCCGAGAGCGGGAAGCAGAACTGATAATGGATTCATAGTCATGGACCGCGCTGTCGGCCAGTATGTCGCTTAGTCTGCCATCGGGGGGAAGTACGAGTGTCGTTTGGGGTGAGCTATTTTTCTTTGCGAATGACTCTGCATTTGGGGGGGGAAAAAAATTGGTGTTGACTTTTTATGAATAGGTTTAATTACGGCCGGTATTTGCAATTTGTGTATTGCTGCGTCGCTTGCCGAGTTTTTGTCTATGTATCCTACGTGAGTTTGGAATGTCTATTTGCTTGGAAACGGTTATGGCAATGGTCTGACGTTTTTGGTGTTCTAGTGCTGGAGGTCAATATCATTGGGTTGCTGGTGAGTTCTTCCTTCCCTTTTCCCAGTAAGGGGTTTTGCATGGATCAAGCTGACTTATATGCAGTCAGTAAGTGATCGCCCACAGTCACATCATACGGAACCAGTGTTGATTTGTATGAAAGTTTCATGGCCGAATTGGGTCCCCGTCTTGTCTTGGATTACGGGCTGGATCAATGTGGCCGGTTGGGTATGCATCAATCGTTCAAAGTACTACAGACAGAGACGAATGGCTAACAAGCATAGGTTGCGCTCGTCGCCACGGCCGGGCTTTTGGCGAGTCAACTCATTCTCGGAGTGATATCTTTGATGAATCCGGTACGTCCTGACTTCCAACGGGGACGAAGTGGTCAAACTAAGACAGTTTCTGCATAGGATTATGTTTCCGAACGATGGCATCAGTTCCTCATTTATATCGGCTACAACATTGCGGCATTTATCATCAATGCATTTATGAACTCGACACTTCCTCTGGTGACGCGCACTGCGTGTACGTACTCTCACACACAAGTAAAAAGGTTGATACTAACAAAAAGTGCGGGCAGTCATCTGGTCTATCGCAGGTTTCGTCATTGTCTCCATTACGGTATTGGCTTGTTCTTCACCCAATTATAACTCTGGAGAGTGAGTTACACAAAGTCGGAGAATTTGGGGCGATTTGACTGATGTTGTGGTTGCAGTTTCGTGTTCCGTGAATTTCTGAATGAGACTGGCTGGCCGGACGGTATTGCGTGGTTGCTTGGAGTACGTTCCTTGCTATGAGTTTGAGAAGTATCGTACATTGACAAAAAGATAGTTGCTTCAAGGTGGACTCGGCGTTACCGGATATGTATGATTATCCAATTCTTCTATCTTGATCAATACACTAACGGAGATTCAGGACGCTGTTGCTCACATGATCGAAGGTAACAATTCCCGTTCTATATTCTGGATATTAAGTCTGACTTGATAGAAATCCCCAACGCCGCCATCGAAGGCCCCAAAATCATGATCTACTGCGTTTGCATCGGCACATTCACCGGCGCCGTTTTCCTCATCGTCCTTCTCTTCGTCCCCGGTAATATTGACGACATCATCTCCTCCCCGGCCGGTCCTTTGCTTCAAATTCTGGATAATGCGACCAAAAACCATGCCGGTGCTATCTGTCTTTTGATGTAAACGTTCCCAAGCACTTGATGAATCGGAGGGTGGCTAATGTGTAGTAGGGTCCCGTTGATCTGCCTCCTTTTTGCAGCTATCACTATTATGACTACATCCAGTCGCATGGTCTACGCCTTTGCGCGCGATGGTGGTCTGCCGGCATCTCGCTATTTTGCCCGTGTGCATAAGAGGTTGAATGTGCCGTTGAATGCACTGTATTTGACTACAGCTTTAGTTATTATTTTCGGATTGATCTTCCTTGGATCTTCTAGGTATGTCCCCTTCCCTTACAATTATGGAGAAGAAGAGCAGTCTGCTGACGACTGGATAGTGCCTTCAATGCAATCATTTCTGCATCCGTGGTTGCTCTGGATGTCTCATACGGCATGCCCATCATGATCAACGTCCTGCGCGGCCGGAAGATGCTAAAAGATAGTCCCTGGAAGATGCCCGAACCTCTTGCCTGGACTGTCAATATCGTGAGCCCAATCTTGTGCCTCTACTACGTGTGCAAGGATTGTACTAACTATAGCAGATATCGCTCATATACATCATCCTCACAACAGTCCTCTTCCTCTTCCCGCCTGAACTACCAGTCACACCTAGCAACATGAGTACGCCCCTCCCCCTCCTCCCTATTGTCCTTATCTCGCTAATTATTGTTCAGACTACTGCGTCGTCGCCTTCGGCATCGTACTAATCATCTCTCTGGTCCAATGGGCGATTGACGGAAGGAAGAATTTCACAGGACCGCGGATTAGTCTTGATGATTTGAGTAGTGGAGTTACTATGGGACAGGCGCCGCTAGAGCAGGAATATTCCGTTGAGGAGGCGAGAGAGAAGAAGACTGCTTTGAATTAGACTAGGAGTCATGAATGCTTGGGAGCGAATAGCAATGGTTCATCTCTGCAGGATGGGAATGTATATGTATGCTTGTTGATAGAGATATAAATGTGAGACTATTACTGTTCATACCTACATACATATGTAGGTATATTTCGCTTGCTTTCATGGGCTTCTTTTCTTGCATGTTGTTTGAAGTGTCTAAGAATGATACTGATTTGGAGGCAATCGTACATATATAACGAGTAGACTGACCCCACGGTATGTCAGATCAGACGGGCTTGAAACACAACATTGAACGGAAACGTATTCATGGAAAGCGTGTTGGTCGAATAGAGAAATGAAAGTCCAGATCCGGCGTCCGTTAAAGTACAGGTCGGCAGGCGATCCGAATCGATTCGACGTCATTTACGGTATGAGCTTATCTACATCCATCCCTTCAGTAATAACCCCAGTCAGGAAATATCCTTTATTAAATCAAGAAGAAAATACAACCACTCTGGAAGTATTGTATTGCACACCTCTCAATCGCAGGATGAAGGAAGAAGATTTCCTAAACTCGATCGAGGACTTGACGGGACGAGTCGCCATTGTCACTGGGTAAGATCACAAACTCGCCACGACAGAGTGACATGAAAAGACTAACGTCAAGAGCTACTACCAAGAGGCGCAAAAGGCATCGGTCTTGAGACAAGTATCTATCTCGCCCTGAAAGGTGCCACCGTCTACATCGCCGCTCGCGACAGCGAGGGGACACACGCCGGTATAGAAGATGCGCGCAAACGATTGAAAGAAAAGAGCGCTCCCGAAAGCAATCTCCATGATGCAGAAAAAAAGATCAAATATCACAACCTCGATCTTGGATCGATGCGAAAAGCATGGAAATCAGCTCGAGAATTTGCGCAAGTCGAGGAGCGGCTGGATATATTAGTTTGTAATGCCGGTGTATCGATGACGACGATGCAGGAATTGTCGCCGGATGGGTTTGACACGATGTTTTCTGTCAATCATCTAGGTCATTTTGCGTTTACGGCTGGATTGTTGGGTAATTCTTCCCTCCATCGTCGAGTTCTGCCACCCTCCAGATAGGCAAAGTTGACCGACCTTTTATAGATCTGATCAAACGAACCTCAGAATCGACTCAAGACAGCCGCATCGTCTACACAAACTCCAACGCCTACAAACTAGCCAGTAAACTCGACTACGAAAAATTAACCACCATCATCCCCGACGACGGCCGCACGCTCAAAGACGTCACGAGCGCATTCAAACGCTACAGCGACTCCAAACTAGCCTCTCTATACGGCGTGCTCGAATTATCCCATCGTCTCCGCGACCCAAAGCTCGGTCTTGCGAATATCTACATCAACAGCTGCCACCCCGGCAACGCCATCGGCACAACTCTGGGCCAGGGGCATCAAAAGGGTGTCAACCAAACACTCGAACGGATCGTGCGGGCCGGGTTGAGTGTTACGATTGGTAATTCGACGGCGGATTCGGCAAAGACGCAGGTCTATCTTGCTGGCAGTAAATATGTCAAGGAGCACGATACGAATGGAGAGTTTTGGGTTCCGAGTTTTTCGTTGATTGCAAAGGCTTATAAGGGGTGTGCGAGGGAGGAGTATACGGCGTTGGCGAAGGATGGGCAGGAAAGAAAGAAGCTGTGGGATGTTACGATAGAGACGTTCAAGAAGGCGGTTGGTGAGGAGGAGATTGAATCGATTGATATTGTGAAGAGTCTTGTACATTAGTTGTGGATGTAACTAAGTCAAATTGGAGATTTGTTGTTCTTTTGGATACCTGCTTAGTCATGCGTTGCTGTTTCACGTGACCAATTTTGATATCCGCGAAATTGACTCCGCAACTTTTTTGTAGACTAGGATGGTAGAATCAACATCAGCCATTGCTCGCCAGGTTCTGTCACCACATTGCACTGGTTTTGACTGAAACAATACTTGTATTTATTGTTGCTCTCCCAGCTCCAGAGCACTGTCAAAATGATCTGCCAACGCTGTCGAACCTCTCTCCTCTCCCGAATCCCCATCCAACACCACGCAATCCGGACACCCTCATCATGCGTCTCTCTCGCCATCCACAAACCCCAAGCTCGCTTCACGAGCACCGACACTCCCAAAATACCCGCCATGCCTCCTCCACCGGCACCCCGACAGACCGGCGCCGGATCGATTAGCATCCCATCCGCCATATCCTCCGCAACCCCAGGCGTCTCGCAGCCATTGAGTACACCCACCGACGGCATTCCGCAACCTCCCAAATGGGTCAACCCTGGAAAGGACGCTGCCGAGACCGCAAAGGGTGCGGCGGCAGCAGCTCCTGCGCATGAACCGAGTAGCTGCGTGGCTGGTACACCCTTGACGGGTCTGAATTATATTAAGGGAAAGCCGGATATTGTTGCATTGGAGGATCATGAGTATCCGGACTGGTTGTGGACACTACTTGATGATAGTGCGAAGAAGAGCAGCGATGCTGGCGGTGTTGACGTTGCTTGTACGTTCTCTTTCAGCCCTTGTTTTCTTTTTTACCTTGGCTAATCTGGTGTTACGTGTAAAGCTTTGAACAAAAAACAACGAAAGCGCTACGAGAAGAAAATGGCTGCGTTGGCAGCTACCCAGCCTCGCAAGATCCCTCTGCACGAACAGGCTACGGATATTATTCCTGCTGAATACAACGCAGAGCAGGACGGACCCCGAGACATCATCGCCGAAGCGGCCGTCGGTCTTGAGAAGACAGAAGAGATTACGAAGAGTGCGCGGGAAGCGAGAAGGAAAGGGATCCGCGAATCCAACTTTTTGCGTGGATTGTAAGATTATTCGGGCCGTCACATGTTGGTTGGGGAATACCCGCTGTATATTATCGCATCATACATTAGTAGAACTTTGGTTTCAAATTCGGTCGTCTGCGTTTAGAATTGGACTGGTATATATTGTATAACTATATCTTCGCATTAATGGACCACTCCTTAGTCTCACCCTGCCCATTCAAAAACCCCTGCGACGCCTCCCAATGTCTTCTTATCGACCCATTCCCAGCATCTATAATCCTAGCGAAAAACTCAGGCAACGGCCTCTCAATCCAAGCCATATGCGCCGCGAGCATCACATCCGCAAAACCGGGCTTTTCGCCTTCCAAAAAGGGGCCTTTATTCTCACCGCCGCCAGCCAATAACTCATCAAAGAACGAGAGTGCCTTTTTCGTCTCTTCGACCATCTTGTCGATCTCGGCCTCGGTTTTGGGTTTGAGATCGGCCATCTTGGTGAGCGTGACGTCCGGGTAGCGCTGCTGGAAGCGGGGTACGCGTGTACGCTCAAAGTATTCTGCGCCTCGGTCGTCGAGGATATCTGCTACCGCGGGGAAGAGCAGGGTTGAGCATTTCCCGACTACGGTGTGGAATAATCGCTCTGTAGCGAGCGCGAGCGCAACGCTGGTTTGGCCGTGAGGAAAGACGGAGGGATATTGCGGGAAAGGAAAGGCCTTGTCGAGGTGTAGCGCAATCGGTAAAGAGTCATGCATAGCGCCGTTTGGGTTGGTGGTGACGGATGGTTTGTGGATGATTGCGGGGAGGGTGTACAGGAATGAGCCGTCGCGGTTTGCGGGGATGCCGAGGCCTGCACTTAGAGGCGCAATGTCGGGGTAGGAGATCCATGATTGTGTGTAGGGGATACCTTTGATGTTGAGGACGGCGCGCGTTTTGAGGGTGTTGGGGGACCAGGATTGTCGGGAGCCTGTATGTTGGTAAGCATCTAGACGAGAGGAGTATGGATTTGGTGGGCACCGTACCTTCAAGAGAGCATTTGATGTCGAAGAAATGGACAGGTTCTGTTTGGTCTGCCATTGTGCTTGCAATTGATCCGGACATTGAGGTCAATTGGTACTTGAGTGTCTACGGGATAAAGAAGAAGAGAATTGAAGACCTCATATCCTCATATAAATAGAGCGTGCGGGGTCATGGGTCCGTATCTGCCTCGGATTTGTAAGTATCGTAATATGTCTCCGCGCTCATCTCAAGCTGAATCAAACACATGACGATGCCTATTTATGCTACAATTATCTCAATTCGCTATGCATGGTTCCATGAAACCTAGCTCGACAAAGTAGTGAGGTCTTTGTTCCCTGTATCAACTAGTTTTCGATGGTATTGAAGTCTAATGCATGCAGCAGAACCTGGTTAAAAGGGAGAGAAGTTGTTAGGGTTTGGCCGCTTAGCCCTAACAGACTCCTATTGATCTTAGGCAGACAGGCAACAGACAACCAGGCAGCTAGCTAGGCGACAATGTAGAGGCAGCAATCATGATCATTATAAATTCAAGCAATTGCGCACTGAGAAGATTGAGTTCTTCATCCCGCAAGCCCTTCCATACCTAGCAAAATGGAGAGAATTGGAGAAGAACGACCCCTAAGCCTGGAATATCGGGCGATTGACGACAAGAGAGTCGATACCGAATCAGCACCAAACTACATTTCTTACCCTGATAAGCTCGAATTCTGGCCCAAGGCCGCCGCTGGGTACCAGGAATTCGCTCGGGAAAGATTGAGGCTCGATAAGGAGCCAGTTCTGCGATCGGTTCCTAAGCCGGAGAGCGAGCTACAGAAAATGGATACCAATACAGTGCTGCTGCAGATGATGGTCAAAGAGAAATTACAGAAGAGGGAACTATGTCGTCAACATTATGAAAGGGAGATTGAGAGTGAGGTCAGAAGTGACAGTGAGACCGAGAGTGATACTGAGAGCGAGAGTGAAAGTGAGACTGAGACAGAGAGTGAGAGTGAAAGTGAAAATAAGAGCGAGTCTGAGAGCAAATTTGAGAGTGACAGTGAAAGTGAAAGTGACAGTGAGAATGACAGTAGTAGTGACAGTGGCAGTGACAGTGACATTGAAAATCATAGAGATTGGGAATGGGTTCATCATCATGACTTTATATTGTATCCAGGAGGTTAATCTGGTACAAAGTACTGTGGTTCTAGAGGCTGGAGTTTTCGTATTGTGTTCCTGTACAGGCTGCTGATTTGCTCTGGAGAACTCGCTGTGTATGCTTTCATGTTAGTTTACTGTTCCTGTCCATGGAGTTTCGAAGTTTTATGACCGCTGCACTCGAATAGAATAAAAAACTCTCTTCTCCAAAGTATTGGCCCAATCCTCTAGATTGATGAAGAAAATTGTTGACTCTCAGTCGTCAACTCTCGTCAACAAGTCTAAAATATGGAATTTTGCTGGAAGGGGAAGTTGTAGAGATTGGCTCAATATCTATGCAGTTGTTGAGAACGATGGGGAAATGAATTGATTTACGTAAACTGTGCAAAAGTGAGTTTACATACATAATATCTACTTAAAGATACTATTGCCAAAGTGCTTAGTGAGAATTAGCTAGAACTCATATATTATTGGTGATGGAAGCCTTACAGTTTTGCGACAATGGTGACGAAGGATTGATAGGAAAAGGGGGCTCTAATCCCTATGACAAGCTCGAAACCTACCGGGGGAGACAGATCTGGGATCACTCCGAGATGTGTCGTCTTGTTATCATCTTGCCATCTGTCAGTCGTGTCAGTATGCTTCAGGCATCTTATCCTTAGGGATTGGTATACAGATCTGCGTGTGATGGACATGTAGACTAGACTTCGTAAATGGATACTCATAGGACTTTGTCAGAGTCTATCATAGCCCACCAAACATACTTCCAATTGCACCTTCTTACCCAGTCTCTAAAATCATCATGCCGACTATCATGAAAAATTGATTCGCACGTCATGGGAACCGGACCTCTAAAATTAGATTGCATGACCAACCGCGATATCCGATTCTTCAGGAATTTCTTTTGGCGCATCGAGCATATTTCTAAAGGCGCAACATGCCGAATGAGGGAAATCTCGCCGTAAGCACGCTCAATAAGCGTTCGAGAGGTGTTCTGCAGTTCTTCGGACATAATCGTGGACCCAATCATTACCTGGCTTTGAAATGTTGATATCATCAACATGCGTCAAGTCCTCATGTATGATTGTTTTCGACAGGGGTGACACCATAGTTGCGGGTCTTGTAAGCGCCTGCCTTCCCATTGAACAATAATCAAGAAAAAGTCCAACAATGAGCGATTCAGAAATATATTCGCTTTTGCTCTAAGATTTCCTCCCACGCCGAATTTCAAATTGAGCTGCAGGCCCATGGACAAGGCTCCGTAGCCAATCCCGCCACGCCACATGTGGAGTATTGATGCTTCGAAGAGGTCTCGAGTTTGCATGGACAATACAAAGGATTAACGTGAAAGATCCGGCGTCTAAAGTAGAGTCGACATCCGATATTAGTGTTGTGCAGTAATCAAGAAAGAGGAGTAGACACATGTTTTCCGATCTTGGTATATGTGAGTTGGGTGTTGCTAGGGTTAAGCTTCCGTAGAAATGCTAGAGGTCCATTGCTTGTGGTCAATAAATTGAGTCACGTCCCCTGTGAACTGATCAATACGTTTGTACGTACTCTGCACTTAAGGATCCCCGAGCGTGAGCTTAGATCATGATTTTCATGGGCGGGTAGTGTAGGCAGGCCTGTCTCACTAGGGAAGATCTGGAGCTCGATTTAGGGTATCAAGGTGGCTGTTGAAAAGTTATTGGATCTGCATTATTATGGCGCTCTGACTCCCGTTGTATAAAACTTTGAATGGTAGAGATTCGCCAGAAGAACGGATCTTGTGATCTACCTTGAGCGAAGAATCAACCCACCTATTGAGCGATTGCTTAGAATTCCTCGACTAATGGCAATGCGCCTTGAACTGTTGAAAGCATACGCCTGTCTTTTTCTCTCCTTGGAGTGAACAGCCGGGAAGAAATGCGGCAATTGAATAGCCAAAGCACATTCTAAATAAACCCAAAGTATTTTGGCACTTCTAAACGTGACTTGGCCATTGCTGGAAACAACGCTTCGTGAGCTGACCTATTATGGAGTTCTCGGATCATTGATCAAATGTAGAATGCTGCATAAAGCATCCCTGTATCGCGACATCCTGACTACTAGATACAACGTGCATGCGTGCAGCTCAAGACATTGCTAATAAGGCCATGTATTCCAATTCAGACAGTGGTTGCATATAAAACACCGAGTCCATCCCTGCCACAGGTCGCTCACTGCAAATAGCGCAGTATCGGCAGCCATCGGTGTTGGCGGCTTTCACAATACGAACCTTTGAGATAAGAGGATTCAAGATGGACGCACCTGAAGCGCTTCGGAGATGATGGACACCGGAAATAAGCAAAGTGGGAGTGTGTAGAGTTGGTGAATCCAAAGACGTAGGTCCACCTACTCTGCCTAATCACGTAGAGAGTATGCCAAATCTGGTTATTCATTGACCT
Source organism: Talaromyces thailandensis (assembly GCA_019828575.1). NCBI lineage: Eukaryota > Fungi > Ascomycota > Eurotiomycetes > Eurotiales > Trichocomaceae > Talaromyces > Talaromyces thailandensis. Next base: position 21,626 of record JACVQZ010000133.1, read on the forward strand.
GTTGAAGTACATTGAAAGTTGAAATTATCGACAATTCCGGAAACCAAGTAGATCATCGTTTCGGTAGATCTCCGATCACGATCTCGTCTTATTGTCTCCGTGAGTTGAGCATCAACTGTCTAGTGTCTAAACACTTCGCGCGGTCATTTTTGCTTCGTCGAGCACAGATCCGACCTGTGACTGCAATCCTTGGCTAGAGGTTTGAGTCTGGCGGATCACTGTGATGCTTCACTGTCTCCGCGCGTCCACCGGATGAAAAGGCGAAGCTTAAGGAAGGAATATCGCCTAAAGTCCGGTCATATGAACGCTGATGTTGTTCACTTCTCCTCTCAGAAGCCAGAACCATGGATCAGATAAGTTGCTAGCGATTAGTTCTCTTTAGACACCGACGCCGTCTCATCTCTCCATTCATGGCGCACATCCGATTCGATAAACTCAACAACTTAATGCATCTCTCGAGGTCACGCAGTCACCCAGATTCGTGTACACGTACGTACTCAATCTTGATTCAAAAGTCAGCAGGGGAGAATACAGAGGTGGAGGTGTAACCGAGCACCAAATTTCGTCAAGCTAATGTGATTGGGCGGATAGAAATGGAAGGTTCTCCTTTGAAGTGGATATCAATATGAAAGAGAATTCAATGTCGTGCTGCGCCCCGGCGCTCTCTTGTAAGATCCCTTATCCTTGACCCTGGCAGTCTCGACTCTTCAAAGACTCGATCGGTGAAAGATCGTATCCGCTAAGCGCAGATTTTGATGTATGCCCATGCTGCGCCGCATGGGCCAAACTGTGTCGAGACGCGTTCCTGGTATTGTTCCGGAAACACTTGTATAGATTCGTTAATGAGCTGCAGGGTCAACATGCATCAATAGAATGTGATTGTAATCAATACACCGGTAATTGGAAGCTTGTGCAGAGGGATCATAGTCTGCTGTTGAACTGTCAGTAACGTCAAGAGGCAGGGATATAATGCCCAAAGAAACATGGTGGACTGGAAACACGGAATTATTGGCCATACAATCCCGGTAAAATGGCGTCCCCAGGCACTACAGTGCAGCATTAGACACAATTAGCGGCGGCTTGGCGAAACCTCTGATCTTTAGGTCTGTAGTCCAGCCGTGGCGGTCATCGGCGACGCTAAATTATGCCAATGTAGGCTTTTCCTATATTTGTCGGATAGTAAGAGCCTGACAAATCAGTGTTACTTTCCCACTTAGTGACGCGTTCGGGATCGATTGCGTTGGAGATACTGTATAGACATTGCCTTCGACTCCTCGAGAGACGTAATGTATCAATTTCCGGGTAAAATGGCTGTGTGCATGGTTGGGGCGATCCTTTGGAAATGATGCTATGGTTGGTGTTGATTCAGCATAGAAAGTCGAAGTCAGTTGGGCGAAGATGCCAGAATGTCGGGTTTAGAGTTTCGCTTCATGTTCTTTTCCTCCGCTTGATTCCCTCAGCACCACCGAATCATCATGACCTGCCGGTTGACTACCGCTAGACTCATTCGTGGTCATGGTATCCAGGTAGCTGCGGATTAATCTGAATTCCATGCAGTCTGTGAAAGCCCCGAACTATTCCGTGAACCAGTTACATAGTAGTCACACAGAAGGGTCGTTCATCAAGAATTCTTCGATTAACTCTTCGCTGATATCCACCTCTCGTGTCTTATTGTCATTTTCTCGCTTCTGTAGCTCCATGTTGCCATCCCCACAGAATGTTGTAATGAGCCGCGGCGTGACAGAGCCAGCCCAATATGCACCTCGTGAATGTGTCAACTGCAAGTGATTGTACCCCTAATCGAGGATAAACAATCCATTCAGAATATGATGATAGCGCCGCATAATGTCAAGGTTCTCTCATCATTGGGACAATGGTACATTGATGCCATTCGCCCACCCTGGCGATCAGAATGCTCTTCAAGCAGTAAGATCATGCGAGTGGTGTGTCTGCAGACATGGATTCTCTCGAGTCAAGGTCGCATTAGAGTATGGCGTGGATACTATGTCCAGGTTGGTGCGATAGATGCCGGTGCCTCCTCTCCATCTCCTTCTGATTTATTATTCAAAGCCGCATTTACCACTGTCTCAAATGCCCGATTCGTGGTAGGTGCCCAATGAAAAAATGCAGATTCGACTCCGTTTTCTGTATTCGACGAATGAGATAATATTCATAGCCGATATGGCAAACATTTCGCTGAAGCTGTATCGGGGCGATGCTTCCATTGGCCTTGTTCGCTTGTTGCTAGCGGCCCAGTACCCACACATTGGTGTCGTGCCATATGCGATAGCATAGACATCGCTTGACGGGATCATTTCTCATTACATATGAGCTCAATCTAGTTCTCCTCGGATGCTCAGATTCAGGACTAGTATGAGAGGATGCATGCATCATTCCAACCAGCTCACATGTGTTTTCAACGAAGCTCCTTTTGTTCTTTTTCTCTCTGTAGGTGCTTATCGGACGAATAAGCACTTCTGTGATAGCCTAGGCAGTTGCAATGCTTCACCGAACGAGCTCTAGCATGAATTCAACCAGTCTTCAGTAATGATCTCATTCAGTGCCATACCGACAATTGATTGGCTAGCATGTATCGATATTGCATCAAGCTAGGAAATAACAGTGTCTTGAAACGAAGCGAATAGCTTCAGCATAGTGTTAACAATTGGAGCGCAGAGAAACTGTGCATGATAGTGAAATGACTTGCGAATCGAGGGGAAATCTGTGATGTTCCGCAGTCAATAGGTATGACCAGCGGAAATAGCGCCCTTTTGCAACGATCTTTCATACTCAATGACCTTTGAACTGACCGAGCAATGGCAGATTCCAGCTCGCATATATAAGCCCCTTTATCTTATGCTGAGAAACCACGTCGAGATCGGCCATTGCACCAAGAAGTAGACTCACACTGAAGTGACCTCATTCTATCAATCAAAAACGATCATTCAAATCTGCTGCCACTATGACTGCTTCTGAAAACTTCTCAGAGAACGCGTGGGTTTCTGAAGTTACCCAAAGAGTGATGCGTTGCCAGCATTTGGGGCTCAGTGATTCCGTCCCTTGCCTCGGCGCGGCTCCATTTTCTTTTCCAGTACGTTGATCTTGTCCTGTGTCTTTCGTTTGCCTTTGCTGACTCGGTCTGATCTCTGGCCTTAGATGCCTGGGTTACAGTGCCCAACTTGCAAGCAGGCTGGCCGCGAAACATGGGTGATCCCTGGCAAAGCATGTCACGTCTGTGGAACCCTCTGCGGATTGCTTGGTACGTCTGTATGAGGAATGGGTCGCTGTGATGAAGCACTGACCGGTTATAGTAGAGGACGAATTCGAATTCGAGTAGTGGAAAGGGGACATAACAGCACGTATAATGTATCGCATGATCAGGGGCGTCCTGTCTATAGATCGTGCATGTTAACGACGTGATGATGAGTTCGCTGTTGAATTTTGAAGGTTCTGTTCAAAGGGGCGTGTGATTGCAACCTTGTTTGTACTTCGTCTTTTTCAAGCAAAAAATACGATGTTATGTTTTCCTAGGTCTGCTCAAGTAGACCAACGAGGTAATTGCGTTCAGATTCGACGTTGGGAAAGCGAGTCATTGTTCCGACCTGGGTTATGGTCGCGTCTTCTGCAAGAAAGTAGGTTGTATTCGGCGTGATGGGGAAAGTATGATGGTCTGAGTGATTGGAACGAGGTTCGTAAGTTCACGTGTTCATTGGTTTTGTATCGCGGGGAAGAAGTAGGTGCTGAAGGAAAGAGCAGATTGACCTCGCTCACGCTCCGTGCTGCCGATGCGCGGGCAAGCACCTTCCCCCTGAGCCAGTTTAACCACCATGAATTGAAGTGCAACTTTCATGGATATCTTTCCACCACACCAGTACTTTTTCCATCTCGTTCATCTCGACCCCGACTGGCCGTTGTAGGACCGCTCGTCGATATCGAAGAAGAGCGCTCGCTTTGGCGTATTCGCAAGACGGCCGCCGGTGGATGATCACGAGGAGTCGCATCCGAGAGCAAAATGGTCACTCAATTATCGGACTCGGAGGAGTCTTCTCGACGTCAATATTCTGTTCTCTTGAACGTCTTGAGCAGGTTCAAAAAGAGACAGGAAACGGGAAGGTGGATGGATATACACAGGTGAGGAAGTCGTCGACACACTCCGTGTAATTGGCGCTATCGATGAGCGGCTGAGGTTCTTGCTGATTTTTATCTCTTGATAGGTACAGAGTCGTCGTGCAAAATGCCTGGCGAGCCTGCGTCCAGTGTTGCCTTAACAAGAAGTTCTGTGGAAAGCGAAAGCAGAAACTTTCGTTTCCGTGATAGGCTTTGCTTGGATAGAGGAGCGGCTTGAGCCCAACCAATGGTACAAAGATGGAGCCGAGCCAATGCAAGCCATGCCACAGGTGTTACAGCCGGTAAGTATCAACACTGAACTCTCAACTCCTTAGTATGTACTCCCACTTACCTAGACCATAATGGGATGCTTCAGACAAGCAATCGACAGCGAACATGCCCCGGCCAGGACAGGCAAACAGAACACTACAACCCGGCAATAAGCGAATACAGCGCCTCAGCCTAAGCTTTTACTTTCCAGGGACTAGGTAGTGGGAATTCGTTTTATGGGCATTGGATGCTTCTGGCGACGGCTTTCTCATTTGCCTTTGGTGACCGACGATCAAACGCTTTGAAAGCCTGTTGCGTATAACGCAACAACTATTCAAGTGAATTGCTGCCTGGTCTTCCCCCTAGTCCAGTATCCATCGATGATGATTAGAGTCCCTCGTGATAGGCTGCCGAAGCATAAAGTTATCGGCGATACGGCGTGTTGAAGCTGAGTGGGTCTAGGATAGTTCACAGTACTATGTACGGACTTTACCAGTACTCCAAGATTGGTAACTGGGCTCATAGCTTACGTGATAGGAAGTGCAGACTATGAATATGAACAGCTCGACGTAGGTCGTGTGTCAATAAAGTTTGATGTGGGATGCTGTGTTGCATCGACAAGCTGTCACGGTAATCAGGAGCTTCGCAGATGATCTGTCAGCGAGGAAACACCATGTATCAATACATCAATAATAAGTACCTTTCCGCACTTCAATCATTGCAAGCTTTGCATGACTCGTAACGACGAAAGAAAAACCTACTTTCGTGATCTACTATGGACCACTCTGTCATATTCTCAGAGCGGATGCTCACGAGTCACTAGAAGTCTGATTTAGAGTTTCCTGGAATGCATGCTTACATGTGCTGTGGCTCTTGAAGCCTTGAGGTGATGCAAGCTGATTCATGAGTCTACGGCGTAGCTAGGTAATACATACAGTACAAGCCCTACAAGGGACCGGTGTCCTAGCTTGCGTTCGGTTGCACCTTTTGTGAAAAATCTTCATCAGCCATGCACGGGCTGAATGCCGAAGTGATCTCGATCTCCTCGAGTACTATGCCGAATACGTAACTTACCGAAATCGAGGCTTTACTTATGTCAGACATCCACCTAAGACGTCTATGATTGGACGCAGTACAAAATTGCATCTCACTTCAGCGGATGAACAGCGACATTCGACATTCATGAGGAGTGGAGTAATTTTCCGAATGTAACTTGATCAACAATTCGTCGGGAGCGTTGAAATAGCTACATGCCATTGAATGTTTGATCGCCGATGCCAAAAGATAAGTTCGATATGTCATAATGCACTGAGTGAGAGGCCACTTTTAAAATGAACGTAGAGCATATCGTGTCAGTCAATGTGCTCGGATGCTTTGACATGCTTCGCTTCTTAGGGTCATAAGTGCGAGGCGCATAAGACTGTCCCAACTCAGCACGCATAATAAAGCGTCATCACAGCACAAAGTCTTGAAGCTGATGCTTGCTATCAACTCCTAAGTATGTAGCAAGTCTTTAGCTCCGGCCTCCAGTGACGATTGCTTAGGTCTACAATATTCATCTGAGTGTTCTTCGCAGCAGTTGTGATGTGATGGTTTCTCCTTCGTGCTTTGCCCCGTCGGACTCTGCGCCTTTCGTCTCGGATCAATTCAGTCAGGACATCAATGCCTGCTTTGTGTCTGATATAACAGATTGCTAGTCGGATTGCGACGAGAAAGATTCCAAGCAGTTGGGCTGATACGTTGATACGTCCAGCACGCCAGTACAAATTCGGATGGCTTTTCCGATGGGGCTCTGGCTGTCACGTGTGGACCAATGACCGCTTCACTTGGCAACGACGGCGACGTCATCTCAAATTCTCAACTCGTGAAGAGTCACAACTTGGACTCTAAAAAATCCGTCGATTTTCATAAGCTGAGGTCATTCACTTCTGATGTATCGTACCCGCTTTTGATAGAACTTGAAAAGGAAGCAGATATGTCGTTGAAGAAATATGAGATCGGTACTCGCGCCGAATGCGAAAAAATGGTGAAGGAATGGGGGTTTCCTCATGTTTTCACCTGGACAGACGCAAGGTAATTTCATTCTTTATAGGTGCCTGGAAAGCTCAGACCCGAGGTTGGAATGCTAACGGTCATGGCAATAATAGCGGTGCTCATTATCCACCCCATACTCACAATGGAACAACAACCCACTTGATCAGACGAGGCACTCTCACTATCACTTATCCGACGGATAACGCCACTATTCACAACGGGGAGATCAAGAAGCAGACTTTCGGTGTCGGAGACAGAATCGATGTGCCTGCCGGAAAGGTCCATGAGGTTTGGATTGGGTTGGAAGGGTGTGAGTATGTTATAGGCGAGTAGTCGGTAGCGAACTGGAAATGTGGTCATTGCATATCATTTGTCAATTTGGCTCCCGAGTCGTACATTTTTAACATGTTCGAAACGAAATCTCTGGTATCCTGACAGTCTGATGGCTGTCGATGTCAAATACACAGAGGAGAAATCTCGGCCAATCACACCGTCCAATTCGTCTGCGTGGGGCAGTACACGTGATATTTCTTGGCATGTTGCAGCGCGAAGAAGCAAGTTCAGGCAACTCCTGTCCTTGTCCCATCGTCTAATTCTATAGTCAATGGCTATCATTGACGTTATTTTCTGAAGAAAGGATGTCCACCCCAGGCATACTGAGACTACCAACCGAGGTTCTAGTCTCTATTTTCGAATTCGAAGACTTGCAGGCCAAGTGGAAGGATGGCGGCTCGATTCCAAACATTCGCCTTACATGTCGACGCTTCTGTGCCTTGAGCTCGCAACTCCTGATCCGCAAAGTCTATGTAGACGTTTCGGAATTAGAGACGGTTGATCGCTTACAGAGTATAGCTGCTGATGCGGGTCTTGCTAAAGGCGTGCGAGAAGTCTATTTGCGCGTTCATTTCTATCATCCCTGGGTGGCAGCAACTTTCGGGAACTTTGTGACTTCTGTAGACTCAGAATGGAGACAAAGACTCAGTGCTCAAGACTGCTTTGAACAAGATCAGCGAGAAGGCAGTATTTGGCCATTTGAACAAATCGCATTGTGTTTCATCCGCTGCTTCGACCAGGCCGTTTTAAAGGACCCTGATTTCTATGAATTAGAAGAGCAATCAAAAGGTAATGATGTTGATACGTCGAGTTTACGTCAAATCCGTCCCCGTCCGCTCTTGCAGCAGGCCTACCGGTTGTACAAAGCTGGATACGAGTCCCAGGATCGGATCATGCGGAACGGAAAATTCATTTCAATTCTCTCCAAGAGTCTATCGAAGTTCAAGGACCTCCGGCATGTCGTAATTCACGATCGTGAACTTAACAACAATTGGAATCCAGGAGCAAAGATTCGTGTACCCCGAGAAGATCATGTGGGCCAAGAGGCTGCTCTTGTGACTGTATTCTCGCGCCCAATGGTCTGGGAAGATGCCCAATGGATACAACCAAATAAAGAGACACGTGCAAGAGTTCCAGTCGAGTTACTGGTTGAGATACCAATAGCTATTGGTGGCACAAAAGGTACTGCAGTCGACTACCTGGACATTCAAGTCACGGCTGCACCAGACTACCAGCGATTGCCAACAAACCCAGAAATCTTGGGCTCCTTATCAGCTGCTCTGACGTCAACGAATTTATTTCAATTCAGTTTCCAGCCACGCTGTGCCAGCAGCTGTGGCCCTTGGATTGCGGACCGCGTGGACAATATTGACGGAACATCGGTGTTGGGACCGAACGAGAAGTCCGCGGCAGAGCTACAAGCCCTCGATAGATATCTCGGCGCCATACTGAATTGCCACAGCATTGAACACGCGGAAATTAATCTAGGAGAGTTTTGGTTCAGTGCTGGTTTTGATTCGGTTCGTGATGCACCGACTTCTCTCGGGACTAGCTGGTTTCATAAACCAACAAGGATCAGATCCCTTAACTTAACACAAGTTCCTCTCACAACGCGAGATCTCGAAAGATTCTACACTAATTTGATAGTTGCTGATGATGAAGAAGAAGATGACGAAGCCGAATTCAATATTCGCGAAGTCTATCTCCGCAATGGCACTTGGAAGCAATTCCTCGAAACGTTACGCACGGTAAAGAGGAATGATATTAAGGTTAACATTTTGTTTCCCCTTGGTGGTGGAGTGGATGACATGGATCAGGAAGTCTATTCATCAGTTTTTGGTCGGGCAGAAGATGGATCTATAGTCCAGCAGTATATCACAGGAGGAACCGATCGAAACCCTATAAAATAAATACAATTGGTCCTTTTCATCTCGCGAGAATATCTATTCAGATACAGTAGATCCTAAATATAACGACAGAAGGCCTTCCAACGCCGGAAACCTTAGCCGAATAGTGCCTCGGACGTCTGCTGCTCATCATCTATACTAAAGATTTAAATAATACTCATGTAAGAACCTTCTTTACCATATATAAAGCTATTTCTAACTATCTCTAATCTAAAGCTAAATATAGCATCTAAAGACCTATATCTAAATAAAAAGCCTAAATCCAAACCCTATCCACACGGAACGCCTGGATCTAAACTGTAGTGAAATCTTTGTTTCCCCTTTTCTATATAAACTCATATATACGCGAGAACTTCTGGTTTTCTTTTCTTTCCCTTTCCTTCCCATTTTACGTTTTATATCTAGATATGCCCTAATAGTGAGCACTAGACGGGACTAGCCCGTAACAACTAATTATTTTGATATTATACTAAGTGCTAAAAGCATGTAGATAGATCAAGAAAGTATAGAAGTAACAAATAATTAGAAAAAAAGACTATCTCTTGATTTTATCTAGACCTATAAAATTTGAGACAATTCTTATAATGCAATTGAATCAAAGGGCATAAGAGGGAGAGGCGGTAGAAATGGTGATAAAGAAGAAGCTGATTAATTCTGCGTCGCGTTTCTATGTTCTTCACTACTCCTACCTACATGCATCTCGTCAGTAAGAAAGAGAGAATACTATTCGAACCTGATACCAATCGGCTTTATCATCACCGTAAATTATTTGCTCCTCTCCTTCATGAATATAGACTCAGGAGCTCGTGCAGATTGAGCCCCGGGACCAGTTGAATATCCACAGCATTGAGGCCCTACGCTACGTGCGAAGCCAGCGGCCTAAGAATGGATAAAATGTTTTAAGTTAACAAGCATAAGGAATGGTAGGTAAAGGAACACCATTTTGGTCTCTAGCTTGTTTGAGAAGCTAAAGGATATCATAGAGTTTCTGCAAAAAGTAGGGCTTACTAGCTGGCGAATTGGCCACAGAGAAGAAGCTTATCTACTTTCTCGGTACTGAAACCTTAATCGGCTCCTTCGGTCCTGTTAATCCAAGAAAGATCGCCCTCGGTCGGATGGATCGAAGTTGAATAAACCGTAGGGACTGATTCTATGACGCAATATCTCAGTGCTATCGCGCACCTCTGGAAGTTCCAAAAAAGCAATAGGGACAAGTAGCTTCCCTAACCCCCGTTGATATGCTGTCTCAGCCTTAACATATGACCAACTATATAAGAAAGCGAGACAAAGCGCGATCAGTATCTTGACCGAGCCGCAGGCACCCCACAGGATCGATATCCTAAGGACAGGAACAAGGACTTCACGCGATATTAGTAGAAGACAGACGCCAGAAGACCTAAGCATTGGAAGCCTCAGGCTCAGGAGTCCCATCTTCGCATCGCCGTGGAATTTTTTTTCTCAAACAAAGTCCAATATCACACCGGCGGTTCCAGCTTCCTGACGTGTTTACAATCTCCTTGCCCGACGAAGACCCGACCACGCCACCATCGATGGCTGTTTACTGGGGACTGAGACCCTATATGCTTGCCTACAACTGTGTATATTCAACTGTTCGGGATGTGTGTATGCTGTGCTATGCTCCGGAATAGCAATATCTCCGGCATCTACACACAGAGACGATTGGAGGAAATAATTCCCGAGGCCCAATCCTGTGCTTTGATAAGGGAACGAAGGTTGGCCATTACAATATCTACGTAAATGTACATATGCTTGGGATTATAAAGGCATTACATACATACATATGAGGTCCTTCACAGCTAGTTTGGAACTTCGCGAGAAAGATGCTTAAGTACTGAACTACGAATTATAAACCCAAATATGTGAGAGGACCTCGCTTTATTTCAAAATTATATATAATATACCCGGTCGAATTCCTAGAGCTGACGTGCTCTGCAAGTACCAATGTCGCAAAAAGCTTATGATCAAGCATTGTTAACTTCAGTAACATCCCCTAGGAAAGCTATGCCTGTCTTGGGACGATCCAAGAACTTCTCCTCATCTGCCGCAATCGTAGCTGCGATGTCCGGCTGGCTTGTCTTGGCGACATAGGCCTGAACAGCCTCTTGACTCGCGAAGGTCAACTCGGTGTAAGCATCGAAATCGAAGTCAGACTGTTGGCCCAAGAAAAGTTTGGCTGGTGTCGTGGGGTTCCGCGCAGTCGTTTCGGTTAAGCCTGCGTCGCTGCCTTTCTCCTCGCGGGCAATGTAGCTGCGGCGGTGCGAGATAGGGAAAACGTCGCCAGCCAGACGCTTGAGAAGGTGGCCATGCTCCTCGCTATAGTTCTTGAACTCTTCAAGCGTAAGACCGGGTTTCCGATAGGTGAAAACAACGACTCGGATAATAGTCATCTTGGAATTGAGTGTAGGTACGGTAGTGACGAAGGTGATGAAAGTGGGTATCCTGTAGATAGAGCTAATTCGATATTCGAGATATTCAAAATGTTTGGATTGTTTAGGATGTTGCAGATGTTCACAATAGAATATTTCTGAGTCTTATCGACGATGGCATGCTCCGTTTTTATATTCATTCCCAGGAATGATTGAAATAATGACAGACATTAAGCTAGACTTCGCTGTATCCAAATCTCGGATGAAAAATAGGGTCCGAAATGTAAACTCTGAAAATAGCTTCAAACGGCGACGATATCTCGTTTAGTGATTGTGACTAGAGCCATCCAATGGTTATGAAAACACCGCGCCAGATAGATAAGGTTTATTGAGGATTTGAAATCAAAGGGCTCGAATGAATCCAATCGTCGTAAAGTTAACCCGACAGCCAGGCAGGCCAGGTAGAATATTCGGTGACTCCAGCTCACCCGTTCATTAAGCGTAGGTGAGTCTACTTTACATAGAATTCACTATTATTACATTTCAATACAACAAACATACAGCATCCTCAACTAGATCCACCTGTACTCTCCCACGTTCTCCTTAGGACTAGGCCTCCTGAGCGTAAGTTACACTGTATTTTATTACGTTATATTACGCCCAAGAGGCGGGAGAATTGAATCGGATGTTCCTCTATCTACCGAACAAACCCTACTCCCATCAAGCTCCGAAGTTCCGAAGTACCTACTACCGAGAAGTCTGAACACGATAGAGAGCTCTTCCGACTGGCGGTCCGCTCGGCCAAGGGTACTATTATTACTTTACGCATCAGAGCCTACCGTAGTTGCCGGCTGTGCCCTTTCGCGGAGAAAAGAGGTACCTAAGAATTTTCCAGCTGGCTGAGCGGAACGACAGTCACGCTCAAGGTTGATTCGGTCGCCACCCTTAATCTTACTCTCCCGATGGGCTGTAACTGATGTGATAGCTGAGTTTTAACACTTCAGTCACGCAAGAACGACACGTCAACAGATGGGGTTAAAAAATCCATTTTAAGATAACAGCTAAGAGATACTTGGAGTTTAAGTTGCTAAATACTTTGAAGTTTGGTCATTCCCCGATGAAAATCCGCTCGGCTTGTGGCCGTCAATGCCCTCGGAATGAGTATATTTCTATGCAAAAGTCTATTGACCAACACCCGGCACGTTGAACGACCATTGATACTCAGGACTGAACGTGGAATGCCGCTCAAACGGTGCCCATTTGAGTCCTGATTTGCCGGGGTCGCCCAGAGCGATTGTGTCTCCTAACTAGTTGCCAAAGTCGCAGACCGCACGGTTGGGCTATGTTTACTGGAGCCCAAGTAAAGGGCTACATCAGGCCTGCTCGATGGCTAGGACGAGTTTTTGATGTAATATAGATGCTGTCCGTTTTCGAGTGCTGATGTTTGAGCTAGAATGGATAAATTGACGAACTTGGATTTTCTCATCCATGATGTTTAGAACTTTCGATGAAAATGCGTATGGTTGTGAAAGTCTATGTCAAACAAAGCGTGATACGAGAGTATTTATCTTCGACTCATCTGCGATGACGTCTGGGGATAGGCGCTGCTCATAGCCCCATCCTTTAGGGCATCCTTTAAGGCAGATCGACATATCATTGCCCTGCATCGCCCCTAGAGCCCACTAAGGCTGAGGACAATCATCTACGTATCATGCACTGAATACTACCAAACACAGGATTTCTATGCCAACGATTCGTCAATAATCTATTCACGTGCGTGATAATTAGAACCCTTTTATAGCACCCTTGTAGAGACTAATCATAGCTTACGGTGGGCATATTCCCTCATATCTGTTGCTCAGTCTGGATATCCAGCGGAAAACTTGACCAATGTGCCATCCAATTCTCAATTTCAAAATCTGGTATTCTCCATAGAGATTGCAATTCGCCATAGACGTTTACGAGGCCGCCGCCACTCTGGCAGATCAATGAGACTAGGGTTAGATTCTCTCTTCATCTGAAGTAACCTCTCCCTTGTGCCGATTTCACAAATCTCAGGACTCGACTTGCCGAACTCACGATTGGAAATTAGAAGGGACCGAGATACAGAAAAATGGCGCGCCGTTCGCCGACATTCTCAAATAGGTCCCATCCAATAGGCAAAAGTCTGAGATGTCGAAGGCTGTGTGAGTACTCCTTTTGTTTCTTGGAATATATCACGTTCCAGATCTGAAGAGCTAGACTCTCATCCATGGCGGCATTCACTAGAGTATCTTTGAGAGCTGCTTGATCCGAAGGAGACGACCTTTCATGTGAATCATGTAGCCACAAAGCCTTGATTGACCGCGGCTCGTACTCAAGATCGATAATGAGGCTGTGGAGACACGGGAACAAGCCCAGGGCTTCGTAAAGCCGTTTTCCTGCAGGTTACCCATAAATCTCTCAATCGTCAGACGAAGTTCGCAGAGCTGAGGCGCCATCTTTGCAAAATCGGCGATATCGTGCGGCTCAAACACGGGGTACGAATGATAGTCCCATTCATTGCAATGCCCCCATAGAAACCGTGCTGGGTCTATTGAAAAAGTTTCCAAGGTTGGTCCGTGGTGTTTTAGAATGCTGGATATTGTTGATTTATCGTCTACTCCACGAATACGGAGCATTTTCAATGGGTTTATGGCGTCAAATATTGGTCCGTAGTCTGCTTCACGAAGGCTCGATCCAGGCATTTGGTCATTGCCAATGGTAATAAACAGCCGTTCAAGCCTCTCTAGACAGAAGAAAAGGCTAGACATTTCGGAAACACTCTCAGCACGTAGAACCTCCAAGGCACGAATTTGAGAAAGCTGGAAATACTGTCCCCATTTAGCCAAAGAATGGTCGCTTACAACAGCCTCGGTATTCAAAAACAGCGTAATGAGTTGTGGCAGCGCTGTTGGAGGGTCTCCAAATGAAGAAGTGATAAAGGCTCGCCAGAACTCATTGGTTCTTTGGTACTTCCTTCCTAAATCGTCATTGATTTGTAGATGTCTGAGATTTTGTGCCATGGTAACCAGTGGGATGATAGCCTCTTGCCGGGTACGACTCTCAAGATTGTGCCAATTGTCATACCACAAAATAATTGCACGGAAATACGGAGAGCGAAACAAACCGACCTCAAATGAGTCCAGGAACTGAGGAGAGTCGGCATGCTGAATATTTCCCAAGCCGGGACGATTAAGTGCAATGTTTTGTGTGCTCCATATATTAAGATGGCAATTCGGATGGTATTGAAGAAGGGCCTTTAATAGAGAGCCTGGAAAGTTGTTTGATACGGCGTAGTTAAGAACTTCAAGTCTTCTGGCAACCTTGAGAAGCTTGACTAAAGGCTCCCAATTCTTCTCGTCGTAGTAAGAAAGAGATAGCTTCCCCTCATCCAACTCTGGAATACGACACCGAGTGAGGAGCTCATGCGTCAGACCTGAAGAAATCACAGTATCCGGTATAAAATCACTCACGTGGATAAACTCAGACAATTCAGGAGTCCGAGAAGGCTCAATATCGTCATCATCAAGCAGAATCTGTCCCCAACTAGCGGGCAAGGTCATGATGTCCAGCCGCTTCATGTGAAGTCGATAATTCTCTGAGGCGTCATGGCCGTCATCGCGTGTACTGCGCGCTCAAGCGAGGCATGATTGAAGAATTTGATCTCTGCACGCTCATAGACGTAGGGAAGAGCGATATGATGAAAAGCATGATTGACAAGGGCCATAGAGCGGAACGTCGCATTTCCACACGCGCGAGCCTGGTGAGGCGAATGCGGAGTTAGTCTAAACTAGGTAGCATACATCTGGTGAGATTAAGCTAGAACATACGTTTTCGCAAATCAGCCAAATGACGTCCAGCGGCAAGTCTGCCATTCTATGTGAAGGAAGATCAAGACTTTTCCAGAGGATGGAAGTCACAAACACTTCGCAGAGACAGAAAGAAAGATGGCGTTGTTGTTTCTTCACTCAGCTGATTGGCTTGGGAAATTACGGTGACATTTATTAGAATCCATAAACTTGTTACACTAGTTGACTATCAATTTTGTATATATATCAATGTATTAATAATCTAATTGCTAATAGCTGTCTCAGGACTCAGGAGTCATGATATTCACGTGTTAAATCTTGTAAATTCAATAATTCAGTATCGCGTACGGTCCTGGGGAAAAGTGGCAGCTCGCTTGCCGATTACGTTAAGTCTATGAGATGAATCTAAAGTCCAATCTACAAATCAGTCAGTATTGACTCTCTAACATACCGACACGATGAAAGGGAATAGACACGAACCTCTTGTTACCACTGTCTTTGTTTGCAGCAAGATACGCGTCACGTTCCTCGCTGCCCATTGCATTCCACTTTCGTGCTCGATAGCTATTGTTTTATATCATTAGTCAAAAGTCCGCAATCGACTTGCAAAGGAGATGCATACTAATTCTTCAAATCGTAGTAAACTTTCGCGAACAGGAATAAAAACAGACTCAAAGCTGCGATGCCTATGAGAACCTTGTTCCCCTTGAGGTAAAGTGGTGCGTCGTTGCTTCGATATATCTAGATTATCAAAACGTCCTGATGGTTAGTCTTATAATCTTTGTAAGTCGGAATAAGCTGGATGGACTTACATTAGCTCCGATAATACCACTTGTCTGCACTGTCATATTGTACACAGCCGACGCGACGGTACGTGTTCGCACCGAGCCCGAGTTTCGTGAAGTCATCGCCACCACAGCGGCGTGCATATATGGGCTTCCAATCAACAAAATCAACAAGACGTACCGCGCCCATGCGCTTTTATCGCGGGGTAGAACTTCGAGCGCAATAAGGAACGTCAAGTTCCAGATCTCCGCGAAAGCGCCCAGTAATAATCGCTGATTGAGCTTCTCGGACAACCAGGTGAAAAGACCGAGGTTGATGATGAAAATTGAATAAGCCGGGATAGTGAGCAGGTTTGTATGAAAGGTGTTGAAACCGAGTGATCTGAGTTCCAGACTGAGATAAGAGTTCACAGGGTTTGTGGGGATTAACCAGACCAATCCCAAGATGTAGATAGGCCACATATCATAGTCATAAAGCGCCTCCAAAAGCAGTTTGGGAGTGATAGGTTGTCTGTTGTGCATACTACCCTTGCTGGGATCGTCGCGAATGACCCTGTTGACCATGATTTTCTCTTCGCGTTCTGAGAACCAGCCTTTTCCGCGAAGACCTCCGGCGGTTTGGGTGGGAGAGGCTGGCATGTAGAATGCGGCGAAGATGCCAATGACGCCTGTGATGAGACCTTCCAGAGCAAAGAGGTATCGCCATTGACCTGCTCCGGTACTGGTGTGAATGTGGAGGAACCCAAAGGCTAAGAAGGCGCCGATAATGGCTGTCAATTCGTAGGCTGACCAGAAGAAGCTGAGTCTGACGGGTAATTCTTTTGACTTGTACCAGTAGGACAGGAAAAGAATAGTATCGGGGATACTATAATATGAGTATGAGTAATTGACGTTTAACTGATGCACGCGGTCTCTTGCTAGAAGAAAGGGGGACTCACAATCCACCTTCAAACAACCCCAACAAAGCTCGCGTAGCATAAAACGTCGAACGCCCAGTAAGAAAAGCCTGGCACGACGCAATCAAACTCCAACAGACCATTTGTATCGGAATCCAGCGGTCCGGCCCAAGTCTCTTTGAAATGAGTTGAGACGGCAGTTCGGCAAAAAGGAAGCAGACCAGGAATATAGTGTTTCCAGTGTTGTAGTTATTAGTAGTCAGACCTAGGTCAGTTAACATGTTGTCCGAAGTGGCTTGGACGAGGTTTCCTCTGTCTAGCTGGAGAGCGAAGAATGTCAAGCATGCAAATGTGCAAATTCGTAGGTCGATCTATATTCACCATCAACTTTGTGAACTTCAGTAATTGAGTAAAAAAAGAGTTACCTTTCGGACTATCTTCTTCTCCTCCCATTCCTCCCACTCGAACTCTGGGTCCCAGCGGTGAATACCTTCATAGGTATCGATGGGCTTGTAATAGCGCACATCCTCCGTTTGATCAAACGTGGCATCACCACCCGAGACTCGGTTTCTCAAGGCCTCAAGTGTTTCGGTCCCAAGAGCCGTTGTTGTGCCAGCATACTCTTGGTCGGAACTATCGGAACTGTTCGAGACATACCGACCATCGACCGGGAGTTCGCTTTTGCCAGACATGACTGATTTCGTCTCAAGCTTCTTGTCTTTTCTGGCTCCAGCGTCTTTTTGCCTGTAAGTACAGAATCTGGGATGCAAACAAAATCCGGGTGATTGGCTCTGCTTTAAAGACTGGGGACCGATTGCGAATCCCTGCTTTGTTGACGTGATCCAGCCATGTTCTTAGACATTGAAAAAAATCTACCATGCGTGGCTGATTAGTTCACGCATCGACGTTTGGCGGGTTAGGTACATAGGCAGGTCCGTTTATTCAGGGAAAGTGCCCTAAGCTCCGGTCCACTGTTCGCATGCTCCACGCGCATCAGATGGCTTACTACCTTACATCAAGCAGTCTCGGCGTTTCCACGGAAAATTGTTTATCAATTTGTTGCGCCAATCCCGGGTACTTTCGTTATCTAACTATCATATTTTGTTGCAGATTTACGTACTTCTTCTGTAGGATCTCATGATATCACCAAGCTCAAGTTTGATAGTATTTGCCCAATGTAGCGAGCCGAAAACAACGCCTAATCCTGCCAGTCGAAACGTCTACTCTGCTCTTATGAAACAAATATAGACTGCATTTTGTTGATTATTCTTACAAGAAATGATAGGCACATATTCGATATCATCATACGTAGTACGTAGTAAGCTTCATAGTGGAGGATTCAGAGCATACAGAACGGACTCTTTCCTCAATTAGGGACGGGATCATCGTGGAACAAGCAAAAAGCTTATATCCTCTGCACTTGAATATTGACGAAAAGATATTGCGACAGAACAAGGGTATTTGACGTTATTCCGCAAGTGTGTACCAACTTTGATGGGGGATTTGTTGATTTGCGTGGCCAGGCCGGGGAGTTTTGCTGTGGCGTGCTATCACGCAACTGTGCTAGGGTTGACGTTATTCGGACCTTCTCCAATGACCCTTAATGCGATCAGATAATGCGGAATCTTTGACTTTCCGACGTGCTCGCTGATAAGAATTCTGTTCATTTAAAGAGTACAAATACTTAGTAAGTATTTTCAAGATCTGCTTTTTCGTGGTAAAACTGCCAACTCGTGCTTTCGCCAAAATAGGAAGGTTTCCGTTTCCTTCCTATTTCGGACGCTTTAGGGCTAGCTATACAACAAAGCAAAACCTGGACCACGGTCTTCTGTCGGATTGGTTGTCGCATTGACGACATGCTTTGTTTACTTTTTTAAGTTCAAGAAATACGTAGCCGAACTCGGATCTTTGTCGTATTTGTACCAGTATTTGAAGGACATCTGTTATCTTGAGGCATTTGGTGCATATTGGGGTATGTCCATTGATAGCTCGTCTAAGCCTCTTTTCAGCGAAGATAAATGATTTTAAACATATTAATATGTAAAGAATATGGCAGCCGAAAGTCATGCATATATAGTATCGGTGAAAAAGATACCAAGAAACATATACGGAGAGAAATACGAGTCGTGCAGAGTAACCATCTTGATAGCATAGTGATCACCACCTGGGTAGGTAATTTACTCCACCTCTTGACTGACGTGGGAAACACCAAATCATGTCAATCACTTTATGTATTGCGCCATATAGCATAATCAACTGCATCTCGATTGGTTGAAAACTCTCGACTTATCCAATGATCGTGACCCTACATAATCACCGTATTTGATTACAGATAAAGTTTGAATGGGAAGTAGTCGGATCAACCACAAGAATGCACGGTCTTGATAATGAAATTACATACAAAGTTAATATTAACAACACATTATTTACCCAAGTCTCGCCCCATAGTGGTGTGTACACCCCTCATTGGATTATGCAATTAGGGCAGAAGATGGTGTGCCAATGCCTTGAATGTCGTCAATGGGCAACGAACCACTGAGACTAATTGATGCGTGGAGAATCAACGTCTTTTCCGGAATCATCCTTTGATGACTCAAGGGGAAAGGGGTTGGTAACTAACGTCATTTATACTTGATATAAACTGTAGTCTGGGCTGTATATTGATCTTCTTCTTCGCTTCCAGGACAGTCGTTTCAAGACATACACCAGACTCCAGTCTCTCTTCAAGTCATATCTACATCTTCATACAACAGACCGATTAACGCATAGGCAATACATCATGGCCCCCGCTTTAGTCGAAGACCCTCTCCCTATCCGGGAACCCGCAGCTGCAAAGTCCAATATCAAAGAAAACTTCAACAAGGAGTTCTTCATCGGCGGAAAGGAGGCTTTTGATAACAAGGCTGAGCTTGAGGGTACAGCAGCTCAACCTGCCGCCACATACCCCAACTACTTGCCTGTTTGGGATAATGAGAAGGGCGTGAAGTCAGTTTCAAATCTTCTTCTAATTCTCGTTGTGAATTGACGTTGTGTAATAGATACCCCCCATGGACACCATTCGAACATTACGACCATGGCAAAGATGCCGATCCTTCATTGAAAGATCTGCTCCCCGCGGAAAAGGCCCAGGTTACTGAGATTACACCATACATCGGCTCCGAGGTTCGCGGCGTACAATTGAGCCAACTCACAGACGCAGGCAAGGACCAACTTGCTCTATTTGTCGCCCAACGTAAAGTTGTCGGTACGTTACACACATGTATCTCTACGGCCGAGAAGAGCGGCAAACTAACAAACCCTGTTATGCAGCATTCCGTGACCAAGACTTTGCAAGCCTCCCCATCGATAAAGCTCTAGAGTTCGGCGGCTACTTTGGCCGTCACCACATCCACCCTACCTCCGGTGCTCCTAAGGGCTATCCCGAAATTCACCTCGTGCACCGTGGCGCAGATGACAATTCCTTCCTGAAGACATTCTTACACGAACACACAAACTCCGTGACGTGGCACTCGGACGTCTCCTACGAGCGCCAGCCACCCGGTACAACCTTCTTGTACTTGCTCGACGGACCCACGAGCGGCGGAGATACTTTATTCGCGAATCTAGCTAAGGCTTATGAACGTTTGTCGCCAGAGTTCAGGAAGAGACTCCATGGGCTCAAGGCCGTGCATTCGGGCTTTGAGCAGGCGCAGAGCGCGTTGGCGAGGGATAGTACTGTGCGAAGAGATCCCGTGAAGCATGAGCATCCAGTTGTGAGGACGCATCCTGTTACGGGCGAGAAGGCGCTCTATGTTAACGCTCAGTGTAAATCTACTCATCCTATACAAAAGGTTTTATGAATCATCTAACTGATACAATGCGGTATGACAGTCACGCGTTACATCGTCGGCTACAAGAAGGAAGAATCCGATCATTTACTTAAATTCTTGTTTGATCACATCGCGTTGTCGCAGGATCTTCAGACTCGCATCAAATGGGCTCCTGGAACGGTTGTGGTGTGGGATGTGAGTTACCCTCTTGCTTTAACAATCGCCATTATTCAATAATGTGGACTAACTCTGGTTACAGAACCGTGTCACTGCACATTCGGCCTTGTATGACTGGGAAAATGGCCAGCGGCGCCATCTTGCGCGTATAACTCCCCAGGCTGAGCCTCCTCGCGAGACGCCTTTTGAAGGATAGACTGGCATGCTTCCAGAAGATGGTTCAGAATTATATATTCGATCATTGATGACTTGAATAAAAATTCAGATCGCACATATATGATATCTCATTCGTAATAGTCTGATCACTCCCGTTCACAGTAGTGCAGAGTATCCGGTCGTAATGTCATGCTGTTTTCCGGCGAGATAAAAGCCCAACTCTCATCATCCTTGCTTTCAGAAAACCTAGCCTTTTCCTCCTTGCATGAAAATAAGCTCGATTTAGGAGAATCGTGCTCGGTATCTGAAGTATCCTCATAATGCTCATAATCATCAACATTTAGAAGATACGTGAACGACCAGTTTGATAATACAGATTCCTCCATATCCATGACATAATCATCCGAGTAACCCATTGCAGGCTCATCGCGACATCTGAAGAGAGGCGGAAAGTCTTCTAGTGCGACGCTCGGTACTCGTGTCGGGATATCATCTGCATCTCCCCAGCATGTACGGTTGATAGGATATTCTGGCGGGGATGGAGAATTGGAAGCGAGGAGCTCAGGACCTTCAATTGTGATATCATTGGTTTTGTTGATGTGGTCCAGGTTGACGATAGGCTTCAAATCGTCTGCTAAGATATTGTGAATGTTTTCGATGTGTTGTGCACTTGGTAGATCTAGAGCGCTGAGGGATCTGACGAGAGAGATGAAGTCTTGTTTGCTTGCCCATTTCCGGTAGACGAAGTCGTATCGTTCGGTTGCATAGTCTGGCCCATAATCTTCATTCTCGTGGGTTGGTACCAGGCGTTCTTCAATCTCGGGATATATGCATTCCGGAGTCATGATTCTTATTGATCTGGCGCAAACACTTCCTCAAATTTCCGAAAAGTGTTGCCAGAGAATGCCGAAGGTCAGTTGTGGAATATAAACCCCTCAGACACAAAGGAACAAGCTTCGCCAAGTAGCGCTACCAACTGTAGAAAACACAAGTTCGCAGGAAGTGGCGGGTATATGCAGTACGTAAGGGTTGGCTGCATTTGCCTTCGGAAGAGAAGATAAATGGAGTACGGACGTAGGACAACGCCACTTCAATCTTGAACCCCCTTGCAACCCTGTACAACAATCAGGCCACACAATACGTATTGATTGCTTGCCATCGAACCAAAAGTGTTTTCCTAAAAGACCATTATCATGGACGTTTCTCAAGCCGATCTAGCAGTGCAACATTCCATTCCCGAAAGATCCTTGCAGATATCGGCATCAAGAGATTGCTGCGTTGCAGTGACAGAACCAATTCGTCATAGATGTTTTCAGGGAGGAACAACTCTTCCAAAGAGAGAGGGGTTGGTGCACCATTTTCGGGTTCTAGAACTCCTTCTACGTCCGTCACGCTCTGATATAGGACTTTCATGGCACGTCTTGAGACAATGCTGTGATCTGCGCTTGAGCTAGAGTATCGCAGATCGGGGTTGAACGCCCATAACTAGATTTCCTCAGCCACAAGGATTGGGCAAAAAAGGAAGACGTAATATCACTAACCAAAATCCCGTCAGACCGACCGGCATGAATGACGAAACGTCGGACACCTTCGTGGTCAATCAGATCCAAGAGTTGAGAGCTTGTGATGATATCGATTGAATGATCTTCGCATACGTGTTCTGCTGCACCAGTGTGTTTCACGGAGATGTTGTTCTTGTATAATCTCAGGCCTTCTGCGACGGAATCTTCCATCCCTATAATTGCACTGCAGCCGGAGCATCCTATATTCCTTGCATTTCTTTCGTCGATTAACGCGGGTTTGACAGAGGTTGAGGTTGGTCGTTGCTTAAGCTATGATTCAAATATTGATTAGCCATGGATCTACGGAGCAGCGAATGAGTAGTAAAATCAGAGAACGATATGCATTCATTGGGGCGTAATCAAGCTCGATCGAATCTATGAATGTATCCTGCAATAATCGCTGTGAGGCCCACTGCTCCGGGCATCCCAGTGAATAGCAACAGGACGCTCACTTCCTCCCCTGAATTCTCCTACCAGTCAATTTCTCAAACCTTGAGAAGGACGAATGGAAAGCAAATAACCGCAAGATGGTCGATCCAGTAGACTAGAAATCCATCGCTCCATTTGCTTGGAGGAGGATATCAGGTCATACTAGACCAAGTCTTTCGTGGCTATCTTCAATCGCATTCGAACCGACTACAAAATCAAGAAACGTCCTCCTGGAAGCCAGAATATGCTCAAGAGAGGAGCGAAACTGTTTGATATTGGGCACTTGTATCGGTGACTTCGTCGTAGGGTGGCGACGGAGTCTCCTTCTTTTATACCCGACGCAAATGCTTCGAGA
Organism: Talaromyces thailandensis; assembly: GCA_019828575.1. Lineage (NCBI taxonomy): Eukaryota > Fungi > Ascomycota > Eurotiomycetes > Eurotiales > Trichocomaceae > Talaromyces > Talaromyces thailandensis. The sequence continues at coordinate 44,663 of JACVQZ010000133.1, forward strand.
GAAGCAGGATTGATATTACGACGAGGATAAAGCAGCAGGATGAAATGTAGTAGATTGAAGTAGCCACCAGGTGTGTAGTTATAACATGTACTTACCATTTTGATATGTTGACAATCGCTTTCTGCCACCAGAAAAGAAGCAACATCAACCAGACCGGTCCGTGGCGTCGCAACTACTCGATTAGAAGCTCCATATCCCTTGATCGATGCGTTCTGCGCTTCGACATTTTTCTGATCCTCTTTTTCATCGGGATGCACATCCGGTTTGTGGCAGTGCCAAAAATCCATCATCTCGGCCCAGTTGCCGCTTGGAAGGTCCTTCCACTGCCAGGACTTTGAGGCGATATCGATAATCATCTGCTTGCAAAACCTACAATGCAATGCAACGCAGGTCGACATATCGTTCGCAGTCCAGGGTACATAGTCATACTCCTGGATTCCCTGGTTTGGCACCGTCAGTTCGACATTATTGGGGTCAACCTGTAATCTAAATGAATATTCGGCCGTCTGCGCTTTGGACGCGGTGCCTCCGCCTGTATTATCGACACGATGTCCAGCGAAGCTGAGGTTTCTTCTTGATGCGTCGATAACTTTGACGGGTAGCTTGAGCGTTTCTACCAGTTCCACATCTCCATGAAGCGTGAAAACCGTAATTGCACGGCAGGATTCCGAGAGAGTTATTGTAGATTCCCGAAGATCGATTTCGGAGGCGGAGTTCGGCAGAGACACGTGGAGGGTTAGTTGGCGGATGTTTGGTAGAAGTTCTGCGTGTAGGAAGATGGCCGGTGTTGCCGCCATTAGATTGTCAATCGCGGCACTCAGCGATCTGGCATAGTTGACTTGTTGATGTTGCTTGTCGTGGAAACTTCAGATGGTTTTCCGCGCGTGAAGGAAGCTACGAGTGCAAACAAAGCAAACAGTGGCCTATGCTTCGTCGTATGATTCTTATCGTTATCTTATCGCTTATCGGCTGCCCCAACGTAGTCTCTCTCCTCAGACTACTTTATCCCTTCTATATACAACAATTGTCAACTGCTGATTATAAATTGTTTACACTGAGAGACTCTGCCTCAACAAATTGAATTAGACCAAGGTTTCCAGGATCGCGCACGAGGCCTATCGCCAACGGGAAAGGACTCAATGTCAGTCTCCGTTCCCCCCACCTTGTGTTCAACAAAATAATGATTATCCAGACACAGTCGTATGGGCGGCCAACCCAGAGAAGCCTTGATTTAGGCCTGACCAAAATTAATCAGTAGAGAAACAATGGCATCTTTTGTCAGCAAAATCTTCGCGCTCCGATCGAGCAAGTCGATCCGAGTGCCGGCCATCGAAACATATGACATCGAAAATCCCATTGAGAGAACAGCGAGAACGCTATTCCATCTCATGAAGTTAAATCATATAAATCACTCAGTGCGCATTGACGAGGGATTATCCGGGTCAAAAAGCTCTTATAACATTGTACCTCATGTACGTGTGTCCCCTTTGCTTCCGAGTTTTGTAGTAGATAACATATGTTATATATCTTACATGCACCTGAAATGTGAACAAGGTGGGACTGACCTGAGCTTTGATGTAGCATCTGATATCAGCATTCCTTTTCGGAGCTGACACCCACACTCTTGATCAATTGTATGAAGTTGATTCGGGATTGCTACAGCCATGGAAGGATGCTCCTGGAGAGGTCGTTGGTAGTGACTGGATGGATTTTCTTGGAAAGAAAGAGTACATGACACCTTGAGCCGTATCGTCATCTCATAAACTGACTCGAACAAAACGTAACCCAGGTACGAACGAGCTTTCTTGGATCTCTTTGAGGACGATTTAGTAGATCAAGGCTATGACTGGAAAGCCGTTCTCCAGAAATTTCTGTTCACTGGCGAACAGCCCTTGATCAGCTCAATCACAGCTGGTTGTAAGTACTTTATCTATTTGGGCAGATGGGCTTGACTAATACTGCCCAGTGGGACAGCCATTGATCCACCTTGCCCTTGGCCTTCAAATGTGCGTCCGTGACATAGCAATGGAAGCCCTCACCCTCGCGGCAACATTTTACTGTGACAACGACATTTTCAAATACTCAGATGACCCATCCTACTTCCAAGCCGAGTCATTATACAAGTCCTCTTCCATCACAGAGATTCTAGACAAAGTCCGCACAGACCAGAGATTCACCAACGACGCCTTAGCCATACCCGGCGATCAGAACATGGCTATCGTTTTCCGCGACCACGAAGCCGCTCTACTCGATCACTGCAATGCATGGACTATCTCTTCCGACCCAAGTACCCATTTCCGTGAGAGCCAAAAAGCTGCCGTTGCGCTTTTTATGGGGACCAAAACGTCCGAAAACAGATACGACAAGTCCCTTTTGCATCCATTACTAATGACTCATGCGATGCACGTTATTTTACCCCATACGCCAGATAAAGTGCACATTTCGCTTGTGCAGCAGTGGTGGCTGGCCACATTGGCAATATATGTGGCCCAGTTACGGCCGAAAATCGATTTTGGTGTTATTGCGGATTATGATATGCAAGACAAGGGCAAGAACTGGGAGTGGATTAAGCAGCAAGCTCTTAAAAGTGCGTATGCGGTGGATGCCCATTTTCTGCAGACTTTGCGTGTCTTGAAGGAGCTGGGAGAGGCTTGGGAGGATTCGGAAGATTACTATCTGAGAGCCGCAGTGAAATTTGTGGATGATTTCGAGGGATGGAATCAAGGTGTATCCGTTTGAGGGAACGCTATATATACACGTACGGTACATAATTTATTGCTTAAAGATCGGAATGAAACTTCCAAAAGATTATCCTTGAATTCCAAGGTTAGAAAATAATTGCATCTTTAGCGATCTAGATACCCTATCAACCCAAACGCCGCGCTTCAGTATTACACAGGGAAAAAGAAGAAAGAAGACAACGATGACTATATAGCAAGCATCATATATACAATCGCAACAGTCAGAATTGGGGCTTTCCCTAGGTAACCGGCAAAGCACTATTGACATGATGCCACTCATCCGTAAAGGCATTCACCAACCAAGACGATAGACCTAATCATTGTCAGCTACTAATCGACCAAATCCAAGATTATGAATAAGCTTACGATCATAAACCATCTTGTGCGCATTATGAAAGAATATACTATGATCCGAATCCGGATACACATGCACATCATAATTCTCCACGCCCGCCACGTCCAGCTTATCAATCAGAGACAACGTATTCTGGAAATGTACGTTGTCATCAGCCGTGCCATGCATGACGAGAAATCGGACATTTTGCTGTAATGCAGTCATATTTGAGATTGCGCTGTGCTCGTAACCCGTTGGATTGTGCTCGGGTGTACGCATGTATCGCTCGGTGTAGATAGAGTCGTAAAACCGCCAGTCGGTTACGGGACTGACGGCCATGCCGTACTGGAAAGTTTGGCCTGCATCCTGTTCCAGTGTTTTCAGAGTCATGAAGCCTCCATAGCTCCAGCCCCAAATGGCGATGTGGTCTTTGTCCACGTAAGGTTTCCGGGCCCATGTTTTGGCGGTCTCAATTTGGTCGCGGGCTTCCCAGTAGCCGAGATTGCCTCTGACGATCGTTCGGGATGCGCGGCCGATGTGGCCGGTTCCCCGGCCGTCGACTGTGACCACGATATATCCTAGCGTTGAGGCAACGTAGGACTGAAAGTCGACGGAGAATCTTCGGTCTACTGACTGAGATCCTGGACCTCCGTATAACCAGAAAAGAACGGGGTATTTCTTGATCGGGTTGAAGTGTGGTGGTCGTCGTTCGACAAGCTGTAACGTGACATCATCTATGGTGATGTTCTGGTATATTTCGGCAGGCAAGGCGTATTTCTCAATCATATTGGAAAGTTGCTCGTTCTGCTCAATTGTCTCCTCGAAATGATTTGGGTTGCTTGGCGTATTGATAAGTTTTTGCCACGGGACGTGAGGCCCTTCATAGCTCAGTAGTGCGTATCCACCGCCGATTGAGAAAGAGACATCATAATAACCGGTTTTGGATACATCGGTCAGTGACTGGAAATCTGACCCATCAAGCTTGACGCTGTAGACGTGTCGCTGCGTGGGCGACTCTTTTGTTGCAACGAGGTAGACGATGTTGTTAGCAAGGTCAACTGCAGGTTCTGTATCTACCACCTCCCAAGGACCGGATGTGAGAAGTATAGGCACTGAATTGTTGACAGGCGTGAAATAGCCCCAGTGGTCATAACCTTCATGGACAATTATATCAATATAACCATCATCTGGACGACCATTTGCTGGATCTGCAGGGATAAATGTAGTTGACTGAGTCACCTCAGCCCAACCTCCATCATCCTGTGCAAAGTTGTCATCTCTGATCAGGTCTCCAGTCCTTAAAGTAACGTCAATGAGCACAGTGCGAACAACATCACTTTCTCGATTGAACTCTTTGACGAGCACTTTCCCATTCGACGCCCAAACGACTTCCGTTATGAGACGATCGTCGTCAGAAAAGCCTCCCGCGATGTCGACAGAGAACACCTCGGCACTTTCAACATCGTAGAATTGAAGCGCCACGACTGGATTGGGAGACCCGGCTTTCGGGTACTTTATCTTCCGCACGTCTGGATACTTGTCCAGTCCCGCCGGAGGCTTCTTCCCTGACGGTCGAGACATGTAATACTCTATAGGAAATTCCGGCACCATCGACTCATTTGTGCGCAGGAAAGCAACATATTTGCCATCGTTAGACCACCAAGTTGCGCTATCTGTGCCAAAGACCTCCTCTTCATAGACCCAATCGGGAACGCCATTAAAGACGTCTTTTCCACCATCTTTTGTGAGTTGGCTGACCTTGTTCGAGTCTAATTTTCTTAGATACAAGTTATTATCTCGTGTGAAAACGATAGCGTCGGATTGTGGAGACCACGAAGCAAGCTGTACGCGGCCCTTGGGTTCAGCGGGATCAAGAGGTTGCGCCGTTTGAGTGTCCACGTCGAACAGCCAATACGTAGCAGTAAAAGAGTACCGCCAATTGCTCACTGCATCCACAGCAACAAGCACGCTCTTGAAATCGGGGCTTGGCCAGGTTTCAGAAGGCTGCAAATATTTCCCATTGGCCTCAATAGTTCCAGACTCCATAAGCACCCAACCGTCTCCAGCAGCAGTCTCATTTTGGCGGCTGAGTATGCTCTCCACACGCAGATATCCTTTCTTTCCATCCTCACCACGTTCAAGCAAAAGTCCGTCCTCCCCATTTGGACCAGCAATCCAAGATATCGAATGTCGCCTTCTGCCCCATGAGCCATTGAGCACGCTGTCCAAGGTGAGCGGCTTTCCATAACTCGTAGCCCCTGTAGCACTGTCGGCGTCATGGACAGCTGCAATCGAGGAGCTCAATTCGCTGTTGTTGTTCCGTCGGCCCCAGAACAATACGAACGCCAATATCCAACCGCCCAAACATAACAATCCCACCACCCATATCATCCGGCTGCCTCGATTTCTTTTCGATTTCTCTATCGGGTGCGAGAATAAGCCATCTCCTCGCTCAGCTTCCACGTCCTCGTCAATATCGTGATAAGGCGTTTCTTCCGGTAACTGTGTCCTCGTCGTCTTCTGGGCATGCAGCGCGTCGAAATCATCGTCGCCAAAGAGAGAGCCGTCGGAAGAAAGTGATTCTGTTGAGCTGAAGGAAGCCGAGGAACTGTGTGACCGGTTCGTCAAAGGCACGAATTCTGGGCCAGAGTCCTTGTCCTTTCTTGCCATGGTTGTTGCGACACGAGCCGAGCGACCGCCGTTTGCCCTCTACCTTGGTGAAATTAGTGTAGCATTGAAGGAGCAGTTATTGTTCGTCAGTACCTCATTGAAAATCGAGGAATCATAGAGTAATATACTTCAACACATGGCAAAGTGACGATATATGTTAGACGGGTTTCATGCTGGTTTGAGGTGTTTACTAGGGGAGCTTTCGCCGCAGTTCCCCGGAATCGCTCGGCTTGGCGGGCATTGCATACTCCGGACGTTTGATGAGACGATTATACTTAGGTAACTATGTATTGCACGTGTTTGTATACTATTCAACATGGGCTTTGATCTGATTATCGCAAGAGGATGTTAAGTGATTATTATGCATTGCTAGTCATTTTACAGTCAGGTGAACCTGTATAAATAGGGTTGGTATAACAGACGAGATCCCATCTCTAAAACCTTTTCCTAACATCATGCGCCATCATTTCATGACAAACAACCAATTCCTTTTGTGTAGCAATACGCCCAGATTTACCTGGAGAGAGCAATATCGTCAATTCTGAGAATCATCTTCACTGTTTCCGCCGCAAGCTCAATTGCACTCGTGCTGACAAGCAAAGGTTGCAACACCTTTTCTTCGGTAATATTATCCTTCACACCGCCGCTGCGGATGCTAACACCGGCGTTGTGTTCGCCTTGGGCATGTCGGTGGCGGAGCTCTGTTACCACCTTGATCGAGTTGAGACCAGCATTCTCGGCAAGTGTAGTGGGGATGACTTCCATGGCATCAGCAAAGGCTTTCCAGCAGATAGCTTCGGTACCGGAAAGTTCGCGAGCTTTCAACGCAAGCTGGTTCGCGACTTCAATTTCGGGTGCGCCACCACCAGCGATAAGAGCTCTCTTCTTGACCAAGCAGCGGATGACACAGAGAGCATCGTGCAAAGATCGCTCGGCTTCGTCTAGGATGAGGTTGTTGGCTCCACGAGCGACAATGGAAACGGTCTGACTTGTAGAAGCAGAGGATTTAATGCCGGTGACCTTGACGTAGCGAGCTCCTGAGGCTTGAACTTCTTCAACGATATCGGCAGTTCCCAGCTTGTCCTCGGTGAAAGAGTCAATGTTAGCAATCGGCTTGCATCCCAGGCTCTTACACAAGAACTCGACCTCATCACGTTCAATGTCCTTCACTGCAAGGATCTTCAGACGGGAAAGGAAGTGCAGGGATAGATCGTTCACTGCATCTCGGAGAATGGATTTCTGGATGAGGAGGACATTGCATTTGGCCTTTTGAATTTTCTTGACCATATTGAGAAGGTACTGTCGTTCCTCTTTGAGGATCTTATCCATCTGTCGGTAGTCGTTGACGACGATTTGATTTTCCATCTGCCAAGATTAGATGCGACACTCAAAATGAGGGGGGTAGAAAACTCACATCTGGCTTGGGAGGGCTCAGTTGGAATTGGATCAAGGCTATCCGAGCCTTTTCAATTCGTGTAGGACCACCGCCACTCTTGATGACGGGTTGGTTCAAAACCAAACCTTCCACCATTTCGCTATCCTCGATTGTGCCACCAACTTTCTTGATGATTCGAATATCCCTGAGATCAACGTTGTCTGCGGTCTTAGGGTCAATGACCTTCAAAACGGAATCGACGGCCATAGGTCCGAGGAGATTCGAGTGTTGTGAAACGATCTTGGATGAAAGGGAAGTCGATGCGGCTTGCAGAAGGGTGGTTCGGTCTGACAGGGAGATGGGCTGTGACATGTCGTGAAGAATGTTTACAGCGGCGGCTGCTGCTCTTTGGAAGGACTCGGAGATGATTGTGGGATGGATACCTAGACAATTAGTCATGCTCTAGCAATCACCCTAGGTTTCTTATAGCTTACCCTTCGACAGGAGTCGGTCGGCAGCACCGAGCAGACTACCAGCGATAACGACGACAGAGGTTGTTCCATCACCGGCTTCAATATCCTGAGCAGCACTGAGGTCGACGAGCATCTTTGCTGCGGGATGCATAACGCTCATACTTTTCAACATGGTGTTTCCGTCGTTGGTCTGGGCAGTCAGTATCTCGTCGAAGGAGACGGAGAATGTGTACACACAATGATCGTGTTGCCTTTTCCACTTTGAATCTGAACTACTGTTAGAAATGTTTGATACTGATCGAAAGGATGTATCACGACATACCATCTTGTCCATGCCCCTGGGTCCCAAAGACTGCATACTGTCTATTAGCAATCAAATATTTCTGCGGGGTGATGAAAGAAGAATACCGTTCTGATAGCATCGGCAACAGCTGCATTGTATTAGCGATTGATGCATACAGAAGACTAGATGGGATTAATTCACCTCGAGCTGCTAGGATGTTGGCATTGCGCACTGCCATGGGCTTCTCCTTATCCTGCTCATGGTGTTAGCAAACCCCCGCTTCGCCATCAAAACATTTCTCGTCATACCTTGAAGGCAGAATTGCCGGCACCGCTAGGAGCGGCCACTGCTGATGCCATGTTGTCTGTAAAGTATCAACAAACAGAGAGGCTTCGAAAGGTAATAAGAAATAAGTCGTTGGTCGCGGAGTCAAAAAGTTGTTGCCCGCTCTTTTCGGAATTTCACAGTTCGGCAGGCGGTGGTGATTTGGATGCTTGGCAAGACGCTAGCGCGGACAGCTAGACCTACGTCGGTCACTCGGGACAGCTCAAGCTTCATTACCAACATCAATCCATCTCCTTCTATCACAACACCCAAACAGCCTCATCTCCCATCACCACGACAGTCCTTCATCATCTCTCTTTGCGGTATACATCCAATTCTGCAGCTTATAACACAAATATAGACACCGCTTTTGCTTCTATTTAATCGATATCCAACGCCTCTGCGGCAGCCGTCAAGATGCCCAGTGCTACGGGATCCAACTGGGAGAAGTACCAGAAGAACTTTGCAGACGATGAGATACCAGAGAAGAAGATCACACCACTTACCGACGAGTAATCTTATCCTGCTACTGCTTTGACGGACTTTTCTAACCACGATTCTAGGGATATTCAAGTGCTCAAGACATATGGAGCTGCTCCGTACGCTGCCGCGCTAAAGAAGCTCGAGAAGCAGATCAAGGAAAAACAACAAAGTGTCAACGAGAAGATTGGCGTTAAGGTACGGACTGTCGATTCACAGTGAGGACTATCTACTGATCACCCCGAATTCAGGAATCCGATACAGGTCTCGCCCCTCCGCACTTATGGGATGTTGCCGCCGACCGACAACGTATGGCCGAAGAACAGCCTTTACAAGTCGCACGATGCACGAAGATCATTCAAGACGAGAAAGATCCCGAAAAGAGCAAATATGTTATCAACGTAAAACAAATTGCCAAGTTCGTCGTCAACCTTGGTGAGCGGGTTAGTCCTACCGATATAGAGGAAGGCATGCGAGTTGGGTAGGTTGCTCCATGACTCGAAGTGTTTTACGATTTTATTGACGGAATATCAGTGTCGACCGCAACAAATATCAGATCCTGCTCCCTCTTCCCCCAAAGATCGACCCTAGCGTGACGATGATGCAAGTCGAAGATAAGCCTGATGTGACCTACGGAGATGTTGGTGGAAGCAAAGAACAAATCGAAAAATTACGAGAAGTCGTCGAAATGCCTTTACTGTCACCCGAGCGTTTTGTCAACCTTGGTATCGACCCTCCCAAAGGCGCGCTTCTATATGGACCTCCCGGAACAGGTAAAACACTATGCGCCAGGGCTGTTGCGAACCGTACCGATGCTACATTCATCCGTGTGATTGGTAGTGAGTTGGTGCAGAAATATGTTGGTGAAGGTGCTCGTATGGTCCGAGAACTCTTCGAGATGGCACGAACTAAGAAAGCGTGTATCATCTTCTTCGACGAAATTGATGCTATCGGTGGTGCTCGTTTTGATGACGGTGCTGGAGGTGACAACGAGGTTCAGCGTACTATGCTGGAACTTATTACACAACTGGATGGTTTCGACTCCCGTGGCAACATCAAAGTGATGTTCGCAACCAATCGTCCTTCTACCTTGGATCCTGCTCTGATGCGTCCTGGTCGTATTGACCGAAAGATTGAGTTCTCGTTACCCGATATGGAAGGCCGTGCCAATATTCTTCGCATTCACGCTAAGAGTATGTCTGTGGAGCGCGACATTCGATGGGAGCTGATTTCTAGGCTGTGCCCTAATGCCACCGGTGCTGAACTACGTAGTGTGGCTACCGAGGCCGGCATGTTCGCTATTCGTGCTCGTCGGAAGGTCGCAACCGAGAAGGATTTCTTAGCTGCTGTGGACAAGGTCATCAAGGGCAACCTCAAGTTCAACTCCACCGCGACATATATGCAATACAATTAGATGCATCTTGGACGTGGTTGTTGTTCTCTTGTTCTCTGGTCGCTCGGGTAGACGGCGCTCATGGGCAGAATATATGTACTGTATGATCATTTTTCATAGCCTGCATGACTGTTGAAGATATCTGGTTCCAGTGATGTGGTTTCTATATACTTCAAGAATAATCGATCTTGGTGATCTTATTAAGCCCGGGTATGATGCAACTTGCGATGCAAGATTGGTAGCTTTGCATATGTCCGTCTAAGAAAGAGTACTTCGGCTGGCATATAGCCGTTGGCCAAATCTTCCTACATTTTCCGGTTGGAGATGCAGCACGTGATGACAGCCTTTCCAGCCAATCAGATCCTCGACTATTACCACTTAGTGCACGCTGATTGGTGCGATCCGCCTCGGTGCTTATGTAACTAGCTTCTCGGCCTGCCGCCCGTTCCCTCAACCGACAGCAATTACCGGCAAAGACGACAACCTCCAAAAGAACCTCAACGCTCTGCAAAGTTCCAGCACGCTCTCCTCTCTATACGCGCTCCTGTCTTTTTCGTTTCTATTTCATCGGGTGAATTGTTATAATTAGGGGCGTTCTATTGCCTGTATACAGATCATCATGAGCTCCTTGAGCTTGCGGAGCTTGGCTCCTGCGTCAAAGGTCAGTCCAGTCACGTCGACATGCCCTCATCCGAACTACTGCCCCTCGTGACCGTCATCCATTCTGTGTCAAGGCTAACGGTTTCTCGCAATTAGATCTCGAGAGCCCTTAGAGATCAACGACGAAACTTTTCCTCGACGAGACCTGCCGGTATGTGTGGAGAGATAATCGTGGTTTCTGATCGATTGTTGCGATTGCTAATCGTCGGATCGCATAGCTCGCATTTTCGGTTCCAACCCTCTTCGTGCAAAGGCCGCCGAAGGCCCTATCGCCCAGAAATACCCCATTATTGTAAGATCTATGCAACAACGCCGTACGACTCGGTCAATGCTGACTTGAAGTAGGACCACGAGTACGATGCCGTCGTTGTCGGTGCCGGTGGTGCCGGTTTGCGAGCCGCCTTCGGTCTTGCGGAAGCTGGTTTCAACACTGCCTGTGTCTCTAAATTGTTTCCCACTCGAAGCCACACTGTTGCTGCCCAGGGTGGTATCAACGCAGCTCTTGGAAAGTATGTTGTCTTGGTTCATAATTTTTTGAAATATCGCGGTGGACGGTTTTTCTGACTACTTGTAGCATGCACAAGGACGACTGGAGATGGCACATGTACGACACCGTAAAGGGTTCGGATTGGCTAGGTGACCAGGACGCTATTCACTACATGACCAGAGAGGCTCCCGCCAGTGTTCGCGAGTTGGAGGGATACGGTTGTCCCTTCTCTCGTACTGAAGACGGACGTATCTACCAGCGTGCCTTCGGTGGACAGTCACAAGATTTCGGAAAGGGTGGACAGGCATACCGATGCTGCGCTGCCGCCGATCGTACCGGCCACGCTCTTCTTCACACTTTGTACGGCCAGTCCCTACGACACAACACAAATTATTTCATTGAATATTTCGCATTGGACCTTTTGATGGAGGACGGTGAGTGCCGAGGTATCATCGCTTATAACCAGGAGGACGGAACTCTTCACCGATTCAAGGCTCACCACACTGTGCTCGCTACCGGTGGATACGGACGTGCTTACTTCAGCTGCACATCTGCCCACACCTGTACCGGTGACGGTATGGCTATGGTCGCTCGTGCTGGTCTTCCTAACCAGGATCTTGAATTCGTTCAGTTCCACCCCACTGGTATCTATGGTGCTGGTTGCTTGATTACTGAGGGTTCTCGTGGTGAGGGTGGTATCTTGCTCAACTCCGAGGGTGAGCGATTCATGGAACGTTATGCCCCCACTGCTAAGGATCTTGCCTCCCGTGACGTGGTCTCCCGATCCATGACCTTGGAAATCCGTGAGGGTCGTGGTGTCGGTCCTGAGAAGGATCACATCTACCTCCAGCTCAGCCACTTGCCCGCTGAGTTGTTGCACGAACGTCTCCCTGGTATCTCTGAGACCGCCTCTATCTTCGCTGGTGTCGATGTCACCAAGGAGCCTATTCCTGTCCTTCCTACTGTCCACTACAACATGGGTGGTATTCCCACTCGTTACACTGGTGAGGTTATCACTTTGGATGAGAACGGCAATGACAAGACCGTTCCTGGTTTGTACGCTTGTGGTGAGGCTGCTTGTGTCTCCGTTCACGGTGCCAACCGTCTCGGTGCCAACTCACTCCTTGATTTGATCGTTTTCGGTCGTGCTGTCTCTCACCGTGTCCGTGACATTGCCTCTCCTGGACAGGCTCACAAGCCCCTCGCCTCCGACGCTGGTGCTCAGGCTATCAAGGATCTTGACTTTGTCCGCACTGCAGATGGTCCCAAGTCTACCCACGAAATTCGTAGCGCTATGCAGAAGACTATGCAGACCGATGTCAGCGTTTTCCGTACTCAGGAGAGTTTGGATGAGGGTGTTGCTAAGATTATCGATGTTGATGCCATGTTCGACCAGGTTGGTACCAAGGATCGCTCTATGATCTGGAATTCCGACTTGGTTGAGACTCTCGAACTCCGTAACTTGTTGACTTGCGCGTAAGTTTGCACCCTGAACCTGTTTTGCATGAGTGTATAACTAACCAAATACAGCACCCAAACCGCCCACGCCGCTGCTAACCGCAAGGAATCTCGTGGTGCCCATGCCCGTGAAGATTACCCGGACCGTGACGACGAGAACTGGATGAAACACACTCTTACTTACCAAAAGAACCCCCACGGCAAGGTTGACTTGACATACCGTGCCGTTCAGGACAAGACCTTGGATGAGAAGGAGTGCAAGCCTGTGCCACCCTTCAAGCGTGTATACTAAAAATTTCATAGTTTGTTCTCAATATGTATGTTTCCTGTTTGACAACCATTTGATTACTATGTACTTCCAAGCATTCTCTCAGATTGGATGACTTGGAGATATGACTATTTCCTATACTCAGGAGAGAGCGTCGGCGTGTATAGAACGTGCAGCATTTGTCTTTGAAAATACCAAGTTGCTAATATGATGATTTGTCAGTACCAAGAACTCCAATTTCTACACTTTTTCTGTAGTAAAAAATATCCTCCGTGCCCTTGGTTGGGTCCTTCGCTGTGGGTGCATGTGATATTGGCCGTCTTCCCGAATTGGGAAACATCAACAGGGCGCTTTCACAACAACTTTTCCTTTGTCAACACCACCACACTCCCTGCCAACACATTTGCCGACCTTCCTGTCTAGGTGTTTTTATGAGTGTTTGTGACTTGAGCATTGCGCCTACCTCATATACAAAATAGCTTAAAATCACATATTCTACAGCCTTCTCGACTACGCCCAAGGTGACACAAGACCACCGCGTCTTCTCTCAGTTCAATTGAAAACATCGAGAGGTAAGCTCGCAATATTCAGCCTTAGTGCTACATTTTCAAAGTCTATCACAAGCAAGTGGCCGGAAGATCGACCACTTCTGGAAAGGGAAAAAAACCCTTCGTGTTACTGTATCCTAGCCTTGACAACTTGACCCATCGTTTTCGTTGTTGCTCTCGGTGTCACCCAAGAAACATAAACAGATTGCTTGGTACTGGCTTTGTTCATCGCTGGGCCAAGTCTTGAGTCAGTTTCTTTTCCTCTTCCCCTCTCTCAATTGTTCAATGAAATAGAAAAAAGTAAGACTAATTTAGTTGACCCTTTTTAGATATGAAGGAACGATTCGTATTTGCAGGCCAGGCTAGCACCTGTGCTCAGCCATATCAATATTATCAATGCAGCAAAGGACCCTTTGAAGGTTGTTGCGCCGTTGACCCTTGCAATGATGGAATCTGTCGCGAAGAAGATCAGCCACCACCATCATCCACAGCACCAGCAGCAGCAGCAGATGACAGTCAGTCACAGACTACTACCTTGATGACGACGAAGACTATTATGTCGACTGCATCAGTCACGTCAATTACCTCTCTGAATAGTGGTCAGGACCAGACCAACACCGCTACTGTGTCGTTGGCTACGACTACGTCGGTGATTTCTGCTGGGTATTCGGTGGTGACTGAGACGGTGAGTGCCTCGACCAGCACAGCGGTACACAATGATTCCTCGAGTGCGGTCGAGGGGATATCGTCCTCTACATCATCCAGTCATAAGGGTGCAATCATTGGGGGTGCCATAGGCGGTATCGTGGGTGGCATCTTGCTATTCCTGGCTTTATTTCTATGGTACCGCAAGAGGAAGACGTTGAATACATTGACTTCATTTGGGAGTCACGAGAAAGAAGTGCGAAAGAGGGGGTCTGCAGGGCTGCAGGTAAACAGCGACTATACTTCTTCAAGTAGTTGGACTGGGCCTTTTGAACATTACAACGACCGTAAGTAATTTTTCTTCCTCAAATTCAAGCAACTTGCTGACGTTAATTGGTATTACAGAACAGGTCTCCCCCTTCAGACAACATATAAATAGAACCTGCTCCTCAACTTTAAGCGAACTCGACTCCAGCCCCATCAGCCCCCTGACCAGGGCTCCTCGCACCATGACCTCCTCAGACACAATCTTCGAACTCGATAGCGTCAACAACCACAAACACGAACTCGAGCATACCCACACCCACGGCTTGACACTCGGTACACCATCGTACCCGATGAGCAGTACCTCGAGCCGCTACTCTGAGCATGGGAATCGCTCTAATTATTCTTGGGGTCCGGCATCAGAGCCAGATTTTAGTCGTGTTTCGTCTGGCTCGAATGGAGGTGTTCGCCTTGCGAGTACGGGGCAGTCGTCGACCAAGTCGGATACGCATTTGGGATGGCATAAATGAGGCTCTGTCGGGACCCGGACACACTTTCTACTCGAGAACTCGGCTTTTTACGCACTTGCCGTCTATTCTTCTAATCATTTCTTGCCGGTTGGGCACTCAGCAGTACGCAATCCTCTTTTGTGAATGGACTACTCTTGTCAGGATTCGGTTTATACGCGTTTTGAGTATACCACTACTTTCGATTTGCTTACGCTATAAAAGTCAATGGCGACACGTTGGTTTTGATTTGTTACAGTGGTTGATTTGATACCCTTTTGTCATCGCAAAATTTCCTCTTACTGGCTCGATTTGATGTTGAGTTACACAATCACTAGTTGTTTTCCTTATGTTGTATTTGTACGTGTTTTCAGTTTAGCTAGGAGCCATGGAGGTCTGAGTACCGCTTGACTATAATAAGAGGGTTTTGTGAAGTGCAGTTTCATGCAGATTCAAGGTAATCATATAGCATATATGGATGAAAACGCACAGCGAACCAGTAGAACCGGGCTATAAAAGTTAGAATGCCACCCCAGATCGAAATCAACTACATATAACATCATGTCGATCGAATGATGAATGCTGCTCTCAACCATTCATAATCAAACAAATCAGTTCATGAATTAGTTCTTATACCTCAGTCAACTGGTACCGTGCCATATCAAGCGAACCTGGAAACTTTTGGATGTAGAATCCAGCAACGCGGCGGTTTGTTGTAGTCAGGTTTCCGGATTTCTACTACATTAATGTGAAGGCTAGAATCAACCCCATCTACACAAAGCATTCTGTAAGCTTGCTCTCCGTATATTCCAAGAATCTTACAATACCCAAAATGAAATTTAATCTGATACCTGTGTTAGGATTTGTCCGAGCTAGCCCTAACTTGCAATATAGCAGACGAGTCTTCTCGAGTGCAGCCCAGGTCCTCATTATTGGGACACAATAACCGGTGTTACGGATTTGAGTAATTTATGGACATCCTTCTCGGAGAAATAGTTATTTGAGCACAACGGCTTGATTTGTTGGTGATGTGCAAGTTGTAACCAGTAGCCAAGTGCTGCTGGCTGCTCCGAGATTGAGCTTCGGAGTACGCCCCAATCGCATATAGGTGTTCGATCTGATCCAATTGATATTTAGCTACAGGTGAATATTCTAGCTCGCGGAAATGTGTTGGTACGCTCTTCGTCATGGGAACATCCATCGTAACATCGATTCCTCTTTCGCGTTTTCTTCGTAGCAATACTTGATCCGTTCGCCACGGGAAGATGTATATACTAAGGACTTCCCTGGCTCGAGACAGTCGTTACACTCGGCTTCCAGCTCCTCAACTCGTCTAGGTCTAAGATCCCATTCGAGGTCGTCAAAGAACTCATCCACGCAAACCGAGATATCATCTCTATTCTCCGAGAACAAATCGAATCGAGCTACTATTTCTTCTAGCTCGCAGAATAGCTCTTCTTCTTCGTCTTCGATCTCAAGTCTGTGGTTGTCGGGAAAGATTTCAATCCTGCTGCGCAGCTTGAGACAAGTATGAGTCATTTCAAGACAATTGAACGTTTCACACACAACAAAGGCACGCCAAAGCCTCTTCAAATCAATAGGTGAACACTCGATATTGTAAATCATTCTTTGAAAGCTCTCCTTGAGATCGTAGGTACTCTCATGCCCCATTACTTGGAAGAGGAATGTGACAGGAGTGGAACCATCGGAAGAGCACCGGCAGTGAGATTCTATATTGACTGAAGTTTTGAATGCAGCTTCAAGTAGTCGCTGCTCCACCACTTTTGATCTAAACCCTTTCTCGTTGACCAGAGTGCCGTATGGATAATACCCTCACGTTTGATGGTTATATACCCCGTCATAACAGAGGAAGTGGCCCGCTGTGAGACCAGTATGTTCATGGGGCTTGAAAGGGTCAGCACTATGCTGCAATAAAAATGATGCCATCCCTATTTTGCCATCGAGACAAGCGAACATCAACGGTGTATACCCATGGTGATTGTAGACTTCAATGTCCTGGAACCCAGCATCGAAAAGCCTTCGTGTGAATTCGACATTATCACAACTGCGTTCGCGCGCCAAATCATGATAGGGCAATAAGCCTGGGATGAAACTTCCATGCCGCAATAAACCATCGATCATGACGTCGTGCAACCGAGTGTCATTACTTTTTGCTGCTTTGACGAATGCCCAGGGTAGATATGTGACATCGTCTTGGGTACGGAGTGCAAACAGCTCTCGGCAGTCACCTTCTAGAAGAGCTTCGACAACAGGAATACATCCAACGTCAAGCGCAACGTCAAGAGGGGACTGCCTTTCGCTGTCTCTTTGGAATCTGGGATATCCCATGGAAATCAAGGTTTCAACTCCTGCAGGCCATGCCGCTGCAGCTGCGAAATGTAGTGGAGAGGTGGATAAGTCGCTTCGCTTTGAATCTCGATTTTCATGAATACGTAGGTTTTTGAGATCTAGAGATTTTCGCAAAACAGTATGGCATATGAGCTCATGTTTCATTTCTGTATAATAATGTATCAGATTGAGAGAATTGCGTTCATTATAGAGCGAAATTATTCCATGAAGTAACTTCATTTTAAAAAATCTTCACTCACCTAGACTCGCCTCTGGCCAGTACTGGACACATCGGAGGATGGATAACGCCCCAATAGCTTCTTCTTCTTCTTCTTCCAGGAAACCAGTCCAGGTTAGCCGACAGTCTTCGACAACATTGTATGTAGCATCCAATGATCTATCGTTAAGATAGTTATTGTAAATCCATACTTGTAAGTAAGAGCGTTTCAATTCTTTCACGCTGACCATTAAACTTGCCATGATTCCATGGCTTGGTGGTGCTCATACTGGCGTGGATGTTGCACAGCTTCCACAGTCGATCAGAGCCATTTAATACATGGCTATGTGAAGCATTGAAAGACAACGAGTAGAGCTTCCGAAAGGCTGGCCCCCAACCTCCCACCCTTGTCTCTATATGTTACACCTGTTGCTTTGGCGTGCCCACCTCCGGACTTGTCTCGATAACCGGCTCGCAGCCGGGCTATCGTCGCAGCAGCTTGGCTGCGAGTGACACCCGCAAGTTCGGTTGCTGTCCGTGATTGTTTGGTCGGACGGACAGACGACTCAGGACTGAGCTCAGGCTCAGGACTTCGAGAACATTTCAATGAAGGTTGAGGGCGGGAGGGAGTGTCAGTGGGCACAGGACCCGAAACACGCGCAAAAGTCAGCTGAGTTTGCTTCATGATTCTTGTCGTTGAGATAAAACAGGACCCTGATGAAGATGGGCTGTCTGAGTACTACGAAAATTGTCAACCCTTCAACAATGGATCTCTTGGTTCCGGCATCGATGAAGAACGCAGCGAAATGCGATAAGAGTAATGTGAACTGTAGAGCTTGAATCATCGAATCTTTGAACGCACATTACGCCCCTTGGCATTCTGGGGGCCATGCCTGCCCGAGCGCCATTTCTGCCCTCAAGCACGGCTTGTGCATTGGGTGTGGTCCCCCCGTTACGCCATTGAATACCGTGAGCTTGGTCAACTCTGTCCATGTCTTTAATCATCTCGATATCAGCAATGACGTTGCCGCCATGAGTGGGTGGCTACGTTTCGCTCGCGACGTTGTCCATCAGGGACCTTGATTTTTGCAACGGAATCAAAAATCTGGCGTCTTATCAGCTGTGATGTGGGGGACATCATGCGTCTCAAGCATATCAATACGTAATTGGTGTTGAGCGAGTGATTGTTCGTACGTGATAATGATGGAGTATCATCCCGTTTCGTGAAGAAAACATTTCGGACGGCCGAATCTTGCCAAATATCTCATCCATCATTTCTTGGCCATGTTTGCAAGAGAAAATATGTGCTGCAGCCATACTATTGGGTCGAAATTGGCTTTGAAGTATCGGATATCACGTCCAGCCTTCGTCGTCTATGCTCTTATAGTCATCTAGAAGCCGGCTCCTGAAGTTGGATTGAATAGTAGAGCTTCTCTTTCTGTCGAAATATCAATCTCATGATTCGGCGCTTCTGTACCCCCGATGCGGAAGCAGGCACAAACGTACGGGAACGGGATACCTCCTATATAGCCACCGTGGCACCCCCCCGGTGCCCCCTTCTTTCTCTTAGTTAGGCTTTATAAGATCAAAATCTTATATTATAGCTTCACCCTTGAGGGCCTTGTCGGACTAGCCTTCTCCCAATCCTACGCTTCGTGAAACGGGACCGGAGTAAACCGACACTTTCCTTCTCCAGTCTTGACCCCAAGACCCGTACTGCTAGTAGTAAAAAGCTTCATGAATAAACCGCGTATGGTACGCTTGGTGTGGTGAGCGAGTAGCTTCTCCTGGTTGGCGAGTGGCTGTTCGTGCGTAGTGACCGAGTGAATGTGGTTGGTGTGTAGTTCCTTCTGCTCGGCAAGTGACATCTCCAGACGTGCTTTATTATACTTCAGGTCCTCGATGTCCTTCAACGCCATGTCAAGACGCTCGAGCAATGTCAAGCCATTGACATTACCGGCACGACGCCGGCTTTGATCGACCATGAAATTATATTCCATCATGTTGTTGATATCGTTGGACATAGAGGCCTCGTGCTTTCAGCAAAGTGAGAAAGCAGAATTGTCAGGGCACCTGTCACATTTCATATTAGTATGTCCCATAAACTTTAGGCAGAAGTCATGACTGCCTACAATTCGGTCCGCTGTTGACAGCAGCCATGGTCATACAATGACGGGTAGTGAAGCCGGTCATGACCACGCTGGGTGTCCTCCAGATCCTATTCATACTGTGAAATGGCGGTCAATTTCATGATTTTAGTCACTGATAGATGTAGAGGAAGGTTCCTGGCTATAACGAATAGAAGGCCCCCCGATTTCTCGACCAAATCAAGAGCATTGGCTGGAGCAAATAAGGTGCAGTGAGTAGGAGATTGAGAGGATAGCGACGGATGAGAGTTGGTGAAGATCTAAAGATGAGCAGGTGGCAAATGGATTATTCCAGGTGGTCATGAGGAAGGAGCTGCCTGTTGCCTTTCTCGGGCGTACGTGCAGTGATTGATGCCTGGTTGCCCTGTTGCCTCGGAAGGACACTCATTCAAGGCATTCGTAAGGCATGAATAGGGCTAATGTCGTGGGCCTAAGAGAATATTCTCCCATGACGATTTGCGTAAATTCCAAATGTGATTTCTATTATACGGACCAGCTAAAGATTACTCTGATTTTCACATCCATAATCTGTTCGAATGTTCAATGGTCAGGGATTTGCCATACATCCATCTCTGGCAATCTGATCTGGATCGCCTATTTTGAGTATATCTACAGAAAAATTCATCGATTCTTTTCTGTCAAGCTCGAAAGTGCTCAAGTCTTACCTCTATTACATGTATCAGCTATAGTTAGACGAAAAACTAGGTATCGATCATGGCAACAATCTCAAGCTCCAAATCGGAGCATCGTATACGGATATCACCACCAGTATAAACTAATTCCTCTAAAGTTGTTAGATAAATATATTCTCAGAAAAGTTGACCGCCTTACACGGAGGTCAAACTGCAGCCTAGGTTCACATGTCATCTCATACCGTAGGGACTCGCAGGGTTGAGGGTTGGGGTGGATGAAAGTTCACTGTTCCTGCCCGAGGTGGTGTAATGGTTAGCATTCCTGGTGAGTGAACTTCTTTTCGAAAGTCCCTTTGGGACAACAGGCGATTTAGATTCAACCTGGCCTTGGGGGCATCTTTTTTTCTCTGTCTCGTTCTAACTACTCAAGAACCGGGACATTCTATAGAGACATGTCAGTTGAGTCTGTTGCGGTGAATAACGTGCCTGGTTATCATAAACATCTTAGCATACATGTAGCTACTCTGTGAAGAGCATCGAGTAGGTCTTGTTCTTTTAAATCACCTGGGAGGACTTCAATCAGTAATTCGAGTAGAACTACAGTCGTATTCGGAGGCATGACCACGGTGAGTCACCTCACAACCTTGAGCAACCTTGTTTGGAGAACTGCCATACATCTCTACTAGGTATTGACTTTTATCTGAGCACGCATGCTCTCACATCTTCGAGACAACTTTGAATAACCTCATTTGCCGCCATCGTAACTCACCCCTTTTCGTGTCAGCAACCTTCTAGCTATTCTTCCAAGATCATATATATCTTTCAGCTGATATATCTATAGCCTCATCTACAACAAGAAACATTTGACCTTGACCTCTCCATATCTCAACTTCTAATGTCTCACCCTTTAACTATATTCCATCCCACAATTGAACACCAGCCTCTTGTCCCCAATTCATCCGACTTTGATGTGAGAAAGTCACCAGAGCATCTATCTCGGCCTCAGATTTCCAAATCAGGTAGGTGCTTCTCAAATTTGTGTCGACTGCAAGTGAGGTGAAGGTCCCTACTTCCTTCCATCAATCACTCCTTCCCTTCACCCAACTTTCCCCCTTTTCCTCTTTCCTCTTCCTCGGACCCTTCTTCTATGTCCCTCGTCTCTCTCTACTACGTATTGTTATTCTCCTCAACCTCGGTTCATCCTTTAACTCACTGAGAAGGCTAGGCTATCTTAGCTACTTGAGAATTTACGGCTTGTCTGATCACCAAATCTCATCTGAGTCTTTATTTTTTCTTCAATTCGGGTCAAGATCAAGATTTACCTGTTTTATCTCTATCCTCCTTCATACGAACCGACGTTCTCACGTTCTCATGAACTTCAAGCAAGGTAAGCATCTTTCTTCACAGTCACTCTCGAGGATCCCCAGCAATCCATTTATCAGTCACTGCGATTTCCCACTCTTCATACCGTCGTGACTGACATACTGTGTCAGATGCCTAAGTCGATTTTTATCTCTCTTCAGGGTAAGTCACTACCTTGAGATTGCTACGACAACGTTTTTTTAAGCTAATGGGGAGACTCCTGGAGCCAGAAATGCACCGACCTCCCGAGAAAGATGCCGCACCGAAGTCATCTAGTCAACGTGAATTACGGTCCTCTACGAGAAAGCGCATCGCGGAAGAAGTGGATGATGTTACGCGGGGAGCCTCCGTTGAAGCTTCCGCAGACGCAGAAGAAAATTGCCCGGTACAGAAGAAAGGACCAAAGAGAGCTCGAAAATCATCCTCAACCAAGAACAATGGCTCCCAGATCAAGAACCTGCAAGAACGAATCAAGGACTTGGAACGCAAATTGAAGAACGTCACAACGGAGTCTGTGCTTAATGCACGTAGAGGTGCAAAGGGAGTCTGGGATCATGCAAGGATTGAGACAGAATTCAAAATCGTGAGGAGAGATGTCAAAAACTGGGTCAAGAAATATGGCATCAACAAAGAGATTTCAACTTTCTCCGAGCGTGAAAAGAAAGATATCTTGTCGGCATGC
The DNA here is from genome assembly GCA_019828575.1 of Talaromyces thailandensis. Lineage (NCBI taxonomy): Eukaryota > Fungi > Ascomycota > Eurotiomycetes > Eurotiales > Trichocomaceae > Talaromyces > Talaromyces thailandensis. Next base: position 66,961 of record JACVQZ010000133.1, read on the forward strand.
AATACGGAGCAATATGAGAATGTCTTCTCAGAAGCCGATTTCCCTACAATCCTGGAGCTTCCTAAAGGTGCGCAATTGCTTCTTGAGGGGTTTTTGTACGCCCAATCCACCTATAACTTGATCAATCGACCATTTCTCTTCGTCGACGCGATTCTAGAGGAGCACTCCCGCCCAAGTAGTGCGATTACGGCTTTTGGAAACTATGAAAAGTTGTTTGATGAGTTTGCAGATAGCCTGGGAGAATGTAAGTACAGTATTACAAAGAGCAATTGACAGTCATCCAACTAACAAACCTTCCAAGGCATGGCTTTTCCAGATCAGGCTGAACGATGGACAGCGAATGTGCTTCAGTGTATGAAACGCATGATAATTCCGGATCCACCAGATCACACTGCCTCTCGACTGAGAGTAGAAAAGTTATCAAGCGATCCATACCGTATCTACGAACTCGGGATCTCACAATTCGCAATCGAATTTCTACGTTACAGCAAGCCCGTCAAAAATCTACTCAATGACATTGAGAAAAAAGAGAATCAAGTGAGACTTGACGATTTGAAAAAGATTTACCGCAAATTTCGAGAGCTGGCCTACCATATGTGGTGCCAACCATCAACGGTTCATTATTGCCATGAACTGCACCAGTTTAACCCCGACTTCATGGAGCTTGATCCCACGGCCGTTCATGGACGTCAAGATATGAACTTGAACACAATGAAAGGCAGCAAGGTCCTAATTCGCCTCTGTCCCATGATATGGGCCGATATCATCAAAGCTGTTGACGGCAAAGAGCGCAAAAGAGTTATTTATCTGAAACAGAAGGTATGGACCGTTGATTGTCAAACGTATAGCCAATGGAAGGCCTCCCGCGATCTATCTCTTGGTGAGAATTCTGAGCTCGCCAATAATTCTCCATCGAAAACCGTCGCACAAAACGAAACTCCAGAGGTGCCGGAAACTTCAGTTGACGGCGGGAGTGCCCTTGAAGCTCAAATTCAGGAATTCAGGACGGACGCCGATGATACCACATCGAGTTCTCTCGATACCAGTCCTGAGACAGTCTCCGACCTCCCTGAAGCTCAAGAAATTGACCAGCCTTCAACTCCCGATGGTGAGAAGTCTGAGTCTGCGGAATCTCCGGATACAATTGATGAAATGAAGCACGAGGACTTGGATGGTATGGAGGAGGATTGATTCAATTGGTTACGATCTGCAGTCCTCGGAAGAGGCTACAGATTACGACTTTTCTTTCGATTTTGGTTTCTTATTCAATTCTCATTTTTTCTCATTTCTTGCTATCAGAATGCTATGATCACGATTCTAGTTCTCGATAGAGGCTATGACTTTACGACTTTACGATTGCGATTCATATCTATGTTTTCATTGCATGCTACCAGATTGCCAAATACAAGACAGCATTAATCAGTTAATTCATATCATTAGTTTTTTATCACGATGAAGACATGATCCTCATCACGTAGTACATAATCAAATCTAAGCCCATTCGACTCGTCATGAACCTAGAATACCTGAAATCTTGAGAACCATATCTAGAATAGAGAGATGCTCGTCCGAGCCATCGAGTAGCCTCTTGTCCATCTCTGAGAATACCATAAAGATCTTGTTCTTTTGGATATCGGGGATAGCATCATTGAACACAATGCGGCGGTATAACTAGGACCATTAGCAAGCATGATCTTGTGAAAGGGAGAGGTAAACCATACCTGAGTCAGCACCTGTGTAGCACTCCAACCATCAGCAACGATATCCGTGACTACGGCCGCCACAGCCTCGTACGCCGATCCCATTTTCTTCGGCTGCATTGCCTGCGACAATTTGTCCAGCACAGTCTCCGGCACAACACCCGCAATCTCTTCAACAGTCTGCACCGTAATCAACGCAGACGGGCTATCTGCATCGGTCATCTCCGTATCATCCTGCGAATCATTTTTCACTGGCTGCGTTGCGCCCACCAGCCTTGCGGCACTTTGAAGGTATGTGATAGCCCGCCGCAAATCACCCTCACTACACCTAATCAACGTTTCCACCACACCCTTATCCAGCGTCAACCCTTCCGCTGCAGCGATTTCGCTTATCCGATCCCCCGCTGACGCACCGTCAAGCGCCTTGAAGCGAAACTTGCTGCATCGACTGGCCAACGGCTCTATGATTCGGGTGACGTAATTACAAACTAGGCAAAACCGCGTAATACGACTGTACTGCTCCATCGTTCGCCTAAGCGCGGATTGCGCGTCCTGCGTCATAGAATCCGCCTCATCGAGAATGATGATTTTGAATGGTGGACAAGGGTATTTTTCGCGGTACGCGGCGTCGACGCCCGCGGGATGCGAGAGTTGAATGCGCGCGAAGTCTTTGATCTTTTCGCGGACGATGTTGATGCCGCGTTCGTCGGAGGCGTTGAGTTCGAGGATGCGGGTGCGGTAGAGGGTTGGGCCGAAGAGGGATTTGGCGAGGGCGAGGATGGTGGATGTTTTGCCGGTGCCGGGGGGGCCGTAGAAAAGCATGTGCGGGAGCTACAGAATCCAGGCGGGTCAGCTTTAGATGGATTGGGTTGGAGGGTTGAGAGTACATACGTTTGAAGCTTGTAGTGTCCGTTGGAGAACTGTGGTTGTGTGCTCTTGTGCTGCGACATCATCGAGTGATTTGGGACGGCTGTAACCAGCATTAGCTTCAACTCTCCCTGTAGAGGATATTGCTCGTTGATAGAACATACTATTTCTCAACCCAAGGCTGTAAACGCGCCTTCTCGTCCGCATTCTCTGATGTCTTTTGCTTCGAGCTCCCTGAAGCCGCGGCGGCGGCGGCAGCAGCAGCTCTAGCTTTGTTGTTGAAGAAATTCGACGCCATTGACTTTGTGCTCAATCTCTAGTATCGCATCACAGACTCTTCTCTCTGAGTATCAGTATTTAGTGAGGCGACAAGTGAGTGTTGGATTCGTGCTTGACAGCTGTCGTTGACTTAAGCTCAAGGAAATCGCGGGCAAAGACAGGGAGACGCGTCAAATCTTATCCGTGTCGCGCCAGCTCATTTGACCTAATCGGACTTAGGGTATCTGTTTATCGATAAGACGATAAGGCGGGTGATTAGGGCTAGACAACTTGGCTTTGATTTTTGCTAGGTTCAAGAAGAGACTTTGTTTGCAACTATCTTCATATTTGCGGAATTACAAGAAACTACTTAGATATGTGATGTACGTCATTGAGATTCTAGCATACTTTGAGTTGTATATACCAGATGTCTTCCATCCGTCAACCCAATCCACGATTTGGCACGAGGAAAAGGGGGGGGGAAGTAGAAATTGAGTTAAAAGCATGACAACTCAGTCTCATGCCTAAACGCAACCATTCTAATGTATCAAGCTCATAATGATGGTGTCTTTGTATGTCTGCCTCTCTTTATATCCTAGGGTTCCAAGCTTTTCAAGAATCACCATAAATTAGGTCCATCTGAGCCTAATTCCCTTTTTCCATCTCCCAACTTATCAACTTTTGAATTCGGTCTTACTCAACATTTGAAGACTGAAAGACGTCGAACTTTGCGCCTGTTGTGCTTTCTAGCAGAGACAGCTACCATGCAGTCTTGCAGCGATTTAGAAAGGGCCTCAACGAATTCCTGACAGCCTCGAGACCAAATACAGGAGAATGACACATGCTTAAGTATTCCACTCTTTTCCGCCAAAGTGAAACGTTTTTGATACACTCTAACCTCGACCTACAGTTAGACATGTTCTTTGAACGCGGGCTGATAACCTGGAGTCAATTGTACTCATCCGCCCTCCCAAAACACAATTCCGCTATGTCCACATTGCAACCACCCATTCTTCGTATCCTCTGGAACCAATAATTGTCCATACCTCACCATCCTGCTCACGAATCTATAATATCTCATCGACTTTGAAAGACAGAGTCGCCGCGATCGAAGGCGCGCAGGCGCGAAAACTGGTCTGACGCCTCGACGTAAGATGCCAACGTCCTTTGGGTATTTGACTACTGGCGGACTCTATAGGACGGCTGAATTGAAGCCGTATTTTTACACTCAATTCCCTGACAAAAAGGAAGGAGGCGTTGCCGTTGGTTTGTAGGCCTAGGGTATGGAATGGGGCTCCGTTTGCTATGCTCAGACATGTTTTCCCGCTTATGACGAATGAAGAGTGTTTTGATGGGGAGGTTCGCGGTCAGTTGAAGGAGTTTCATGGTCTCTACTTTAGTGATGAGGCAGATGAAAGGGACGATAGGCATGATGATTCGACAGGTGATCAGCAGGATTAGCTAGCTCTTTACTATGTGTACATTAAACTACAGGCGCCGTACGATGAGCAGATGCTTAATAGCTTGTCCAATGCTAGACATGATAACGTCATTGTACATTATATATTCATTATCCTATAATTCATCATGTCCTTTCTCAGGTTCTTCCCACATCCTCTTTTTCGGGTTCCGTGGCCCATCATATTCCTCCGCTGCTTCATTCTGCGTATCCGGCTGATCCCCTTTGACCATATGATCTATCTTATCCAGCACATCGTCCTCATCTTTCATCTCGTCGGCTATTTGTCCATAAGTCTTCATAACCGGCGCCTCTTCTCCGTCCATTACTGCACTAGCTGTATCAGTCGCTCCTGGCACATCCGCTACTTTCGTGCCACCAGCGTCAACAGCAGAAGTCGTCGCGGCCACTGAACTTGAGATAGTTGCCAGCCCAACAACAGAGGCCATGAGATTGTATAGTGTCTTAACCGGCATCCACGCAAGCCACCACATAGGTCCGTAGAGTATCCTCCTAAAAACGAGCCATGCGATTGTGCCGATGAGAAGATAAAATGATGTCTCGAGGTACCAAGTATCAGATTTCTGAGATCGCAAGAGGGAGCTGACGAGATTTCGGGTGGAAGATAGCACAGTGTCGAGACTGGTGTATGATTCGGAGAGCGAGGAGAGTGCGGCGGTTGATTGTTCTATTTTGCGTCTACACGTCAGATTTCCAGCCAATACACCATCCGACGATATAAGGAGACGTACCAAGCGTTTCTTGCGCAAATTGGCTCCGCGACAGCTCCGCTTGCATGAGTTCATGCGTCCTCCTCAAGGCCGCCGTAACGTCGCTCGAGGCATTCACTACAACATCATTCTGCGTAAACTTATTGGCCCCTTTGGCTGTTTCGGCTAGTTCTCTGGGTCGCGCAAATAGTAATTCTCGCTCTTTTCTGCGAGCAGCCTCTGCATTACGGTTCGCCTGTAATTGTGCCGTCCGGAATTCCGTTCTCGTTCTGTTTCCCAAATCAGCAACCTGGTCGAAGTCTCAGACTAGAAAGAAGGAAACGCACTTCTTCAAATCACTTGCCAACCTCTCCGAAATCCCTACAATCCTTTTCCGTTCTGCCTCCTTCTCCCCTCCATTAACGTCAATCGTCATCTTCCTCTTACTCGTCGGCCCACCCGCAACCTCTAACCCTTCAACCTCCACACTCAAAATCTCCATTTCATCTTCCACATTTTTCAGTCTGGAGTGTATCTCGGCGCCGAGCTCGAGACGCGCTTCTTCCCCTTGGCCAATGGCATGTGTAAAGTTTCGCAGGCGGTCGATGAGTGGTTTTGTTTCAGCGAGGGCGTTGGAGGTTTGTTTGAGGCGGGATTGGAGGGTTTGGAGGGTTGACATTTTGTCTTTTTATCTTGGGGCGGTTTGGCGCATGGGCGTATACTTGTAAGCTCGTTCTGAATAGTATTCTGAAATTTCGTACTGTTATTGTCGTAAAGTGCAGAGGTGTGAGAAAATGAACGTCAAGTGGCATCAAGCTGCCATCGTCATCACAGGAAAGTGGGTACCTGAGGCCCTTGTTTGCATCCGATGCAAACATACATGGAAAGTTTCCCTCCGCATCGCGAGATCATTCCGCAATAGCCTCAAAGACATTTTGCATACCGACGATTGAATAAGCGATTTCGAAGCGAGACTTACTTTCAGAACCGTGCTTGAGAACTCTGACCACCCGGTCTATTCACACTACGCCGGGTCTTTCAATTCTCCAATTCTGAGCTTCTTCCGAGGATATTGACGACCAGACCATTCTTCTATTCAAACGTGAGTAGTTTCTAAATCATATACACCTTTCTCTTCAATCCAACGTATGAACTAACCCACGACTTCACAGTATCCTTTAATTGACTGCACTCTACACACAAACATCCACACCACCCGACACCCGAAACACGGCAGCAAAATGTCCATCCCCGTCTCAACAATAACCTCCTTCCGAACCGCCTTCTCCCCCTTCTCCCCCCTCGGACGCCCCTGCAGAATCCTGTTGAGTCTCCTCCAAAACCCATCCACCGCACCCGCCAGTAGCGCAACACACATCGACATCAAAGTCTCACATTTACCGCGCAACTCAACACAATTACCGGAATGCACGATTGGGTTCAAAGGTGGGAAGGAAATTAAGCTGGAAGTCGGCAAACGGAAGATGAAGATTGGGGATGTGTTGGATGAGATTGCAAGAGTTGGACGGGTGGTTGAGAGGGAGCAGAGCTTGAAGGGGTGATTCTATCTATCGGCCTTTGGGGTTGGAAGTGTATGTTGTTTATTATGTTCGTGTATACCAATTGACAGAATTCATTTGAATCTACTTTTACCCAACTTCGGGATATTGGATGGTTATTATGCTTTGAACTCGTTTTCTATCCATGGCTATGACATAGGACAACGGACACAAAACACATCGACTCCGTACTGTATGTTTTGGAATGCTTTTGAAGAAGCTCAACTAACCTGGCTGCAGGAAGTCATAACGCTCACGTCTACCATCACTCACAAGGGGTATTGGACGGTATCAAAATCCCACATGGATTAAAGCTTGTACACCGTGTACAAGCCGTATGCAAGATGAAAACCGCTTAAACAGCAGCACCGGAGATGAAGAACCACTTGTCGACGCTGCCATCGATAGGGGCAGGGGGGAGGTCCTCGCCGGCAGGAATCTTGGAGAGGGCGCTCTTGTCGACCAAATCGGGGGAGTTGGAGTTGGTGACGTTAGCGCTATCGCACATTAGTGTCATCCAATTAGATTTTCCTCGGACATTACTTACAGGCTAATGTCCCCCTTGGGAGTAGCACCGGTGATGAGTCTCTCCCAGGCGTCAGCGCACTCACGGATGACCTCCTCGGCATACCTGTCATCTTGTCAATACTCAATTCCATCCAATTTTAGAGATCGACTAACTTCTTGTTCTTGCACTCTCCGGAGAAAGCAAACTGGTTCTCGGGCTTTCCGTCAGGGATCTTGTAGATACGGAACCATTCGTTGGTGGCGCGGAGAAGACCAGGGAGGTGACGCTCGACATCCTCAATGTCGTGGAGCTTAGAGGCAAGAGGGTCGTTCACGTCAATGACAATGATCTTCCAGTCGGTCTCTTCTTCGTCCAAGAGGGCCATGACACCGAGGACCTTGACCTGCTTGATCTGACCGGTGTAACCGACAAGTTCACCAATTTCGCAGACGTCCAATGGGTCGTTGTCACCCTTGGCCTTGGTTTCGGGGTGGACGACATTGGGGTCTTCCCAGGTCTGTTGACGTTAGTGATGACTTTGTATCATTAATTTGTTGATCGACTCACGCGAGGGAAGGCACCGTAGTTCCAGAGGTAGCCCTTGTGGGGGAAGCAGTTGCGGACGAAACGAAGCTTGCCCTTCTTGGTGTCCTGCTTGATGGGGTTGAGGAACTCTTCTTTGGAGATCTAGAAAAAAGTACATCATTAGCAACGAAACCTCCCACATCGTGGATCCCCGCATACCTCTTGCTTGGCGTTGGTCCAGCGAGGAATCTCAACAATCATGTTCAAAATGGTCTGCTCATTGTTGGCATACAAAGGGATATCGTGAAAGGGAGAGACGGGGATGCCATCCTTCTCAATAAACACACGGTGTTCGAGAGTGTGGGCGGCGCCGACTTTGCGGATGGAATAAGACATGGCGGGGTCGGTAGAATTCGAGGACAAAGCGGGCGAGGAAGTTGTAAAATGCCTTGATAATTGAGCAGCACGCTTGACAGCCGCTGGTTGCGATCTAGAAGCTCTCGTATTTGATTTCGCCGTACTGGGATGTGAGGGAGACGATAAATTGAGGGGGAGGCGAGCAGAGGAGGAAAAAGAATGAGTTGTTTGTCCTGCAGACGAAGGTGGGATGGTGGAGGAGGGAGCAGGAGCAGGAGCGGTGGAGACGGCTCGTCCAGTCATGGCCGCCAATAGTTGGGTCCGCCGTAAACGCAATACCGCCTGTGCAATCGTGGCCGGTGTGCCTGGGTTCATTGGGGGCACGAAAAGAAGACCAAAGCAAAGCAAAGCTCGATCGGTCGGATGGAATTGGGACTATGTATATTGAGCTTAATCCCTATAGCCGGTTCTGGAGCTCAGGAGCTGTTGTGGGCGCGCGGCAGGCTTCGGGAGTTGTTGAGAGCTAGGCCGAGGTGCTGTGATTCTTGTGAAGATTTTCGGCTTTGATAGGTAGGGGTGGCGGTCAATGCGAAAACAGAACGCTTAGTTAAATGTGACGATGAAGCTTGTTGCCGGTAACTATAATAATACAAGTGACGACTTCATGCATGCGATGTCGATAATTGCGACTTACGACGCTGTGCAGCCCAGAACTACTAGGTACTAGGGAAACAAATTTTGGCGTGCGGCCGTATCTGTCCCTTTTGAGCCATGATTATTGCGGCCTCAGGCCCGCAATCCCGTTCCCGAGCCACGAGCCCAAGCGTCGTCCATGCAATGCGCTGCGAAGAAAGACTTTTATATACATGCAGGCAGTGATATGGATCTGAACGCTGCCGTGAGTACGACTTGATAGGATCGCGGACTCAACATCGACTTCAATGCTCCAGTCTCTGAGATGAGTCGGAATCGACAAGTTGACACAGCCGAGTCAAGGATGCACACTGTCAAACACCAACACTGACTCCTCGCTATGATTGGGGGAGAGTACGCGCGCAAGGCTTAGATCAACCACCACTGCTACACCCTCATTGGCTCAGGGTCCTGCGATGCATGAGACTCTACTTCGTAATTAAAGAGCTTACATTGGCGCTTAGCGTGTGTTATTTTCGTACCTCTCACTAGTTACTTAACGGTACCCTGTCAGGTTCTATGTAATAGTTAATAGTGAGTATCTATATTTGTTGGGCCCCCATCATGAGTTCGGGAGGCTGGCTTCCAATCTTCTCCTCGTCGCACTCCGACATGCCAGTTTGCATGGATCGCAACCACAAAGTTGACAGGCAACTGGATGAAAATGAAGCGCAAAATTGCTGAAACGATAGCCGACACCATGGCTTCATATGTGGGACAGCGTGGGTGATTTCCGAGATCGAAATAGTTACATAACAGCCACTGAACTCTTTCTGAATAGCGTCACTGAAATCGCGAGACTCGTCTACGGATTGCCCTTCACACAACTTCACCACACAAAATGGCTTGCAGTTCTACACATATTGCGGCATTGATCTACTCGCAGACGAAGTAGGAAACGCGATCGAAGCATCTGTATCTGATTGCATGGACAAATGTTCATGGTATCAACCCTCTTGCTACGGCGTCACATATTATACTCAAAACCAGACATGTTCCTTCAAAGGAAAGGGGGTGAACTCGACCATGTTAAGCACATCGGATAGCGATAACGTCAACGTCAACAGCGCAATCGCAGATACAAATCAATGGGCGGCGTTGAACGCGACCTGCCCGTACCAAAACAGCTCGGTCATCGAAAGCAGTCACGGTCTGCCCTTTCATATCATCTGTGACCAGGACATGGCGGGCTGGGGCGACTACGCTCCTTGGGGACTTGACTACCGACCGCATACGGAGACGATGAGCGAGTGTATGGACCTCTGCGCCGAGGCGCATCCTTTATGTCTCGGTGTATCGTGGAACTCGGACCTGAGCGCTGGTTTTGGAAACTGCTATTTGAAGAACTTACAAAATGGTTCTCTTTCCAGTGAGACCGCACATACACATTCTGGACTGGTCAAACTGCCGTCACTTGATGCATGCGATGCAACATCTAATGCTCAACAATACTCAAGCAACGACAAGACATTCAACGTGACGTGTTTCGAAGGCCGAGTCGGAAGCAGCAACATCACATCGGTCTACAGCGCGAATATCACCGAGTGTATCGACGAGTGCGCAACCTATAACGGAACAAATTCGTGTCTTGCAGTCTTTTACGACAATTCGTTTGACGACGGTTTTCAGAATTGCTATTTGTTGAACGCTACGGGCACGGAAACGGCTCCGTTGAATTCTACATATGCAGAGCTTGTTTCGAGTAACAATTCGACATCGACTAACAATTCGACCTCTACGTCTGCTTCAGATAGCAGCGACAGCAACTCTTCATCCAGCAAGGCATGGATCGCCGGGCCTGTGGTCGGCGCCTTGGCGGCTATAGCGATCGTTGCGGTTGGATTCTGGTGGTGGAAAAGGAGAGCCGGACGACAGCACGATCCGAAATTCACACCTATAGAGCTAGATCATAGTCCATCACCGGAAAAGCATGTAGGCGTTGCTGAAATGCCTCCTAACCATCGCATTCCGGAGATGGACGGGTCGGTCGTGAGGCATGAGATGGCATGAAGCTTTATGCATCGCCTTTTCAGCAAGTTTAAATCTTGTTTTAGCAGTTCGATGTAGATACCTTTTTCAATGTATTGATGTATATCAACTAGAGGTGACCATGTTGTTGTACGCGTGTAGTACTAGCAGTAGAACCGGCCAACAACGACATTCATCACCGGGAGGCTCGATCATATTCTTTGCACACTGTACTGTACACTGGGACGGCTAGTCGGTCGATTTCGGGGAGGATCACTAAATAGTAAATAGTGGGCAAAAACCACTATCTTCACGTGACCTCAAATTTTGCAATCCGGGACTAAAGAATCACGCCGCTTTTACCAAATTACCAACTCGCATCCATCCCTCCATCGCAACACAGGACGAGCAAGCCTAAGCTCCAAACCACATCAGATACCACTCTGTCCGGATGATATGCTCAATCTCCTCCGCCGAACGATGACTTCGCTCCCTCGTGTCCCGATCCCCGCCAACGGGGTTGATTATCGCAACAAGATCGTCCTCGCACCCATGGTGCGCTCGGGCGAACTTCCTTCCCGACTCATCGCATTGAAATACGGCGCAGATCTTGTCTGGGGTCCCGAAACAATCGACAGAGCTATCATGGGCGCTGAGCGCCGCGTCAATCCACGAACCAACTGTATCGAATTCACACGTATGCCGTCCAACAGCAGCAAAGGCGTTGATCCCAAGGAATCTGTTATCTATCGCATTGATCCGCAGAATGAGAAGGGAAAGCTGATCTTCCAGATTGGTACGGCGTCTCCTGAATATGCTGTGAAGGCTGCGAAGGTTGTGGCCGGTGATGTTGCCGGTATAGATGTTAACTCGGGCTGTCCGAAACCATTCAGTACCAGCGGTGGCATGGGCGCAGCCTTGCTGAAAACACCCGACAAACTTGTATCAATTCTCGATGCGCTTGTACGCGAAGTCGGAAACCCATATCAAATTGGAATATCGGTGAAGATTCGACTTCTTTCGGATCCGGAAGAGACAAAGTCCCTCGTTACCCGTTTAGTTGCTACCGGTATTACGGGACTGACAATTCATTGCCGCACGACGCCCATGCGGCCGAGAGAAAGAGCTATTCGTGAACAACTCAGCATGATCGCGACTGTCTGTCGGGAGGCGGGTGTTGCGTGCGTCATGAATGGAGATGTCACATCGCGCGACCAGGCTCTCGAATTGATGAAGCAATACAACGTGGATGGCGCTATGATCGCGACATCCGCCGAAGCAAACTCGTCGTGCTTTAGGTCCGAAGCTGAGGGCGGACTTCTCCCCTGGCGGGATGTTGTTCGAGAATACGTCAAGGAAGCCATTCGCGTCGAGAACCGATTCGGAAACACTAAGTATTTACTCAACATGATGATCAAGACAAAAGACAAGGCCGTTGGCCAGGCCCAAAGGTCCAAAAACTACGCGGATGTCTGTCAATTCCTAGGCTTTGACGAATTGTTACCTGCAGCGATTGAAGTCGACAAGATCCTCGGCCTGGAATCGAAAGGCGTCTACGATGCCGTCGAGAAAGAAGTCAAACCATCCGCTGTCCAGAATGCAATTGAGAACAACGAATCCGCCAAAGCTGCCGGTTCTTCAGGACATAGCAAGAAGCAGTCCAACGCTCACAGCGGACCCGGTCCCATAAGAACAAACTCGGCTCGAGCAAGTGTGCCCAAGGCACCTGTTGAGACTGAAGTTGATCTTTCTGCCCAGGCATCATCAACAGCGCAGCAAAGTGCTGGGGTAACCGTCTGATTGTCTTCAATCTCTTCTATATTACATGGTAATCTCATCTATATGGCGTCTCGTGGTGGTATTCAGGCTCATCTCCCGGCTTGAGACGACTGCACATATCGTCTCCTCTTACATAAACTTTTGAACATTAGCTAGAGCATTTGTGGTGTTATGGTCGGTAGATATCTATTAGTTCTTTTTACATGAGTATCTTCATTGATACATAATCCAAGAGCGAGGTCTTCATATAAAGCGTAGCGGTCTGCACTTTCCCATTGCGATTCTTTTGTAATTGCGCTTTTCCGTGGTCGACGGCATGTCCGAACTCGTCATTGGATTCGATATGACTGTAGATTGGAACTACACTTAGTCTATGGCTGACCAGTACATACATACCCCAGGCTGGTCCACTAAGTTCTTAATCATCATTCCACTGAGTCATTTATAGAAAGTAACACAAGTCATGAACTTCTTCTCAACTCTCACTTGAATCAATGCATCTAATAAGAGCGAGATTCGTGGGGGTTTGTGGGTCATTGCCGGCCAATTTGACCGGAGAATATAAGAAATGTCCGGTGAGGAGTACTACTATCTGATGGCGAACTCTTTTCCGCCGGTTGATTATGATCAGAGCTGTAGAATTTAGAAGATAAAAAACATTGTTATCAGTTGCACGCTTAATCTGTGACTATCTTCTTGTGTTGATTGATAAGTTCTATATTCCAGAGAGTCAGATTGCGAGGAGCATTTGACATCTGGAGTCAATCGTTCATTTACATTTACTTAGAATCAAAAAGAAGTCAGTATGGGCTCAATCAGTATCAATCGTCCCGAAAGGGCACTTATCGGTGGCTCACTCGAGATCTCTCGCATGATTAATGGTCTCTGGCAGCGCGCCGGGGGTCACGATCAGAACACCGATATGGAAGAAGCTGTCAATGTCATGGAGGATACGCAAGTGCCCAAAATCCAACAAAACTACAACGTTGTGATTGCTAACTTCATTTCTAGTATCCAGCGCGGATTAGATACATTTGATATGGCAGACCATTACGGAGATGCAGGTCAGTGAGCGCAAACAATTGCATATCTCCACGCGAAATTACTTTTTGGGAATCAATGGCTTACGGATGGGTATACAGAGCTGATTATCGGTCAACACAACACGACCAAATCCGGCTCTAGCAAAGTAGCATTCACAAAATGGTGCCCAGCCGAGAACGGAGTCAAGACCATTGAGAACGCCGAAGCTGCCGTTGATCTTGCTTTGAAACGCATGAATCAGGACAAGATAGAATTGTTACAATGTAAGTGCGGCCACCAACATCCAACAGTAAGACTTGAATTGTATTGACGGCAATTGAATAAAGACCACGCCTGGGATTTCTCCGACAACACCTACCTCCACAACCTCTCACATCTCCGCACCCTTCAAAAACGCGGCAAGATCGGCCTTATAGGCATGACCAACACCGACGCCGCGCACCTAAAGCTGCTTCTCGACACGGGCTTCTCAATAGCCACCAATCAAATCCCTACTAATGTGATCGATCGCCGCTTAACCCGCGGCCCATTGAACAAGCTCTGCCTAGAGAACGACGTCGGAATTCTAGCTTATGGAACTTTGCTCGGCGGGTTCCTCAGCGAGAAATGGCTTGGCCAACCGGAGCCAGAAGATATCAACAAACTCAATTGGAGTTTGAGAAAATATCTACGCTTTATCTGGGTTGCTGGTGGGTGGGCAGCGTATCAAGCTGTTCTCGAGGCGTTGAGCACGGTTGCGAAGAGACATGGTGTTTCCATTGCGGCTGTTGCTACGCGCTACGTACTTGATATTCCTTCCGTGAAGGCGGTCATTATTGGATCAAGGCTATCCTATGATTCTGAGAAATATATCGACAAAAACCTCGAGGCCTTCCAATTGCAGCTTACGAGCGAGGATATGGAGCTCATACACAAAGCGCAGGAAGCGTTGAGCGATATCCCAGGGGATTGTGGAGATGAGTATCGCAGACCCCCGTTCTTGACTGCCGCGGGTGATACGAGTGATCATTTGGATGCGATTGATATGGCGAAGCCTGTTAAAGATGCTATTGCTGCTGGGAAACGAGTGGAATATTCTTCTGGGAGTCCGTGGGAACCTATTGCTGTATGCTGATCTCTTCATCCTGATGTCTGTTATAATTGACATGTTGTTTAGGGATATTGTCGCGCTGTCCGAACCGGCAACACAATCCGTGTCTCGGGCACAACAACACAAAAGATTCTGCCCACCCTGCCAGCTATTGGCGGAAAGTCTGCGGCTAGTCAAACCGTGCATATACTGGACATCATAGAGAGCGCTCTCAAGGCCCTCGGTTCGTCGCTCTCGGATGTCGTGCGCACACGGATCATGGTTCGAGACGCAGAGGCTTGCGAGGAAGTTAGTCGGGCTCATGGATGGGTGTTTGAGAATGCTGGCGTCAGGCCGGCTAATACTCTTGTGACGGCGGGTTTGATAGGAGATGATATGCTAGTAGAGATTGAGGCGGAGGCAGAGATCGGGTGCGCGAACGAGGGGGTTTTGAGAATCTGATATGGTTTTGCGTGATAGATCTGGTGACTATAAACTAAAGCAAATCAAACAGGAATGAATACACCATCTGCTATATCAAAGCCGGCGTTCATGAATAAAGATGCCCAGTCCTCATCTGTAAACGCCCAATTCGCCGGTGACGAGTCTTGGCCTACTGCACCTTCAGATATGGGTGTCATATTAGGTGCATGCTCTGAAATATGATTGACTGATGCGTCTTGCTGATTTGCTAAAATTTCTCCTTCTCTTTCATAGGCATGGACTGCTCGGGATCTGCCCTCTTCAATCGACAGACCCGGCTGCATCCAATTTCGAGCATTATAACTCAACATAGTAGCATCGTTGGTTTCTGGTCTGGTCGAAATGGGTATGTCTTGTTCATAAGGCGACGGACAATATTCTTGGTCATTTGTATGGCGGGAAACCTGCCGTTTGCAAGCTCTCTTGTACTCTTGCACGACATTTCGTAAAAAGTTCGCCTGTAATGAGCACGTGAATGTTGGCGGTGTCGATTGTTGATCGAAAACGCGGGCGGCCATATCGATGGTCTCTAATACAGCTGTTTCGTATTCTTTGCGTGCGGCGCTATTTATGGATAAGAGTAACTATCACTACAGTGTCAGGAAGAAACAGATTCGACCGAAAAAAGATTTCCAACCTTGATGAGAAACACGGCAGCGTAGGCGGTCATCGTATGTATCGAATCATGTGCGAAACTCAGCAGTGGTGATAGAGAGTGATGCGAAACTAATTTCAGCATGTCGATTGCACTGTTATATGTGATCCAAAATGCTTCTGTATCTACGACCGGTGAACCGATAGTCGATGAGATTGCATCTTGCAGAGGGAACGAGTACAGCAGGAGGAGGAGATGGGTGCTGAAGAATGAGACTAGGAACGAATGACATCGCTCTATAAAATCCGATTAATCAGCGTCAATAAAGATAGTAAAGGGAGTATACCTTTCTCTGATGCTATCTGTAACCACCGCCTTTTCCAGGCTTCTATTCGAGGAGTAAGTGTTTTCAACAGCGAATCGAACCGATAGGGATGAGTCACTGATGGCGTGGGACGCTGAGGATTGAAAGCCTCAAGAATATCCGCGGCAGTAAGACGCAAAGAAACGAATGCGGCGAGAATGTTGTCATTTGTAGTAGCCAAAGGACTCTTGTACCACATGTTGACTGACTCTATAAAGTCACTTCTCTCGATCATCCATGGTTTTCCGTTTTGTAAGCTCATGCTAGAATGACCTTGATATCAATGAGAATCTCCCGAAAAGATGTGATAGACGAACCTGCGGTCATAAACAAACAGCACTAGCCATGTACGCTCGATATTGCGTCTGCTCAGGATTTCACCAATCGACATCGTTGTCATATCCTCCTCTTTGAGTGATAACTTATGCCATCCCAGTTCCATCGATAATCTGATAGCGTATCCGATAATTGGCCAAGAACGGGTGTCATCCGACTGTTTCCAGTACGTTTTGAGCACTAACGCCTGGATTATTTCCGGAGATTTTGCGCCTCGCGCAATAGCATCAGTAAAGAGTTGTTCTGAGTGTCTATGAAGATCTGGATATAGAGTAGGGTTGAATGCCTTGGCAGATACGGAGAGCATGACTGTGAGTAGAAATGAGGATTGCTCCCGGACGTATTGGAACGTATGGAAAGAGGGATCGAAGACGCAAATAAATGGGTTGAAACTCCTGATGAAGCTGCTTTAATGTCAACTTGTGGTGCCCCTTATACGGTGGACTAATGGGCATACCCTTCAAAAAGAGAAGTGGCTATATGGTACGATATAATGCCTTTGAGTATGGGATCACCTTCAGGAAATGCCGAAGGAGACTGAGCCGGGTCTAAGTCCAGGTCTCTGCCAATACTCAGAATGTTTTCCAGGGAGAATTTCCCTGTTGTGGCTTTTTGATTGAGTAAAGATGACGGCTGGAGTCCGTCGACTTCAGCCAGAAAGCTGGACCCGGCATCTTCTGCGTCACGAGATGAATGTTGCTGCGCGGTGGATGTTGCGGACGTATCCATAGATTCTCCAACCGGTACGGTCGTGGAGACTTCCTGGTATGGTATGTGTCGGTTGGTGACGTGTGAAGATTCACCGTCTGCTGGACGAGACCTTAAAATTGTGAGCGAGAGATTGACGCTAGGGAAAGGTATTGCCGCCCACCTTATGGGCTTCCTCCCACGCTTCCTCTGGACATAGGAAATGCAATCCATAGACTTCCGAAGGCATCGCTCACACTTGTTACTGCCCACCACAGGGCAACATCTCATTTTAACTCTGCGGCATTGTATACAAGCTTTTGCACTGCGATAGACATGTTCATCAGCGTTCGTCTCATTTGTTGGACGTATATAGATCGCCTAGATTGTCTTATCTGTACCTGGACATCCTCGCAAGTCGGCTTGTCTCCGCGCCAGGACCATCACTCATCACGATATATTAACCGGGAACGAGTTATCTCGGAAGCAGCTTCCCATGTCTGCACCTTTTTTGAATAGGATCCTGGTATATTTCCTCGAGATTAAAAGGCCATGCATGAGAAGTTGTAAGTTAGTTCGCTGTGAGTTCCGTTATGGTTGTGGGTCTGAGCCGTCTGATATCTAGATGTAATCCAGCCAATCACAAAAGACCTGATAGGCCTTTCCTTTTCCGGTTAGTCAATAGAAATTAGCCCTAAGTCCGCATTTGACGGCGGAAAAAAACACGTTCATCTACGACAGCCTCTTCTTTACGAAACTGGAAACAGACACGGACTTTTGAGATAGACCCAACGGTTTTGGCGCTATCAATGGTAGAACATTTGCGGAGCAATTGGACCCCTGGGACACTAGCAGTCCTGGGAGAGTGGCTGCCCCGCAGATAAGGCCTGCCCCAGGCGCCGGTGAATTTCATAGAAATTGTCCGGTGACCCATGACACTAACAGAAGCTCCAATGATCCGACATTTATGGCCACTGGCCGCGGTTCTGGAGCCTGCTCCATGATTGTCTTATCTCGAGACGGAGGCGATTGGTGACATCGCAGCCGAGATTGAAGAGTCTGAACGGCCGTGGGTTACTGTCTACATAAGGAGGCGGATAGGTCTTCTGATTCTTACTAGATAACACGCGAATGTCTTCGTTTGGACGCCAGATCGAAACATCTCAATCCGTTCTCTGCATCTGCATTGATGGATACACAGAAGTTCCCACATGTTGATGAGCACCAAAGCTCCACTGCTTCCCATGAAATGGGGATCGTGGAAAATGCCTCGACTGGCATGAGGAGGGACCTATCCAGAAGACATATCAATATGATCGGTCTTGCGGGAATGATTGTAAGCTGATTATCCTTGCCCGAGTTCATCAAGCACACTTACTTACGATACATGCTGTGCAAAGGGCACAGGTCTTTTTCTCGCTGCCGGTAATGCATTGGCAATCGCTGGGCCCGTAGGGGCTTTGATCGGATACATCTTCATGAGCTTGTTGACCGCTTCAGTAGCCTTGAGCATTGGAGAACTCACCTCCTTTATGCCTGTGACTGGGGGTTTCGTCAGACATGCTGGAAAGTTCATCCAGCCAGCTATAGGTGCCGCTGTAGGCTGGAATTATTGTGAGCATACGAGTGCTATTAAGCTTCTGGCAGACAAGTTAGACTAACTGGCGCATGATACAAACAGGGTACATGATGGCAGTAACCGGACCTGCTGAGCTCAGTGCTGCCGCTACGCTGATCGAATTCTGGAAACCGAATGTCAGTCCCGCAGTTTGGTATACAATATTCATCGTTCCAATCATTATCATGACTCTTTGCGGAGTGCGAGTATACGGCGAGGTGAGCTTCCATTCTGTATATTTCCACAACCCAAAGCGACCAGATCTGATATTCATTATCATAGTCCGAAGTCTTCTTTTCATTGATCAAAATCATCCTCGTTGTTGGCCTTATCCTTGCTGGCATTATTGTCGATTGTGGCGGCTCCCCAAGCGGCGACTATATCGGTTTTCGATACTGGAAAGATCCTGGCCCGTTCCATGCGTACCTTGTCGCCGGTAACACTGGCAAATTCTTAGGGTTTTGGAGCACCCTGATCTCCGCTGCCTACGCATTCTGTAATATCCAAGTCACGGCTTTGGTAGGAGCAGAAACGAAAAATCCCAGGAAGCTCATTCCCGATGCGATGAAGATGACGTTTTGGAGAATTATCCTGTTTTACGTTCTCAGTATCTTCATCGTCGGACTTTTGGTGTAAGAATTCTGTTTCTACTCACGCACTAAATCAAGGAGCTTTGACTGATACAAAATCCCAGGCCCTACGATGATCCCAACTTAGGCAACTCAAGCGGCACGGCGCAAGCAAGCCCTTTCGTCATCGCCTTCGAAAAGGCCGGGATCTCCGTTCTCCCATCCGTCATCAACGCTGCCCTTCTGACCTCGGCTTTTAGCTGCGGAATGGCTGTCGTATTTCTAGCTTCTCGTGTGCTCTACGGTCTGGCCGAGGAAAAGCAAGCACCTTCTATCTTCCTCAAGATGAACCGCTTCGGGGCCCCCTATGTGGCTGTGGGCGTTTCAAATGCGTTTTTGTTCCTGGTGTATTTGAGTCTAGGTAGTAATTCCTCCGTCGCTTTCGGGTGGTTTGTGAACATTGCTACGATTGCGGCTCTCATCTCTTGGGTTATTATTGAGATCACTTTTCTTCGATTCTATTACGGTCTGAAAGTTCAAGGGATTAGTCGAGACCGTGAGCCTTTCCTAGTCTTAGCTGTTCTTCACGAAATCTTGCTAACTGTTTAAAGGTCTACCATACAAGAGCCCGTTCCAGCCCTACATGGCGTGGATGACCCTCGTCTCGCTAGTGATTATCACCTTGACTTCAGGCTACAGCGTTTTTCTGAAAGGACACTGGAATACTCAATCTTTCCTCGTATCATATATCGGTATTCCGATTTTCGTGGGTAAGAAATCTACAATCCTCAAAGAGTGTGGTATTTTCTATACATACTAACATAACGCGCAGCGCTGTGGGCAATATCCTGGTATTTCTTTCGATCTCCAATCATCCCTCTACGGCAACTCGATTTCTCTGAGCTCACTACGATTGAGACGGAGAAGGAACTTGCGCCTGAGGAGAAGAAGCTTCCCTGGTATAGAGTCTTGGTGTGAGGCACAGTCTTTTACTCCCAATATTCCCATCTATATCTAGGTAATATTAGTAATTTGCTTAAACAGTCTGGGATAATTCCACACCGGAAAATACTGTAAGATCACGTAGAATATGCGAAGCTACATTAATGTAAGTATCTATCGTACTTCTTTGTAGCCCTTGAAATGCCACTTTCAACCTTTGGACCATGATGGCGGTTTCTTCCGGATGGGTATTTGCCGTTGTTCAATTTCACTATTCATAGGTTCAAGTTAATTTCGTGACCTGTCTTGAAGATGTTTCGGGTCGTTAAGAAGTCTTCCAAGGTCGTTACGAGGCCATTCTCAGTAATTCGAGGTCCAACGCTGATGAATCAGTTTGGAGTCAAGACTCGGTTTATTGTAATTAGGGACCCTTGGGAAGCTTATGGATTTCGAGTTTAATTCATTAATATACTAATTGGAAACGAAACCGGCTTCCTGAAGAGTCGTTACATACATTTCTCTCCATGAAGTGGCATCTACAAGGGAACTGAATGATTTTCAGCGTACAACGTCAAGGGGTTAGAAACTGTGATACGTGTAGAGAATACCATACTAGGAAAGCTCATCTTATGATGAAGTTGTACAACCCCAGCCCTTGTAACCCTAATATGGGGTAACAACCCTAGTGTGGGGCAGATCGGCTTTGTCCAATGAAGCAAGCGCTCACCAGGAATTTTGAAGAGCTTCATCTTTCATCCACTCAATAAGTCTGATTAATTACCCTCACTCTTGCTTTGATTATTCTTTACGCCTGATCTATTTGTATTTTTTGTTTGTTATCCTTCTTGTGAACATTATGATTCTTTCTTTATAATCCAATAACCAGTCTACAAACATGGAGGAGTCTGTCCCTGATACCCCCAGCCTCCGCAAGGATGTCGACGACGCAGAAACCGTCGCCACTGTCCTCATTGCGCCCAGGACGCAACAAACGCCCCTTTCTCAGCGCTTCACCCAGCCCACGCAAATCATCGACCGTACTCCGAACGAACCAAAGTCAGTCGTACAAGTCGCAGCTTCCTCGCCCGCAGGACCTGCTTCTTCTCCTTTGAGACCTCAGGGCGGCGGCGTACTGGCGAATTTGATGGCCCCGAGTGGCACGCAATTTCGTCCTCCTTCGAATCCACACATACAGAAACGAGCGCCCGCGTTAAGCGACGACGAAGGCCCAAACTACGCTGGCGGGTCGTCTGAAGAAGACGAACTAACTATCGCGACAAACATCAAACCGCGCATTCTGTCGAAACCTCCTTCGAAAAGTCCGGAGAAAGTAATGGAGTCCCCAATTGCAAGTAAAGAAAGCTCGGGGGGCTTCAAAGACCTTACAGCTCGATTTGCATACCAACCTACCAACAAACGATCAAGTGAACACCTTCAATCTCTTCATCGCGACTCGTCCAAAAAGTTGAAGCAAACAACGATATCTCGTGCCATTCCTGTAGATGAAGACGAAGTCTACAACTCCCTTGACGATATTAGGACTATTGAAGATATCGAAGACTACCGTATGCGGAGTTTCGTTACGCGCCTATTAGTCTTGTTCCCATCTCTCACAATTCAAGAAGGCCTACGGGCCTTTTCTGAGACTGGCGGCAACCTTGATCGTGCCTCCGAGCGAATCGCGAGACAGGAGGAAATCGACAAAGCCAGTTCACCAGATGAACTTGAGCTAAC
This sequence comes from Talaromyces thailandensis, assembly GCA_019828575.1. NCBI lineage: Eukaryota > Fungi > Ascomycota > Eurotiomycetes > Eurotiales > Trichocomaceae > Talaromyces > Talaromyces thailandensis. The sequence goes on from JACVQZ010000133.1 coordinate 88,785, forward strand.
CACGGTCACGCACACACACGAACGAACGAACACGGCCAAACAAAATATCAAGTCCAAGCAAAAAATCCTTCAGAAGTATACGGCCAATGTTCAGAGAAAAGACGTCGCGGAAGATGATTCGAAACCCAAGGGTAGGCGCTTGATGCGCGGTCCCCGACCTGGTGCGACCTCTTCGGAAGCCTCGCCGGCACCTGAAATCGCCAAGCCTAAAGGTCGCCTTATCCAAAGAAAAGATCTCAAGCGAGAGCCGTCACCTGAGGAGGAGAGTATGGCTTCCGATTCCGAGTCTGAAGCCAGTGCCGAAGAGGACAATAGTGATGTCGAAAAGAGAGTTCTCAACTTTATCAATACGTGCACCGTCCCGGCACTCGCCGATCTTGCAGCTACGCCCGAAGCAATTGCTGCAATCATCGTCGATGCACGACCTTTCCGCACACTTGACGCCGTCCGAGCTGTAACGGAGAAAACCGAAGAGACTGCCAGCGCCAAGAAATCTCGAAGACCAAAGAAACCCATCGGCGACAAAGTTGTCGACAAGGCGATCGAGATGATGAAAGGTTACGAGGCTTGCGATGCTCTGGTTGCTCACTGTGAAAGTCTGGGAAAGCCTTTGGCTGCTGAGATGAAGCAATGGGGTATCGATATGTTTGGTAACAAAGGCAATGGTGAGTTAGATCTGGTCAGTTTGGAACACGATTCCGGCATTGGTACACCGACAACAGATGATGGCGACGATGTTGTGGCCCATGGCGGGCGAAAATCTCGTTTCATCTCCCAACCAACGATCATCTCCCCAGACTGGAATTTGAAGAACTATCAGATTGTTGGGATTAATTGGCTGTCTCTGTTGTTCCACAAGAAACTCAGTTGTATCCTCGCCGACGACATGGGTTTGGGAAAGACGTTTCAGGTCATTGCATTTCTTGCTCATTTATTTGAGCAAGGTATCACCGGTCCTCACCTCATCGTTGTGCCAGCGTCTACGATCGAAAATTGGTTACGCGAGTTCAACAAGTTCTGTCCTACATTGAATGTCATGCCGTATTATGCGAAGCAACAAGAGCGTGCCGAGATTCGAGCAGCAATAGAAGACGATATCGAGAACGTGAATGTCGTCATCACGACCTATACCGTCGCAAAGGCGAAGGACGACTCTCGATTTTTGAGAAATCTCGGTTTCTGTGTTTGTGTCTTTGATGAAGGGCATGTGTTGAAAAACAGCGAGTCGAAGATTTACGATCAGCTAATCAGGATTCCTGCCGAGTTTCGGTTGTTGCTGACTGGAACGCCATTGCAAAATAACCTTCAAGAGCTCGTTTCATTACTCGGTTTCATGTTACCAGATGTGTTTAGCCAGCACAAGGAGGACTTGCAGACGATATTCGCGCAGAAAGCCAAAGCCACAGATACTGCGGAGCACGCTGCTCTTCTATCAGCTCAGCGAATTGCCCGTGCTAGGTCCATGATTTCCCCATTTGTGCTTCGACGGAAGAAGCACCAGGTTATTGACCTTCCTGCCAAGATATCGCGTGTCGAGTATTGCGAAATGAATGAAACGCAAAAGGAAATATATCAAGAAGAAAATGAAGAAGTTCGCAAGCTTCTTCTTGACCGTGCCGCGGGCGTCAAGACGGGCAACAAATCAGCACACATTTTGATGAAACTCCGATTCTCAGCAATTCATCCGCTTTTGAAACGGCGGATTTACAATGACAAGACTCTTTCCAAAATGGCCAAAGCCTGTTTGAAAGAAGAGCAATGGGCTCTTTCTGATCCAGACATCATCTTTCAGGAGCTTCAACCATATAACGACTTTGAATGTCATTCGATGTGTGTCAAACATCCAAAATCTCTCGGACAATTTGCTCTGAAGAATCAGGAATGGATGAATTCTGGTAAGATTGACAAGCTTTGTGAGCTCTTGAAGAAGTTCAAGGAGAACGGCGATAGAACTCTCATCTTTTCGCAATTCACTCTCGTCATGGACATTTTGGAGTACGTTCTTGAAACAATCAATATGGGCTTCTTCCGTCTCGACGGCCGCACCAACGTCGAAGATCGTCAATCCATTTTGGATGCTTTCTATGAACAGACGGACATTCCAGTGTTTATGCTGTCCACTAAAGCCGGAGGTGCAGGCATCAATCTTGCATGCGCCAACAAGGTCATCATTTTCGACTCCAGCTTCAATCCTCAAGAAGACGTGCAGGCGGAGAATCGTGCGCACCGCGTGGGCCAGACGAGGGAGGTAGAAGTGATTCGACTTATCACCAAGGGCACTATCGAGGAACAGATCTACGCACTGGGTCAGACGAAATTGGCACTTGATCAGCGAGTTGTTGGGGATGATCTTGCAGATTCTAAGCGTAGTGAGGAAGTCGGTATGAAGGTGGTTGAGGACATGATTGCTGCTGATTTGAAGTAGTTTGCTCATGTTCTCGTCATGGTTTTGGGTTAGATGTGCTTGGTAGATGGAAATCGATCCACGAGTGTTGTTGGAAAGGGTGTAGCGTGTGCATATAGATGGCGCTTGGTTTGTATTTTTTCGAGTCTTGTCTATCAATATTACTATCTTGATACACATTCATGTTAGGGAGATCAATATCGTATTCAATCAACAATTTGACAGAAACTTCACATCTGATTACTGCATAACCTAACACTAAGCATCACATCATAACATCGATCATATCAATACACCTAGTCTACAACCCCAAAGCCTTCAACAACTCCTTGCCCACACCAGTCGCACTAGCCGGATTCTGCCCCGTAATCAACACTCCTCCAAGCTGATACGTCTTATCAACAACCACCTTCTCCCCCCACGGCTGCTCAGCTTTTACGTATTTAGCACCGGGGATGGCCCTAAGCTTATCCTCGAGCAAGAACGGCATGGCCGAAGTCATCTGTGCCTGATCTTCCTCCGTGTTTGAGAATCCGGTAACCGTGGCATCGCGCAGAAGTGGTTCGCCGGAGGGCGTGGTTGCGTTTACGAGGACGATGGGGCCGTGGCAGACTGCCGACACGGGCTTTTTGGCGGATGCGAATGTTTGGATGAGAGAGAGGGAGGTGGGGTCCGAGACGAGGTCGAACATTGCTAATCCAATTCCATCTATCAGCATGTAATACAAAAAATAATACAAAGCAATTTTGCTTTCGGAGTGTGGGGGAAACGTACGTCCATGCCCACCAACGTAGAAAATAGCATCAAACTCCTTTGCGCGGGGCACGATATCCGCTAGTCGTACGGTGTTCTTCCAGAGCGATTGCTGATTCTTGTGGAATGAGACTGCCGTCTCGTCTTCCTTGAACATTTCGACGGAGGCGGGGTCGAGGGGTGCTTCGCCGCCCTTGGGGGAGGCGATTGTGAGCTCGACGCCGGCATCGTGCAGGACTTTCCAGGGGTGGGCGAATTCGGGCTGTTATTTCCAAAGCTGAGTGTTAGTGCTGTGTATAAGAACAGGAGGGATGGAGGGGAAGGGCGTACGAGGTACCATCCTGTAGGATGATCGGTGCCGGGAATGACGTTCTGAGAAGTCAGGACGACGAGGACTTTGGGTGCCATTTTGATGGATTTTTTTTTGAATTGAATTGAATTGAATTGAACTCCTGTACGCTGTATAATTGATAATGTTTTGAATTTATTGAAGCTCAGGAAAGCTTCATGGAGGAGCTTCGAGCTTGATATATATACGGTCTGGTCTGTACCACAAGTCGGGATCGATGATCTCATCGCCCATCATGTCCAAACGCCGTTTGCAACATCAAAACATTTCCCTCTGAATCGGCGGAAACTAACGCCTTACGGGAAGCCAGCTCCGAGGTTATTCCATTGACATCCTTACAAATGAAGAGGAGACGAGAACTTTGTATTATTAATGGAATTAATGGAATCAATATTAAAGTTAAGTAATGTAAAAACACGTGAAAGAGAAGGTCTTCAGAGAATCAGAAAGAAGAAGAGCACAAAAGCAGTGCATCCACGCTAGTCCAGGAACAGCCTAGTCTCCACTCCGCCCGTGCAAAGCCCTAAAAAGCCTTCGAACGCAGAATTGCCGTTTCGGGATAAATCATCAGAGGTCCATCACTTGTCTGCTCAGATCTCGTAAAACCACTTGATGTATCTACTTCAAAGTTAGCTTGAAGTATTTCCCACAGACGGAATTTCGAAGCCTTACCTTCTATGCAATGGCGATGGAAACACCAGAAATTTATCCGGGCTATCATCCTTCATTACCAGAAGCCCACAAGCATAGAATCAGGGAATGACACTACCATGCTGTATTCGGGCGTATGAGACTTTTCCTATTGTCAAAAGAAAACGTAGCTTGGTGATTGTATAATTTCCATCGTTTAGGGGAGACGGTGGTCCGCCCATCTCACGTCCTGTCTGGCCCCGCGCAAAGACCGCATCATCGTTCTCTAGAACCTTTTCGACAGCAGTGAGATCCAACTTGCGTCGTTCATACCGTTCATACTGCGCCTGAGGTTGATTGGCATCTTTTTTAAATATCTCATCAACAAGAGCGAGACAAGACCAGACAAGTTTTGGATGGCCATTTGTGAGATAGTAGAGGTATCTCCGTGTGGCTCTGTTGAGGTCAATAGCAGTCAGTGTATGAGAACAGTATCTTTCAACGACATCATCAAACTCGGACTCTGATTAGTAAAGACTAATCGGCGAAGTCGATTTGAGAGACTTCTGCTCCCAGATTTCCATGGACGAGACGGCTGTCACTGCACTGGATGAATCTTTGTTAGGAGGACCGAAACCAAAGAAGCAGAACTTTGGCCCTGATGTTTCCCACAAATAAGGAATAAACGTCTTGGTCCAGAATGAACTTGACTTTTCCCAGGTGCATTGTGCTTCATCGATGATGAAATAGACTCCTTTTCCGATTTTTTTCTCAGCTGGGTCTGTGGATGAAGAATGTGGAGAGAAGAATTTCCAAAGAAATGCTTGCCAGTCAAATCTTGGTGTAGCATATTTCTCATCCAGGTTCATATTGCCGATGTAGATAGCAATCTTGCCCTGCTCCTCCAAGTGTTTCTTCAATAGATGTGCTAGAGTTGTCTTCCCGGTGGAGCGCCCTCCCCAAATGAGTAAAGCCCTATTGCTCACCAGGCCTTTTACAATATTAGCGATAGTCTCTGGTCTTGGACAAATGTGACGAGGGTCTATATCGGGAGTCATGGTTGCAGTGCTCCTTGGTGGGGGATGGGTGGAGGGCTCAAGAATCGCATGAGAATTCAGGAAAGGTGATTTGTTCTTGTCGTCCCTCTCAAGAGTCACTGAATCAAATGCCGCTGTTGGTAGTGTTCGCAGACTCAACAGATGCATAACTATTTGGAGATTGTAGCTCATTCTTGCCTTCGTTCTGAAAAGTCGCTGGTGCAGTGGTAAGGGTGGTGAGCTCAACGGCCGCTTGAGAAGTCGGACCAGGTGACTCGTGCTTGACAATGATTTCAGAGTCTGAGATTATAATCACGTCTGAAGAAGAGTCGTCTTGCCCCTCCTCGAAGCCCTCGTGTATAACAATCAGATGTCCACAGTCGTCACACGTCGCATCGTTGCGGAATGGTGCGTTGAAAGACGACACGAATGAGCCTTTGCTGCAGGAACACTTGAATTTCCCTGCAAACTTGCAAGGTCCAAGCGTTATTTTGATTTTCTTTCGTGGCATCGCGTCTGCCTTTGAGTTGGGAAGCTCCCTGGCGAGAAAAGATGTGGGTAAATGAAATGGTGGAAATGAAAATTAGAGAGATGAAATTTGTAACAGGTGCTCTGCTAGAAGGGTAAGATTGATGTGAAGAATAGAAAAGTAGAAGAGGGAATGAGTAAAGAAAAAGCTAAGGGTGAGAGGAGAGGAGGCCCTCCCAAAGAGGAAAGACCAACAAACGAGTTAAAAACGCCCAAGTCCAAACACATTATACTCCATAAACAGGCAAACTGCTTCCAGATCATAGCTCAGTGCTTGCTCGCGACTTCAGTACTATTGCTCCGACAGAAGACTCCCCTGACTTTTCTCGACTACTCTGATGTACAGCTTTCAAAACACAAAACTCTCCAACGACACCAAAACCCACCATGGGCTGCCCTTTTTATCCCAGAATCTTTGCCATACATGTTTGAATGCGACGACTGGCTGCCAAAACAAACCAACTCTAGTCTAAGGTGACAATTCTCCGGCGTAAACACTCGTCTCTATCTTGTGATGCCACTGGGCCCATCTATTCATCATATTAGTCTGGAACACGGAAATACAGCCTCAATATTGAGAAAACCAGTCAAGACTTACTTCGCATGCAATGGAGAGGGGAATCGAACCCAGTGTTTTTCGGAATCGTTCTCGTCAATCTCATGTACTACCAAGCCACTTTGAAAGCACTTTTCCATCGTGGTCTTCGCTGCCGCGCTCCAGTCGATCTTTTCCTCTGGAGAGTCAAGCAATTTCTTGAAGACCTGGATGACAGACTTGCTATCGCGCGCAAGTGCACCGGGATAGACGTTTTCCCCAAGGTAGCTAAACAGTTGATCCTCATCGTGCAAAATTGCCATGACATCCGCTCGAGAAACGGTGGGCACTGGCGCGAGACTCCCGGCGTCGGCTCGGTTGATGCGCTATAAAATCATCATATTAGATGCTTGGCTTTTAGAAGCAGTCACGATACAACTTACTAGCTTGATGTAGTGCATGGTTAACTTGAGAATAGTCGGGTGGCCTGCAGTGAGCGAGTAAATATGGTATGCTGCTTCTTGATCAAGTTCGTAACCAAAGAGGCCACGGTTCCGTTGGAAAAACTCTTCAAAGTCAGAAACTGTGAAGAACAGACTCAACGGGCCATCATCACTTCCGTTTGTCGGCAGATGAGAGATTTCAGGCATGTCAGCGAAGACAGAATGACGCTCTGGCACTATGCCCATGTTTGACAGGATGCAGAATCTTGGTGCGGCATCTGAAGAGTAACATGCTTTGATGAGGTTGTTCCACGCGCTTCTCAATCTAGATGTTTTCAAGGACTCCTGGGCTCCGTCGATGATGAAGATCAGATCCTTGACCAGTAGTTCTTCATTGGTTGATTCGGGAAATTTGTCTCTAGCATGCTCCATGAGAATTTCTTCAACCTTTTTCTTTGTGGCATCGGGCATGGATGGAATGAGGACCACATTCTGATTCTCAGTAATCAAGAATTCATGCAGGAAATTTGCAAGTGTTGTCTTTCCGGTCCCTTTTGCGCCCCATATTAGAACGGAGTTGCCTTCCATGAGCATTTGGGCAATTTTCCGCACGGTACTCTCTCTGTGGCACAATTCCGCAGGTAGTTTATTCGCATTGACGGGAGGTAATAATGATGGCCCTGAAGTATCGCTCACCAACTCATTCGTTGGTGTTGAAAGGCCCTGGCGGATGTCAATGGATGGCTCGATCTTCACTTGTGGTAGCGACTTTGGTCTTGTCACAGCACTTGAAACGTCGTGGCCACTATGTAGACTCAGCGGGTGCCCACATTGTTCGCAGGGCATGTTGAGTATGTTCTGTGCGATATTTTTTAGAGATTCAAAGACAGCCCCTTCTCGACATGGGCAGTTGAACATTCCTTTGAACCTGCACGAACCCACGAGGAGTCGAGCTTTTGGCTCTTCGGGCACAGGCTCAGGAGTTTGCATCTTCGCAAATAATGTCCTCGTGAAGATCAAAAAGGGAACGGACTAGAAGTTGAAGCGTGTCTTGTGAGATGAGATTCGAGCAAGTGACTGGCATTTGAGACAAGTCTTGGACCCAAATAATAGAGTCGGTTTTCAGGAAGGCTGGACGCGTCACAAAGCACGAAGAAGACTTTTGGAGTGCAGAAGAAATGACTTGAATAAAATATTGAGACGAACGAGATGAGAGAAGATAGAGAAGAAAATTGGCAGGAAGGATATGACAAAATAGAGAGGAAGGCGAGGTTTTACACGCGTGTTTCGACTCAAATGTGTCGAGGCCCCCCCCTTTTGGGTAAAGACAATAACACTCGGCGCGAAAGATGTCAATTTGGGACTTAAGAGTAGTCTAAGGCTGTCTCAGACTGTACAATTAACCAAAGGTGGCTAAAAACGTCTAGTCGAAGGGAGCCAGGACAATAAGAAAAGAAAGGTGGACAAGGTGTGAGTGACAAGTGAGAAGATAGAGTAAGGAAAGGTGAAGAGCTGAGCATTGACATGTGAAATTTGTCTTAGATGTGAATTCTTTTTATCGTTAAGATGGAATATTTCCCTCTCTTCCAATCACCCTCTTTCACTTATCCTCTTCCACTCATCTCTTCTATCCATCTCTTCCAACCACCTTTTGTGCTCGTCTCATCCACTCACTATCTCCACTCATTCTCATCTGTTCTATGACTGAGCTTGTTCTATGGTATAACCAGACCTGAGACGAGTGAAAAATCAACCAGCCCCAAAGACGCGAGACAGCTGAAGCCCATGTACGAAAACGGGGACTTTTATCGGGTAAAGAGGCATCCAATGATGGTTGCATGACCTTGGGAAACATCGAAATGAGCGCCCAGAGAGATTTCTCATTTTCTCGAATGGATACCGTGGGCGGACGAAGAGCTAGAAGTTTCATCACGATTCATTTTCTGATGGTGTACTTTTGCAGAAAAGCAGTCTCTATTTCAAGGGGGGCATATACTTCATGTTTTACTACAGCACTGCCTTTTATTCAGGTCTAAGGAGACGAATACAGGATCATTCAGCGTACACTTCCATAATGTGTACCGACCATCTATGAATCTACAATCCGAGAAAAGACAGTATTGCTACAGTCCACTATGGAACGAACATCGCAGCCGATCATGCTACAAATCAGCCTCATCAATTTCAGCTCCTTCGCACACCTGGACAGCAACCTTCCCATCGTCTTGGATATTAGACTCCCAACTACTGGGAATCGCAAAGACAGGTGCCGTTTCTACCACTTTGTGTAGCTTGTTCTCACCTACTTCAATGATAGTTGTCAAAAATATCTCCAGTCTATCTCATCAAAAGAAATTTCAAAACAATCGTCCCCGAATATACGAAGCAAGGGACCTACCTACGTTGGTACGGCGAAGAGACCCATGAACACTGCTCAGTGATGATACTACCCATTGACTTATGCCGGCGAACCACATGTCCGAAATATCTTTCCGAAATATCGATCCACTCGTATTTTAAAAGAGTCCGGAATTATCGAATGAAATTCAGTTCGTAGGTGTTGTTGATTTGCGTCTCGGTTAAAAACGATCAAAGATACCTATTTCGGGAAGCACGCCTACTTTCATTAAATAGCGTGCTCGCGGCCTACTCCTACCCACATGTGCAGCATCTATGTAACAACATCAAAACCATTGAACTCAAAAAAAAAACCTCAAAAACATCCCTATACTCGCCACAAACCATGATCCTCAGCGGCCGCCAAATTCTCACCCGCCACATCATCCACAACCTCCACCACCAAACCCACCAACAACAACCCTGTGGCATTGACCTCACCCTCCAGCAAATCTCCTCCTGGAACTCCCCAGCAACCATAGATTTTGATAACGTGCACCGACGTGCCGCAAAAACCTCCCCTATCCCATTCCCCAACGACCTCGACGAAGGAATTAAGCTAGAGCCCGGGACGTATCTAATCGACTTCAATGAAACAGTCCGCATTCCTACGAACTGTATGGGAAGCGTCTTTCCGCGCTCGTCGTTGTGGAGGTCTGGCGTGAGCGTTACAGCGGGCGTGGTTGATGCGGGCTACGAAGGTGCGATGGGCGCTATGATGCAAGTGCTTAATCCGTGCGGTGTTTTGTTGCACAGAAATGCAAGGGTGGCGCAGATTGTACTTGAGGAGATGGCTGAGACGGTTGAGGGTTATAAGGGGGTCTACCAGGGGTCAAAGGATAGCGGGGGTAAAGATGGTGTTTAGTATGTGTATAGAAGGAAAGGAAGGAATGGAGATTCATTCTGGATAATTGATCTGATTACACACATACAAATCGCTTTTAAAAACCTACCGCCCTCTGCTCTTTCTTCTCCGGAATCTGGCCGCCTGTGGTCGGCAGGCCCATGAAGATCTTGAACGAGTCGTATCTATTACACGTCAGCATCACCCATAGTCATACTTCACAAACAGAACGTACATCATCCACTGCAGCCCAGTCTACACACCGTCAGCTAGTTTTCATCTATATTAATAAAAGAAAGGACATACCAAAGTTCCAATCATAATAATCCTCACCCCCAACCCATTCCACAACCCTCCAAATCCAATATCCTTGTAAATCCTGGACATGGCAGCCCCGAATGCTTCACCGGGCTGTCGCGACGCATTCAGTTTACTAACCATGACATCTGCGGGATGCGAGACGATGGCACACAGAATACCGGCTAGATAACCACCCGTGAACGCGACGGCTGTCTGGGCGGACTTGCTGTAATCTGCTTTCTTGCCGGGCAAGTAGCCGTAAATCATTTCGACGATTGTCTCAAACGAAGCGAATTTCATCATGGTATAGGGGATTTGTCGGCCCCAGAGGGGATACAATCCTTTGAACAGTCTGTATAACATCAGCACTTGCTTCTTCATACACATAATATCAGACAGAGAAAACAGACCCAGCACGACCCTCCTTGGCAACAATCTTGTTAATCCCATCAAACGTCCCCGTCGCAAAAGGGGGCATGGTAGTCTGCGTCCGGACCTTGACAGCCTCAAACGGACAGAGGGCAATATCCGCAAAGAATTCTGCCGAAGCACTAGCAGCGAGATAGACACTCGTCTTCCATTGCTTGGCCTTTTCGGGGCCGACGAGGTCGCTGTAGAACGACTTGAAGAATTCGTAGCCGCCGTATTTGAATGCTCCTTGCGCCTGTTTTCATCAATACTAAATACATAGAAATGTAGGAAAAGGGGGGCGCACGGAGTATCCGAAAAACGTAGGACTCCAACCGGTAAAAACGCCTCTGATTCCCTCGGCGCGGTAGATGAGCTTCCATGCTTCCATGTTGCCCTTGTAGAGCTTTGGATCGACCTGGCGTCGACATTTGACCAGATCCAACGGCGTGACGGCGGTATGCGTCAGGCCCTGAGAATGTTATTGGCATCGCCAAACTGTTTCGTTCCCAGAGAATACGAAAGATAACCCCTGGTAGTAGTCTACGGTTTTATGTATAATGTTATACTTACACAAGCAAGCAACCCGCCAAAAGTACAGGCCGCATAATACTTGCCCGAGAACATCTCGATCTTCCCTGTTTTCGCCTGCGCTTTGTTACTCATGTTTTCGTAGCCCTGCTTGACGGAATGCGCGGTTTGGTCGGTCTTTTGTTTGACGTCGTCGATTGCGCTCCATGCTGCGAAGGGTTGGCGTGGATGCGAATGGCTCGGCTGGGAGAAATTAGATTGGAGGGCTGAGGGGGAGGGTAGTATGGATGGCATTGTGACAATGCTTGCTCAATTCGATTCTTAATAAAGATCAATTTGAAGTAATTACGAGCGAGTACGGAGAAGGTAAGATGAAGTTGAAGTCGAGCGAGCTGAGGGCCGAGTGACGTCTTCGGGGAGTGGCAATGACTCGGCAAGCCGGATTGTTTCCGAAGCCAAGAAAATGTTAGGTATGGTAGTGTACCTAAGCTTTCTTCTTGCTTGCTCTTCTTCCTCAACGGTGTCAATACTCAACTGCGATCGACAGAGCAACACAACACAGACAAAAATGGCAACATACTCTTCAGTCGGCGAGACTCTCGCCCGCGAAAACCTCACAGATCAAGTCACCGCCTCCTCGACGCAGAACCTGAATTCCTGGTCCGGCAAATATCGCGGGGTACACTCCCTCCTCAAAACACCCAACATATTATTAATTGCACAAGACTAATCGACACAGGCCGTCGTCGAAGATCTAGACCCCCCTCCAGCCCTTTCCGTCTCTCCCAACGACTCCATCTCCTCCGCCCAACTTGCCGCCTACGAGCGCGACTACAGCCACTTGACCGTAATATCCTCCAGCACACGCGCCCTAATCGGGTATTTGAGCATCCCACGCCTCAAAACCCTCTTACGCGAGGGAAAAGTATCCGAATCCGACCCCGTCAAAGCCGCCATGCAACGATTCAATCGTAAACGCTCAAATGTGTATACGGTTATTACGATGGATACACCCCTCGAAGAATTGGAGAGGTTTTTCAAGGGTGAGCCCATGACTCCTCGGGAGGGCAAAGTGAATTCGACGGCGGGGATGGGAAAGCAGGATTTTGCGATTGTGACGGATCCGACGAGGAAGTTTGTGCTGGGGGTTGTCACGGAGGGGGATTTGCAGGAGTTTGTGAGGAGGAGGCCGTAATCTGCTCCTGCTAACGAGAGCCGAAGAGAAAAGAAAAAAAGGTGTAGGTTACGATAGATACCCCCATTCATTTCTACAAGAAATACATTCCGTACGATGCGATATGAATTCCATGGCATATTCATCGTTGATTAAAATACATGATGGATCTGATTCAGAGAAAAGATAGACTACTGACCCTTCTTCTCCTTTTTCTTCGCCTGATCTTCCTTGTCCTCTTGCCAGGCTACAATCACATATGCAACCAGGACCACATTGGCAGTCAGCGCTGCCAACGCACCGGCCAGAGTAGAGTTTCCTACGAAAACGTCAGTCTGAAAAAAGTCCATAGACTAGTAAGCGAAAGGGGAAAAAAAAAGGCATACCTGCGAAAAAGGTTTTGATACTCAAAAAATAAGCCGCGAGCGGACCGCAGATCATGGCAAATGTGAATGCGAGGAGTTTGTATATTGTTTCTCTGTTGTCGTTAGCTGTTGTTCGACAAGCAGTTTTCCATCGCAAAGCGTTATTGTAAGCCTGTATGGGAAAACGCCTGCATGGAAAAACGAGGACGTACACAGGTACAGCAGGGGATATATCCGATAGTCCAGATGGAGTCGTCCTCACTGATACATCATCTGTTTTCTCTGTGGAAGGAGGCGGCGAAACACGTTGATTGGGTTGAGAGCGACGACCGGGGAGGACCATTTTGTCTTTTTTTGAGGTATTGTTTTTGTGGTGATAATATTTTTCTTTGCTGAATGTAAGGTGTGTGGTGTGATGGCGACGATGATGCAAATGATCTGATAGTTAGAAGTGGAGTTGGGCTTAAGCTAGAAAACTGTGGGGACCGGGGTGTTGATTGGTTGGATAGGCATCGTCGACTGAATATATACTATGTACGTAGTAGGTTTTCCAAAAGTGTTCAATCTCTTGCTATATTGACTTGTCTGAATTGGTTAATCAGTTTCCTTGAATTGAGGATCTGCGTGTAAATAGCTACTTTGTTAAAGTATCTCTAGCCCATTAAGAGGCCGAGGCGGCGTCGGAAACCTTTCCCATCAGTGATCCCAACTTTAGATGTATATATATCATAGCATTCAGGTAGTTATGCCTCAATGACCATTCTTTCTCTCAGATAAAACGTTCATTGATTCCATGTCCATTCACTTCGTAGAATCTGGTTGCATTGCCTGACTCAATAGTTACATTAACTGAGTCACTATGTAGGTGTTGAAGTTGAGCTCCTGATTGGTTCGTAGTACCTATACCTGACATTGGAGGCACTCTCAGAAGGATTGAGGGTTTGGGGTAACCAAGTGTCTCTGTTGCCCAGGTTACCTAGGTATACGTGTGGACATTACGTTTGTATATTTTCGATGGAATGGATGCTGACATATTGGATAGGCATATATTACGAACAGATCAGTTCGGGGTATCGGAGGTCCTCCATTGTCCGAAGAGCATGCAACACCTCCAATCAAAAACCAAAGTAGAGAGTCATAAAGTTGATACCATCGATCAAATCAAATGGCAGTAATTGGGTATTCTTTTAAAATCATATTTTGATTTTTTTGTTCCTCTTCAATCTGGACAAAGAGAAAGGTGTTTATAATGAACAAACAAAGATTTCGTTGCATCTCTGCTGTCAAAATTGTATGACTGCCCATGCCATAAATTCTCTCTTTTCGTTCTTTCTTGTTCTGTTCCCAGCCTTTCGAAACATGACCAACTCCCATCAAATCACGAGTAACCTGCGTGCAATCGGTACACCAGTTCGAGAAACTGTCGAAAAGAGGAAGAAAAGATAGAATGAAAAGAGCCTCATTTTTGAATTTCCATGCCCATGCCATGGCCAAAACTGGCCTCGCCCTTCATTACATTAACAAACACAAAACAGAAAAACACAGTGCACCCCGGCTCGCGGAACGGCTGATTTAAATGTTTGAAGGGTAGAGCATGACGCGGACGGTGGCACCGAATGTCTGAGGAGGGAGGTTGTGTCGGAATTGAGCGCGGACGACGCCGGAGTTGCCTATCGAAAAAGTCAGTAACGATATCCCTGGGGTTTTCTCGTCGTAGAGAGCAGATGCTCGTACCGTGTGGTCGGGTCACCTTGCCCCAGATGACACGGATCTTGGAGCCCTGAACCTCCTTCTTTCCGCGGTAAACGAAAGCGACCTTCTTTCCGAGGTAGAAGCTGTACTGTCTTAGCTGCTGCACATTTTGCACATCGATTTCAGCGGTCACTCACTTGGCGGCGGAAACATCGTCAACACCCTCAATCTTGATCAAGCTTGTGTTGGGGTTGGTGTTGCGCTTTCCACGCTGGTAGCTCAGGTGGCGACCCCTATAACAGTCAGATTCCATTCGCAAATTTGTGCGTGATGTGTGCAGATATGTAGAGCGAAGAAGTGTGATCGATAGCAAGATTCTTCGATAACGATGTGCGCGTATGGATTTATCGAGGAGGTTTCGAGGTATGCTTACTTGACGTAGACTGTGAAACGTTAGCGACTGATCATTAAACCCAACAAAGCGACTGATGCAATGGAGGCGATTCCATCTCCATCATCGTCTCCATCCATCCCAATCGACAAGCGCATCCAATTCAAGGAATTCGAGAAAACTCACGTCTGTGACCTTGTTCCGAAGGCATCTTGACGGAAATATTAATTCTTCTCTGAGCAGACAGAAACAAAGGCAACGCTGACCCGCGAAAGTCAGATAAATGTCGTGTCGTTGCGGTTGAGTTTGTTGTCGTCGGTCGTTCGTCGTCTTCTCTTCTCGCTTCGGTAAAACCAAGAGATCTTCTGGCGGCCAACGCACAATCTACGGGAAAGCGTTGTGGTGCGGCTGGTGCTAGGCCTGGAATGGTTAGCCCTAGCGAGGGTTAACCGAGACCCCGTGACTGACCGTCGGACATGACGACCGAACCGGATGCGGTATAGCTTGAATTTTGTTCTAGAAGCGAATGCCTCAGGTGTCTAGTAACGCCTCAGGCTACAACACCCACCGCCTACTCACTGCTCAGGCTTACGCTTCACCGGGCGGATGACACTGGTCCGACTAACAGTCTACATCCACGATGCTCAGATTCGGTCCTCATGCATGCTCTGTTGTATCAATCGACTCAAATTGCAGATGAGAGACAATGACAACAACCGGTTCATGACTAGCTGAGCTCACCGCTTCTATCACCCTTGTTGCTCTTACGAGAAGTCTATTGATCGAATTCAGCTTGATCATTCTTGCTGCTTTTACAGGAGGCTTACTGATTATTCAGACGTAAAGACCGAAAGAAACTCAGTGAACTGGGCTGTCCAAAAATAAGGTGTGTAATTCCAATACGCATGATTCGTACCGGATAAATAGGTATGTACTGCATGTTCTGGAAGGTCCATCTGATTAATACCATCTACACGCACCTTTTCCGGAGTACCGGAGTGCCGGAGTACGTACCCCCAACTTCGATGCCGTCTGTGTCCCGTCTACGCTGTAGTGTAGGCTTCCAAGGCTTGTATTTCAGGGGTGACCCCTAAGTTCTCAGTGCCAGTCGGTATACTCAACTCGGATACTAAGCCGTTACCACCGGTGAGAGCGGCGAGCGGGCTCCGTCGTAGCTGCCCCGCCATTTGCAGATGATATCTTTTAGATGCATTTATTTCTTTGATGATCATACACGTAGTGGTTACATGAGTACCTAGTCGTACACATGCAGCAATTGACAGGCTACTAATTACCTCTCAGCGTATTGAATCGTATGGACGCAATTGTATACAAATTGGGTGTTTGTTGTATGCAGTATTACATATTGATAATACCCCGCGCAGGAGCTCTGGAGGTAAGATCATTAGTCCGAAATATCCGAATGCATGGCCCTGTTGTCACTTGCTTAAGATCGAGGATGCTTATCAACTAGCTCTGCTAATTACTAACTAGTAACTAGTAAGTACAGGACAGCTTGTACAGCGAGACCGGGTTACTTCTGGGGCGCTTTGCTTGCTGTTAGTGAACTGAAGGATCGGACTCCGTCTTATGGTACGGCGGATGTAATAATACGTGCGTAAATTAGTACTGCGATGATGATGATGATCGGTTATTTAGTGAACAATGCGATGAGTGTAGAGACAACAATAAATCTTCTTTTGACCGTACGAGTGATGGCTGATCATGATTGCGATGGGAGCGGCAGTCGAAGAAGCTCCACCCCGCTATCGATGGTGACGTCTAAGCCGGATAAACCGAGAGTGGCAATCGTGCTAATCTATTCTACTATGTACATAGTAGATGAACACAACGTCAGGGTGTGTTGATGTATAGGTTTGAATAGAGAGAAACAAAAAAAAAAAAAAAAAAAAAAAAAAAAAAGAGTAGAAATCGGACTTCCGCTGAGTAAGAATAAGAAAACATCTCCGGATATATCAATAATGGCTTCGTAATGACATTACCTGATCCGAGGGCCCCTCCAGACTGCGACGTCGAGAGCTCTGCCCCACCAAATGACTGAATTCCTTAGTAAGAAATGTACGTACGCAGTAGCAGTTAGTTACATAAGTACCTTCCAAAGACAGAGACGCCTGTAAATTACACCGATAGCTCTGTCACTGTTACGGTACAGCTGTCTCCGCCGGAAGTCGCTGGGTACGTTTTGGTAAAGAAGGAAAGGGCCAACTCCAAGAAAATCCATCCTCCCCAACCTTCTTCTTTCACCTTTCTCCTTATTACTCCCCTCCTTCTACGTACTTCTCACCCACAAGCGATTCATCCCGGATCTATCGCTCCAAATATCCATCATGTCCGGCACAATCATCCAGTCCGAGCACGGCCAATCCGCTGGGTAAGTCTGTTGTTGTGTGGCGCTTACATCACCCATCTGTTACACCATAGCGGGGCGGCCATCAGCGATAGCATCACTGTCTGCGACGTCTCGTTGTGACAGACCTGCATTGAATGCGATGGCCTTCATAGCTGATTTCCATCACTCGACCAATTCACAATTGCTGATTTCTTTCTTGCATTTCTGTTTCCTGCGCATTTTGAACTGAGCGCGCTAACATGGCACCTTCCAACAGCTCCGTGGAACTCAAGGATGACACCGTCATCGTCGTCTTGGGTGCCTCTGGTGACCTTGCGAAGAAGAAGACAGTCAGTCTGCTCCATGAACTAATTTTTCCGTCAATTGAAATCTCATTGCTAACTCATCGCAGTTTCCTGCTCTGTTCGGCCTGGTGTGTATACCTGATAAAACTCCAACAATCACGTCTGACCACAATAGTACCGAAACAAATTCCTCCCCAAGGATATCAAGATTGTTGGATATGCCCGTACAAAGATGGACCACGCCGAGTACTTGCGACGAGTAAAGTCCTATATTAAGGTGCCCACCAAGGAAATGGAAGAGCAGCTCGAGAGCTTCTGCAACCTTTGTACATATATCTCTGGTCAATACGACCAGGACGACTCTTTCATCAACCTCAACAAGCACCTCGAAGAGATTGAAAAGGGACACAAGGAACAGAACCGCATTTTCTACATGGCTCTCCCGCCCAGTGTCTTCATTACCGTCTCAGAGCAGTTGAAGAAGAATTGCTACCCCAAGCAGGGTATTGCGCGAATTATTGTGCGTATCCTCTGACTTCTTGATGCTGTCAATGCAACGACTGACGCACGTAGGTTGAAAAACCATTCGGCAAGGATCTTGGAAGCTCGCGGGAATTGCAAAAGGCCTTGGAGCCCAACTGGAAGGAGGAGGAAATCTTCCGTATCGATCATTATTTAGGCAAGGAAATGGTTAAGAACATCCTCATTCTCCGGTTCGGCAACGAGTTTTTCGGTGCCACCTGGAACCGTCACCACATTGATAACGTTCAGGTATGCTTGTGCTTGGGTCGTACGTTGCGCGCGCTAATTTCTGTAGATTACCTTCAAAGAGCCTTTCGGTACGGAAGGTCGTGGCGGTTATTTCGATGAGTTTGGTATCATCCGTGACGTTATGCAGAACCGTATGTACCACTAAACATTGGTTTGCGCTTACTGACGCATCGTAGATCTCCTCCAGGTGTTGACTCTCCTCGCCATGGAGCGCCCCATCTCATTCTCCGCCGAGGATATTCGTGACGAAAAGGTGCGCGTCTTGAGAGGAATTGACGCTATCGAGCCCAAAAACGTCATCATTGGTCAATACGGCCGCTCCCTCGACGGCAGCAAGCCCGCATACAAGGAAGACGACACTGTTCCCAAGGACTCGCGTTGCGCTACCTTCTGTGCGATGGTTGCTTTCATTAAGAACGAGCGATGGGATGGTGTGCCTTTTATCTTGAAGGCCGGAAAGGGTGAGTAGAGTCCGTCTGCTATGAGGATTCTCTAACATGGTGCAGCCCTCAACGAGCAAAAGACCGAAGTCCGTATTCAATTCAAGGATGTCACTTCTGGTATCTTCAAGGACATTCCCCGAAACGAGCTCGTTATCCGCGTCCAGCCCAACGAGTCTGTCTACATCAAGATGAACTCCAAGCTTCCTGGTCTTTCCATGCAGACTGTTGTCACCGAGCTCGACCTTACCTACCGCCGCCGCTTCTCCGACTTGAAGATCCCCGAGGCTTACGAATCTCTGATCCTCGATGCTCTTAAGGGCGACCACTCCAACTTTGTCCGTGACGACGAGCTCGACGCCAGCTGGAGAATCTTCACTCCTCTCTTGCACTATCTCGATGAAAACAAGGAGATTATTCCTATGGAGTACCCATACGGTAGGCTTTCTCTCTCGTACTGAATCGAAAGTAAATACTAATACTTGAGTAGGCTCCCGAGGACCTGCTGTCCTGGATGACTTTACCTCATCCTTCGGATACCAATTCAGTGACGCTGCCGGCTACCAATGGCCTCTTCACTCTGCCGCTCCCAACCGGCTGTAGATGATGGATGAAGGAAAATGAAGTGCGTGATGAACGATATATGCTGAATGAGATGAGACCAATGGCTTGTTCTTATCGTCTAGTGAAACGATGATGATATAGACGTCCTGGAAGCGATCCTGGAGCTCGTTTTCCGGAGTCTTGTGATTTGTGATTACATGGAGGGATATAAGTTTTCTTTTTCTAGAGTCGTCAATGACATGCGCGTTCGATTTTTGAATCTACGAGTAATAGCGTAGATGCTCGCTTTTTTATTTGAATTTGTCCAGTGTATACAGTAGAATTGTCTACGTCTTGATCTGTTACACCTTATACCAAATTCTTTTTTTAATATATATTTTTGACTTCAAGTTGTACCACATTACTCAAAAAAACCCCTGACAAGCTTGAAGCCTCATCTTGAGTATGGCGATCTATACTCGTTCTGGACTTTCGGGAAGAGCTTCACGAGCACGGACCGCCACTGCTTTCCAGACTCTTCTTTTACTTTTAAATATTTACGTCGCACAGCATTTGATGAGAATTGACGACTTACGAAGAGATTGTTCCCGATTGCAATTCTACCATCGACCCAAAGGCCGCATACGATTGTGTACCGACCTGTATACCGAATCCGTCGCATCCGCATCACCTCCGCGCGTCGTCCCACCCGATCGATCGATTCGTCGCCGTCCGCGCATATAACTACCTCTAATGGAATGAAGAAAACTCCATAGAAAAGGAATAAAGATCCACGCGACCGCTTGCCTTCGTCATTTGAATGCTTCGATCCGAACACGCTGGATCAGGACAACGGGGATGAGAGCCGCATCATGGACGGGCTCACCTTCCATCAAGGGCCGGTCGGAAGCGACCAAGATGGCTCTTTTGGCGTTTAGTCTGACGGGTGTTTCGTGCGTGCTTTCAACTCTCCAGAGGTTTTGTCTTGAAAGGGTTGCTAATACGTTGGATTAAAGATTTACATGGGGCGTCGAAATGTCATGTACGCCCTCCTCTCTTCGCTCAAGGGATCGGATACATTATACTGATAATTTTAATGGGATGCAGATTGCACACCCTATCTCCTCCAACTCGGCCTCACGAAATCGCGCACTTCGCTCGTCTGGATCGCCGGCCCCCTTTCGGGCCTCATTATCCACCCTCTCATTGGGGTAATAGCGGATCGGTCGCGCTCGAAATGGGGTCGCAGAAGGCCGTTTATGCTTGGTGGTGCGGTCATTGTGGCGGTTTGTCTGTTGTTGTTGGGCTGGACGTCGGAGGTTGTGGGCTTGTTTGTGCATGATGCTGAGAAGGTGTGCCTATCCTTTTTTAGAAGGGGGAGAAGAAGGGGCTGACGAGACCGGGTTTGTAGAAACGGGGTGCGACGATTGCGGTTGCAGTTTTGGCGATTTATGGCGTTGATTTTGCGATTAATGCGGGTGAGTTTGTCGTATGTTTCTGTTGATGTATATTGACATGTGGGTAGCGCAAGCGTGTTGTCGGAGTCTCATTGTCGATACATTGCCGATATCTCAACAGCAATTAGGCTCTGCATGGGGTGAGTTGGTTGTCACGTTCTTGCTTCAGTGCGTCACTGAAATAAATAAATAGCAACCCGGATGCAGGCAGTCGGCTCGTTGATAGCCTACATCGTCGGCTCGATAGATATGGTCACTACATTCGGCACCAGATTCGGTGACACGCAGTTCAAGCAAATGACCGTGGTAGCGGCTATTTTCTTGATTGTTGCGGTTGTCATTACGTCGTATTCTGTTAAAGAGAGGGTGTTGATAGCGGCGAGGTATGATCTCTTTTGAACATTGGTCAGGCTCTTACTGATCAGGGATAGAGGAGCGGATGAGACGCATGGCTTTTTTCACGTTGTATCACAGCTGTACAAAACGACGATGGATCTGCCGCCTCGAATTCAATCTATCTGTTGGGTTCAATTCTGGTCATGGATTGGTATGTACATTTACTTGTCGGCAAAGCTCAATCTAACGTGACAGGCAGGCTGGTTTCCGTTCCTTTTCTACAGCACAACATGGGTAGGAGAGACGTATTTCCGCTACGAAAACCCCGAGTCTGCCGCAAGCTCCTCCGACACACTGGGAGACGTCGGTCGACTAGGCAGTTTGTCGCTTGTGATATTTTCCGGCGTTACGTTCTTATCGTCTGTCCTTCTGCCGTTTGGCGTCCGCTCTCCCGACAGCAACTCCAAACGAGCGAATTTTACATCCCGCCCTCCGCCTCGCATGGCTGCATTACTGCGTCGATTCAAGAGGGTCAGGCCCAGTCTACAGACGGCATGGTTCCTGTCGCATCTCGTCTTTGCGGGAACAATGATATTTGCACCGATGGCCCGCTCGTTGAAGTTTGCCACCTTTTTGGTGTCCGTCTGCGGTATCCCCTGGGCTGTTTCCGGATGGGCTCCTTTTGCGTTTATGGGTATTGAGATTAATAAATTGGCGCTGGAGCCGCCGAGTCGCCCGACGGCAACGATGATTACATCCACCACTTTTCGCACGCATGGATATCGTCCTATCGATAGCGTCGAGCCGGATATGGAGATGGACGTGTTGCGTTTGAATCATCGCAACGGCGGCGACGACGACAGCGACGTCGAAGACTCATCGTCGACGATCGAGAGTCCGTCCACGGGTGAACTGGCGGGTATATACTTGGGCGTGTTGAACGTGTATACGACCCTGCCGCAGTTTGTGGGCACGTTTATCAGTTGGATTGTATTTAGTATCCTGGAACCGGGCGTGCCGGCTGTCGGCCAGAAACCGCCAACCGCAGTCGACGAGCAGGCATCGAGCGCCAGAGATGGCGGCTGGATGAATCTGGATACCGATGCACCGGACGCGATTGCAGTGTGTTTGTTCATCGGCGCATTGAGCGCGCTGGTCGCTGCGGAGGCTACGCGGCGGTTCCGAGCGTTGAAGACGCAGACTTGATTTTCCGTTATATATCGATGTTTGACACGGCACGGCACGGCGCTTTTGTTTTTGATACCCTGTCATTATACGTTATACGCACCGACGTTCATAACCGCTTGGTGAGAAGAGTGTTTATACAGCATACAGCCATAATATAATACATAACATAATCACCCAAAGCGAGACGGTTTATTCCCTTAAATCAACCTTGATTCATGAATCAAGCCCTCTCCCTCTCGGCCGCCGCAATTCTATTTCTCTCCAACCCCATCCCAATCCCAATACAAGTCAACAAAACCGCACAAATATACACCTGCGGCGCCCCCTCGCCAAACTCCGGATCCACCGCCAACGAACCGGGATACGCCAGCGCCGAAAGCTGCGTGATCCAATACAAACTCGCGATCCACGACGCCGTATACAGCGCTAGTCGCTGCGTAGCTGGCGGCGCTGATTTCGATGCGGGGCTGCCGTAGAGGAAATAGAATGTGGTGAGACCTAGAGCGGCGCCCATGGACATGGTTTGCCCGTTGTGGAACTTTGCGTGTGGTGGCCAGCGCGGGTTGTAGACGTGTGTTTCGTTCCAGTCGGCGATGTAGCCGCCGATGATGGTTGTGAGGGCGACGAGGGAGAGGAGGATGCGGCCTGGGGAGGGCATTTCGTCTTTTTTTTTTTTTTTTTTTCTTCTTCCTAGTGTGCTTTGGATTTGGGGAAGAATATTTTGGTGGATGGATGCGTAGCTTTGTGATGTTTGGATGATGATGGGGGGAGAGGTACATAAATAATAACTAAGACGCAGTACTTTAGATGACATCGGAGTGGGGCTAAATAGGTACCTATAATGAATGGCCGGTATATGGCATATGCTTGAGGCGATGAGCTGAATGGTTTCTTTGTTGTCGTGTCGGACAAAGCTCTTCGTTTCTTCCGACTGGCTGGATTGGATTGATCATCTCGGGGTCTACCTCTTTCTCCGAAGAAAGTAATACGTACACAGTAACAGACTGTTTACTGTACATACCTAATGGCGGAATGGGATAGGTACTCAGCCCTAAGCGCAAGCCCATGCTATTGAGTATGCGCCATTGATCATGACTCATCCATTTCTCAGGAGTACGCGTACTTTGGAGAGAATATCAATGTCTAGACGTCTTCGGGGTTATCTCATGCTTGAACAACCAATGGCCAGGATCTAAACCTGTATGAGGCCGTTGTGAACAAGTTCTTGTTTCAAGGCATAGTTATTAATACATGCCGGTCGAGAATAGTGACAAAGACAAACAGTGCAAACAGTGCAAACAGCGCGTCAAGTAATTCAATAATCCTTTTAGTCATCTTATCTTATCTCTATCCGGAGTTAGTTAACTTAACTAGTCACTCGTAATTAACTTAGAGATAAGACTCGTCATACGGTAATACCAATACAAAAAACACTAAAAAGTGCCTACCCAGCCATGGCGTCATCGTATCGCAGTACACTGATCAGTATCTGCAATTCAATCAGGCACGTTCTACTCTATACTACATAGTATACTAGTATAGTAATACGTAGTAAAAAGAAAAGAAAAGAGCCAAGCCATTTATCACGTTTCCTGTATCTCCCACAGCCAACAAGGAGCTCTCCGCGGAACCGCCAGAGATAACATCATCGAGTGGACTCGGAATCAGCCCACTTGCCGCGATATACATAGTATATATTATATATTCCTCACTCCACCCGTCTGGTACACTCAATCGCATACTTACTTACCTATACTACTCTGTACAGACAAGCAAACAAAAAATAAAGAGCAGAGAAAAAAAAAAGAAAATGTCGGCCAAAGGAGAATCCAAACCCAAACCAGCGACCGCGACAGATGCGCCGATTGTCTCGCATGGTCGGGGCGGTATATCCATCCCTAACTACCATTTCGGCGAGTGAATAGCTGATGATGATGATCGGTTACAAAAGGACAAGGAAACATCGGCGCCGATCCAACGCCCTACGTCGACGGCGAAATCGTGCGCTCGGGTCCAGTGGGCGATCAGGGTGACGGCGCTTATTCTGCTGGCGTATGCCTCCCCCCTCCTTACACCAAACCCCAAGATCTTTATCTTTTTTAATGCTGTTGTACTGACTACCTGATTGACGTCCAGCGCGGCGGCGCAGGAAACATCGGCTCCCCGCACGTCCGCCCCTCGACACCGGGCGTCGTGCACGACAACGTCGTTATCCCCGATAGCGCGGTGAGGGAGAGTTTGGATGGCGATTATCATATCGGCGTAGCTTCCCCCTTCCCTTCCCTTCCCTTCCCTTCCCCAAACCCTCAAAAGAAATTCGAACTATCTGATGGATTTACTGATGGCTGGGTCGTCCGTAGCGCGGAGGCCAAGGAAACGTCCACCTCGACGCGAGCCATGAGCACGACAAACACAAACATCAACACGCGCACAAGCATACCGCCAGCAGCACGAACAGCGCCGCCGGAGGCAAAGCGCCCGAAGGCGCGCCGGCGACGGCAGATGGGAAGGTGTATGAAGGGTTGGCGGATAAATTGAAGAGGAAGATTTTCGGGAAATGAACCGCCCAAAACCTGCTAGGGAAGAAGAGGTATGGAGGAGAAGGGAATATAGATAGTTTGTTTGCTGGTTTGCTTGTTTGCTGATATTGAGATATCCATGTGGATTTACCTTTGCGTATGTAGTTGATCGAGTGCATGTAGTTAATCGAGTGCAATTTGTCTATACTTGGGTAAAGGCGTAGATTCAATTATATCCATCAACATCAACATCAACATCAAAGAGAAAATGAAATAAATACAACGCCAGATCCATCCGACCAAACCATTAATAGAAGTGATATCCATCCGTGCGTCCAATTTCGTTATAAATGACAAAAGAGAAAAAGTATGTACCAGCCAGTTCAGATTAATCCTTGCTGAATCGCCGCTTGAACCAACTACCGCGTTTCGACTTCTTATCGTCATCCGCTACTTTCCGTACGGGAGCCGGCAGCGGCGGGTTGAATGGTTGCGAGGACATGGCGCCGTTCATTGGACCGTTGTTTGACTGTTGTCCATGGGGCGGTGGCGGCGGTGGTCCGTTGTGATAATGGTCTTGTTGATGGAATGCAGTATCCGGATTTCCGCCGAATCCATTGAATCCATAACTCTCGGCTTGATGTTGTTGTTGTTGTTGTTGTTGCTGCTGCTGGTATTGTTTATGTTGCGCCGCTTGTTGCTGCAGTCGGTCAAACGAACTATTCACCGAACTCGGGTCGGTCGAGTTGCCCCATTGATCGGTATTTGCAGACCCAGAACCAGCTGTGAAATTGTCGTTTGATCGTTGATAAGGCGAATTCGGGTAGTAGGGTTGTTGTTGGTTGTTGGTGTTGTTGTTGTTGTAGCCGTTCCCATTGGTATAATCCGAATTCATGCGACTGTTGGCATGGCGCGGCCGGTTGCCGCGGCCCTGGTAGGGATATCCATTTGAGCCGGATGCGCCGTGGTCGGTGTAGCTGTCTGGTCGCGACATCGAGGGTCGTCCGTAGTTGTGGTCGTTGGCGCCGTAGTAGCTGGTTGGCCGACTTTGCGATGCATCTACGACCGTCAGCCAGATCACCAGACCTATAAATAAAAACTTACCAGTGGCGTAGGACATGCGACGGCTGTGGTAGCTTCCATCAATCGCGGCTTCAAACGAGCGGATAGTATCGAGAGGTCTCTCAAATCGGGGACGAGTCGGATTCGACAAATCAGGATCAGCTAGACACGTTAGCACGACCCAACAAAATCTGGACGACCGACATACTGATGACATTCCCATACTGATCCTTGTGCTGAATCGACCTCAACGACCCCAAATTCGACTTTTCCAGCGTCGCCACCATCGCTATCCTCGTCAGCTATACCCCCAAACAATTTGACGTTCAAGGGCGCTTACCAGGCTGCGCTTCATTCATCGCCAACGTCGGGTCAGCTTTCGTATGCAAAGCCCTTCTCGCTTTCTCCTCTGGCGTCTCGTGCAACGATATCTTCCCGCCGTGCGATCCGTTGGAGCGATGCGACTTTTCCGATTTTCCGCCGAAACTTATGCCGCGGGTGCGTCGGGGAGATGTTGAAGACGACTGCAACGGGGGGGACGGGAGAGGTTGGGAGGTGTTGTTATTGTTAGCGTAACGGGTCGCCATTTTAGCTGTCAGGTCTTGCAAGGTAAACAGGTTTTCAGTTTTCAGTTTTCAGTTTTCAGCGTTAATGCGACAGTGCGGGCCTAGAGCTGGATTGTGGATAGAAGGTCGTTCTAGTCGATCGCTGCCTTGGTCACTGTGTTAGGGAGCTTGAGCCTTTGCTAAGGTTAGCTGATGGGGTTTAATATTTATGGAGCTGGGAGCTTGGAGAATGCGGACCCGTGTGGAGCGTTATCGTTGATACAACGATTATATGTTTGTCAGTCTGACTGATGATGATGGTGAACGTGTGGTGTAGTCTAATGTCGACTGGCAGTGGAGTAGCGGTCCTTAATAAGAGCTAGCTCGACCTGTCAGGATGCGATACTGGCTGCGATCTCGATAGCGCCCGGTCGCCGATGTGCAAATGCCAAACAGAGTCGATGAAGCGATGAGCGAGCGAACGTGAATTGAGATAACGAACGACGGTCGATAATAACGAAGAAAGATGGTTTAGTTATATGGTGAGTGTAATATGTATGTAGGCAGCCGTGGAGAGAGAAGAAGAAGAAGAAGAAGAGGAACGGGCCAAGTGGGACAGACGCAATCTTGGCTTTGATGTTTCAGTTGGCGCGGCACTAGTCCGTACTATATAGTATATACTAGTTATATAGTATATACTATGTATAAGTGCCAGACACTCGCTGTCTCGGTGTTTGTACTTTCTATCAGATAGACGACGCAATTGCTCGGCCGTGCAGTCAATTCATTCAAAATCAAAAAGAAGAAAAAACGAAAAGAAAAAAGAAAAAAAGAAAGACAACACAGCAGCTCCAACTTAGCGCGGCCTGACCAAGATTCTTCCCTCACAGACCAAGGTACGCGCAAGCCATGTCGAGTCCGAGTGGCTGTGGCAAGCCCACTGTCTGCGCAAGCCAATCACTGCCACTTTGAAGCCTGCGACAGCGATGAAGCACTACTATGTAAGTTATAATGTAACTACAGCAGATGTATACTATATACTTATACTGTATGTACGGTGTACTTCATGCGGCAGCCCCGGATGCTCCGGCTGTTCGTAGCGCACGACTGTCCAAGTGAGACATATCCTTCTCTGAGCTCTTTTCCTAGTACTATGTAATAGTATGTATGCTGCATTACGTAGTATGTCAGGCATAACGTCGATCATGTAGACGTGATTGGTCGACTTTGTCTACTCCGTATGTACGTAGTAAATCGAGAGGAAGAAGGACAAGAACAATCGAAGCAAGGGGGTTTTACTTTAGTGTGTACTTTATCGCGGTTAACCTTTGGCTTGCTCGTGAAGCTGAGCGAATGCGCTCTCCACCGCCACGTGTGCGAGATACTGTGAGATACTACCGGTACTCAATCCAGCCCTAATACGGATGATAGAAATAAGTTAACGACCTGAGTATGATTAAGTAATCCAATATATTTATTCCCAAAATGAAACAAACGAAGGGTATGATATGTAAAGCAATACAGACAAGAAGAAGAGAAAGAAAAAAGCAATCAATCTCGAGCTAATAAACTAAATGGGGAATTCTTGTAGCAGCAACAAATGTCGAAAATCAGTTTACATAGAAGCGAAGATTAGTCTTGTAGCAGATGCGTGTGAGGTATGATGGTGGTGGTGGTGGTGGTGGTGGAGGCATCATCGCTAACCGTATTTCTATCGCGGTCACTACTTAGCGAGCTGCTTCCATGTTACCGGTCAATTCGGCGACACGAGCCTTGATTCGGGCCACTCGTGACTCGATAGCTATAAACTCTCCATTAGCACTCATATTAAAAGGAAAAAAAAGACGAGAAAAAAAAAAGGTGGCTTGCAACATACTCTCTTCACCGCTGGTGTCGCCATCGTCAGCTTGACTGGTTCGGCTGTGAATCTCCTCCGGACTGGCAGCCGCGGCTCGCTCAGCCGCATTCTTGCGGATCTGTGCCCATCGATCCTGGTACGGACTGGCCATGACACTCTCCGTACCTGCCGTGGGTGTCGGTGTGGCCACATCACGAGGAGTCTCTGCCGCCGTCACTACAGCCTCAGTCTTGGTCTCCGGAATATGCTCTTCAACAGGAGTGATCGGGCTGTCTTCCGAAGGAACAAAAGCAGGCTGATCCGTCAATGGTCCTTGGTCAAACGACGAAAACTCGCGCTCCGCTGCTGCCTTCTCGTTGGTGTCAATTCGAGACAGGGCATCGTATTCGGCATCACGGCGAGTTCGTGGAGGTCCATATGTCGGTGATGCGGGCGCTGCTGCCTCAGGTGCTGCTGCAGGAGCGGACTTGGTTGTGGTGGTCTTCTTTGGCAGCTTAGACGGAGGCGAGGGCGTTGCTGTCTTTTCCGAGCGTAGACTACCGGTAGGTTCAGGAACAAGGTTTTTCTTGATTTCGTTCAAACGGCCAGTGTTGTGCGACTTGTGCGTAGGCAAGCTATCTTGCGACTTGACCTTGTTTTCGAGGGCAGCTCGCGCGGCGGCAACAGCCGACGGGTCAATGCCAATCTCTTTCTTGGGAGTTTCGTCTACAGCTCTTTGCTTGGTGCTGCTAAAGATGCCCTTAAAGGCCGAGTTTCCAACAGGCTTCTTCTTCAGCTTCTTATGTCCCTGCTCCTCTGTCGAGTCCTTTCGCGCGTCTTCGCTGCCGTTTTGCGCTGCCTCTGGCAATGGTACGGTAGCTGCGTCCGCAGCAGCATCGTTGGCAGGCTTGTCGTCATCCTTAGGAGGAACGGGCAATGGCAATGCTTTTTCAGTATCAGCTGATGATCGCTTCTGCAGATCGGAGCGACTCTCGGAAATATCCGACATTGATCGGCCATTGGCTCCCAATAAAGATGCAGGTGCACCAGTTCCCGCGCGATTATCACTGAGATACGCTGACCGCAGCTGGTCCTTGTCGTAGTG
The DNA here is from genome assembly GCA_019828575.1 of Talaromyces thailandensis. Classification (NCBI taxonomy): domain Eukaryota; kingdom Fungi; phylum Ascomycota; class Eurotiomycetes; order Eurotiales; family Trichocomaceae; genus Talaromyces; species Talaromyces thailandensis. Next base: position 118,024 of record JACVQZ010000133.1, read on the forward strand.
GTTGTCGTAGTGTTTAGCCCATTTCATCGCCGACGACGCCTCTGTGAACAGACCAGTGTATTGTGTCATGACGGAATTGGTCTTGGTAGAGTAAGAGTCATCGTTGCGAGCCCGACGCCCATTAGCTTCACGATGCTGATCCTCCTCTTGTTCGCGCTGTTTCCTCTGCAATGCTGCCGCCGCAGCCTGGATACGTGCATGCTGATCCGGTGCAATGCTGGTCTTGCTAACCGGGGCGGTCGCATTGCTGTTGCTGGATTTATAAGGCTGGTTAGAAACCGGTCCCTTGGCCGTAGACTTGCTGCGGGTAATCTTCTTCCGTGTCGAGAAACCAAAGAAGCGTTTCTTCTCGACAATATAAGCCCCGGCTTCGGGTTCCGGAGCTGCACCCTTGACCTGTTCCTCCAACACCAACCACTTGGCACCGCTAATAACAGTCTCAAGCAAAGCGCATCGTCCAAAGACGGCCTTTCGCGCAGCAGGTTCCTCGCCAGACAGACTGCTGATCCAAACCCACCAGAACGAGTCATCAATATCGAGAACTGTAATACTAGCCAACTCACCTGGTTCCAGGTTTGGCTCGGTGTCAAATGTACGTTTGTGGGATTGCGAGCTCTGGCCTCGCACAATCCCAATAGGGGGTAGAACCTTATCTGGAGGCAATAGAAGTGACGAAGGTCCACGAGCAGCATTGTCATCCGCGAATCCAGACGATAAAAAGTCAGCCCAAGAAGGTGTTGTCGGACGGCCCAAATCATTAGTACGGGACTGAGGCGCAGAGCGCAACTCTTGTAGAGCTGGTCTTTCCTCGACGATATCGTCATCGTGATCCGAATCGATCGAAGCGCCGAATCCCATATCCTCGAAGCGAGACCACGAAGCATCACGAAGACTGGTTGATGTCTTGGTCGTAGACACTGCTGATTGGTTGGTGGTGGAAATCGCTTTCAACACACGAGCACATTCGTCCGTCAACGCCTGTACGGGGTCATCGTACTCGGAAAAGTCTTGAAGGTGCTTGTCGCTGTCGCGGTATTCGAAGTTTCTGGCACGGCGCAATAAAGCAAACGGAGTTGGCGACACTGTATCGACAATCATGACAACTTTAGTGGTCGAGAATTGAAGCAAACTTGGAGCCTGCGGTGGGTATTCGGTGGCCTGCACCAGAGATTGAAGAGCGATTGGCAGCGCCGAAATGCCGTTAATACCACGAATCGAGTCTGGGGAAATCGAGCGCAAATAAGCAAAGAAGAGGTGGCTCGTGGCGTCGGCGGCCCTGAACAATTAGTAATGTATCACGACAAGAAAACAGCAACACTTACAGTGCCCATGTCTTGTATGACGCCTCAAAACCGTTACCAGTATCAGTGTGCTCGAATGCCCACCATCCTGCGTATCTGGACAATTTCCTTCCGCCCAATCCGTTTGATTTTCCATGAGCAGCTATAGCGGTAAGAAGGTCGAAGAAGTCGAAAATAATCTTAGTACGAGCGTCGGAATCCACGCTGATAGGAATGAACGTATTGAAAGCGTCGCGGGCGAGGTCAGAGTCTACAGCAGAAATGTTAGATATGTCAACAATCCGACAGCAACGACGTACCTTGCTCTCCAACTTTAAAGAGTTCGTAAGCCTCCCAGGTGACTACTCCTCCAGGGAGTCTACTCCAGCACCATTTAACGACACTGCACAACACCTAAACAAACGATCAGCCTCGTGTCTTGACTCTATCCGGTGTAATCGCACCATTGGCTCGGTCAACCGCAACTCTTGCATGAGCGCATCGCCCTGAAGTGGGGTCCCTCTTTGTTCTGCATTGAAATAGTTTCGAATAAACGTTCGCGCAGCGCTAGGATCGGAGCTCGGACGGAAAGGAAGTAAAAGAAACGGAATATCGAGGCCTGGACAGAGATAAACAAGTCAGCACTTCAACGCAAACAGTCATGAACCGTCTCAGCGGGGATCTACCTCGAGATTTTATTTCATGTGTACAACCCCTAAGCAATTCCTGCACTTCCTCCGGCGCAACCTCCGTGCGCTGATATGCGTCTGTCCATTTTGGTTTGGCCGGGACCTGTTCCGCGGCGGTTTGTTTTGCGGCCTTTTTGCTGGCACTGGAGTCCTTGCTCCGAAACACTCGCGAGAAGAAGGGCATGCTCGGTTCGTATCACTCGATATGCGTAATTTCTGAGGTATGAAGGACGTTCAATTTATATTTCGCGACAGTCGAGGAACAAGGCGCATGTCAACACGTTCCCGAGCGGAGGTTCTTGTATTTAGGTTGGGCTGATGTCAAGGGCCCGTCACAGCCAACGGGATGCTAAGGAATGAGGATAAGATCAATGGGATGAAACGAGTAGAGAATGTATGGATGGAAGGTTTTCGAAATGTTCTTTAGACAGCGAAATGTCGAAAAGAGGGCTGATTGATTAAATTGCAACGAACGCAACGGGTCAAAACTGGAGCACAGCTTAACGGCACAAAATAAACAAGAACATGAAAGCGCGAGTCGAAACGAAAGGCAGGACGAAGCCGACAAGACGGGGAATATTTGCAGGTCAAGCGTAATAGACGAAGGCAAAGAATAATGAAGAGAAAAGGGACTTACCAACAACAACAATGTTGGAGTCGTGATTGCTCGGTAGTCGATTGTTAGGAAGTTTTTGGGCCTTCAGGGGCTAAGAAGGCCAAGATAAGTTAGAGTCGTCGAGGCGGAAGGCGCGCTTTACCGGAAGGAGCTTGACTACGGCTGTTCTCCGTACTGAGCTAGACCATTAGCTCCGCCAATTTAATTTGGTTTGATGTGGCGGGTCTTTTCTTCTGATTCAATCATTCAGGAATACTTACCATCAAAGGAGAAGACAGTGAGGACTATTTCCAGCAATTGGTTGACTGCAGACAATGGCATTTTATGCCGACAGCTTGACAGGTCTCATTGACGCAGGCGATTGGACGACCAGACTGTGACACGTCGAGGGGTCGACGACAGCACTAACTGAGATCTTAACTTGATGCGGAGTAGTCCAGTCAGTGTTATCGATTGGTAGATTCCTGATTCCACGACACACATGCAAGGAGTCGAGGTATATATAGTACCACTACCTGCTATTCTCACAGGCACACCGACTATGAGTGTATCTATCGTCGCTCATTGATGTGTCTCATACTCTATTGATCTTGAAGAATAGAGAACGACAATCAATGTGTAACATCTACGTATTCAGGCTATTGACTCCATGAATCTTGCCCGGTATTGGTGGTAACCGCCATTACAGTAATTACACAGCGTCGGCCCCTGACTAAATCTCCTAGATTGTCTAAGCATCAGATCTGCGCTTTCTGATTGGCGGGAGCTCGCTGCACGGCTCACAATGCCAAGCCTGCATCCTATGGCAGTTTCTTTTTCGGGATTAGCGTGGTACATCTTGAATCTTGCCGGCTCCATTCTGATTCTTTCTTTCTTTCTTCTTTCGTCTCATACGAAGTGCAGACTTACCCCGTCTCAGGTTAGACGAAGAATGAAAGTACCAGTGAGGAACTGACTGGACTATCGGATATTATAACCCTCGGTAATACTCCATCAGATTGGTAGGGCTGATGGGATGAACAAGGATGACATCCTTCGATGGTCCATGACCGAGTCTTGGTATACTAGTACGTTGCTCCGTACCTAAGTACCATCTTTCATGGTCAAAATGTTTAGGATTTAAATCATGATTAGTCAAGTTACATGTATAGCGTATAACAGGTACGTTATCGGTTCCTGCATGTCATTTCGTGAACTCTTGCTCCGAGCTTGCTTGATCTAGATGAAATCTAGATCTATCGGCTGGTGACGATTCCAAAGAGTTGTATTGCTTTCCTTTGAAACATATATGTAGTATCGTCACTCGTGAGACGGTAGAAATCTTATTGACTTTAATCGTTCCTAGTCATTGCCCGTCGTAGCTATTTGTATTTGAAAGCCGTAGATGTCGCGTCTAATCGTTTCCTTGTGATATCAGCATGCATGAAGTTGCGAGAAATAAGTCCGAAAGTAGATTTGAATGATATGTGCCGCCCAAAAGATCTCATTGTCGTCCAGAAAATGTGAAAATGGCATCCCGATTGCAGTTACATCAGTGTAACGGAAGCACCTATCCAAACCCCCAGCTCACAATAGCCCTCTTCTCCCGCTCAATCGCTGGGTTTCCCGGTGTAAGGTGGTCCGCCATGTGAATCAGCCTCATGGCCTGTTTGGGATCCTGGCCTACAAGACGGAGCAGCGTCGCTACACGGAGCCAGAGCTTGCTCGGCTGCTGGGGACTCGGTCGCCAGTCAGTGCCCAGGTGTGGGCCAGTTTCATCAGCCAATCTATAATAGTCGAGGGCACCAGCGACTATCACGTCTATCTGGGCAGGAGGGTTCAAATCAAGAAACTTGATAGTGCCCTGGATTCTATTGACATTGAGCAGATAGAAAAGCTCGCTGATTGTGTCCTGGGAATCTTTTCCTCCTGCGGCCTTGAGGCGAGACCAATTTCTGTCTGCGCTTAATCAAAGATAGGAATGATACTTTTTCATGCACCAGGTGCTCCCACATTCAAAGGTTGTTGAAAGTTTGCGGAGTTTGTGAATCGTGGCGGAGGGACTACCGTAAATGCACGGACCATTATCCACTGTGGCTCGTGCATTTCGATGTGGCTTTGAAGGCATTGTCGATATTTCGAATTACGTGTGTGGACAGTAGCACGGAGAGCTTTACATAAAAACTTCAACCGGAATATTGACTCCAAGGAGTGGATGAGACGGCAGAAAAGCTACTAGTACTACTTGAGGGGGTGATTCCCTGGCGGCCCTCAGGGCGCTTCAATATATCTCGAGCAGCCAAGGCCCTTTTCAATGTGACCTGCTTGCAAAAATAAAACAGCCTTTTGCCAGTAGAAACTAGCTATAACGACACCTGAAACAGAAGGTAGGCGTATCACTGTTGATTTCAGGTTAGATGTTCCACATTTGTCTCTATCCAGAGCTCAATCTATGAATAAAAGTTTCTAATCAGCACACCAATCATCGTGCCGATACCCATCTCCTGATAGCCTCCTTCTCCCTCTGAATCGCCGGGTCGTCCGGACAAGCCTGAGCCGCAAGATTAATAACCTGCTGCGCAACGCGCTTATCATCATCCGCAAGACGATGCGTCATAGCAAGCCGATAGCAAAGCTTAGCCTCTTGTTCCCGGCTCGGTTTCCAGTCCGTCCCCAAGATCTGACCCGCCATAGACGCAGACTGGCCTGCATCGTAGACGCCATCTGCGTAATCTGCCCTATCCTGTGGTGTGCTCTGTTGCATGGCCTTGATAGTGCCCTGCATTCTGTTGTTATTAAGCTGGAAATACAGCTCAGTAATCTTATCCGTAAAGGGCTTTCCGCCTGCGGCCTTGACGCGAGACCACACATGGCTTTTTGCGAGTTTCTGGATCTGTATGAGCGCTCCACACCAGTCATCGGAACTTTTGACCGTGTCGCCTTCAAGGTAATGTTTGTTGCCGAGTTCTTTTTGACGCTGAATATCTTCGAGAAATTCTTGAGGATCTGGGATACGCTCTTGTTTGATATCTGTGGACACCGCGTTTGCAATCTCTGCTTTGACCTTGCCATCGATTTTGAAGTTTTTGAATGAATGAAGATGTTTTCGATATGGCGCAAGTAGGCGTTCCTATACAAGTAATGAGGAAAGTGTCTATCGTATCTGCGTCAGATAAAGTCTCACCTGATTCTTACTGTCCAGGAAATTCGGCGTCAATGTCCCCACAAACGGATTGTGAAGTGTAACCGTATGCTTAGATGTAGACGTAAATTTTGGACTATACATATCCGCCTTTGCGAGCGCTTGCGCGAAACGATCCAAATCCCGCCGTAGAATCATAAGCTCAAATTGTCCTTTCAATGGCGCGGGGTCATCGGTGATATCAATCGAGTGCGTCATCACAAAGCCCTTGTACTTGGTAATAACACCCTGATTCATAGTCACGACGGGCACCTGGCTAGGAATGAAGAGGAACCGATGCGGTTGAAATCCCTTGATGCTGACGCGGACGAACTGGTTGCCTCGCAACAGGACTGTTTTAGCTTCTTGATAAATTTGCTTGTTGGTGCGCAATATGGCCGTTTCAATCTTACGATCCATTATAGCCACCTTGGTGGGAATCACGGCTTGCTGTTTTGCTTCATCCCAGGTCGATTTGTATGCTGGCCATGTGCACAGAATCTCGTGGTAGATCTGGTCCCGAATCTCGGCGGGAAGATCTAGGAGACGGAATGGGGTTTTCATGACGGCTCAATCTTGCCCAAGGTAGATTATGTCGCAATGATCGCTCTTGCAACAGATTCGTCTGGTAGAATAAGAAATGATGAAGATGTTCATTTGCCCTCAGAATTGAGTTGTTGACGGTGTGTAAAGTGGCTTGAATGGAGAACGCACAGACCATAAATATGATACATATCCCACAGCCACACGTGGCTGGGCACTTTCAATATACCTTTAAAAGCGCTGTTGGAATTGTCTGGATGACTCGACCGTTTGGAAAAGTTAGATTTGGCGGTCTTGATCATATACCCAGACATTCTATGCGGTCAAAATTGTACTTGAGTGACTGCTAGGTAAGTGCGTGACGGATTACGATTAGGGCTTCGACAGATTTAACTCCCTTCCCATAACATATACGCACTTGAAATAAGTTAGTGTCTCGAAAAACAGAACACTGAAAGCACTTGCAGGTATTTAATATCACTTCACACGCAATATCCAGCACCTCTATTTTAAGATGTTTGTTGGCTCATCGGCCGCACCAGGTGATGAAGGTCGCCAGCGACGGACCAGAATTAGGGTTATATCAGATATCGGAGCTCTCCGCACGACTTGATGATAGACGTCAAGCCTGGATTATCAATCTGTGGAGCTTGGCAGGCTGATAAAAGAGAAATTCGATGTCCCGGTTCCAAGAATAGATTGTGGACCCAAAAATGTGATGTGATGAAGATTGTACTTGGCTAGGACCGGGTCCGTCGATTATATCGACAGTTGCCGTTAGCTATAACTACCTGGTTGAACATAGCAGATGGATGAATGTTACTAAGAAGGCACTGGGAAATTTCGGCCGTGCGTTAGACCAATTATTTTATAGTAAACATGGTGGGATTATACTGTACCTGGGCCCGGCCCAGACGATCCCCAATACTCGATCCAATAGGAGACCCCATCCTTGGATTTTTGTGTCTATTCAATGTTTTAGTGCTTATTGATGATATTCATAGATTGTGCCTCGGGCTCTGCTTCCTGACATGATACGATGCATGTGGGATGAACTTGACCTGATCAAACGGTCCATCAATTTCTTCACCTGGGCAATGTCCCGAGATTGGGTGCGGGTTGTGTGTATTTATAGCAGACCATGAGGTTCAAACCTTGGGATGAGAGTCAACTGCACATATGCATTAATTGATGTGGTATCCTGACCGGCAAGAGTCGCGTTTTCTTTAATTAGACCAGTTGACTGCTTCTGCTCATCGAAGACGTTTTCATCCACTGTGATATTAAAGCCTTCTTGCATATTCTGTGGGGTAGTGACAGTGTACGTAGTGTTCCCCGATGAAATTTAAAGCACCACATGTACGGAGTACCGTGGATGTATATGGCCCACTCGAGGCTAGGGTATTTGAGCCGAGCTACGGAGTATTCCATATTCGACACGGATGCAAGCTCAGAGATCAGATGTTTCGAAACAAATATTATGACATCTAGTCTTTATCATATCATGTAGCCAACATGACCATCTTTGAGGTGCAAAACGATTCATCAACAAGCACAATTAGACTCGATATAAATAGCAACAAGCTGCAGGTTAGCCGCGGTTGGAGCGGTGAATGGTCAAGTAAAGCAAGCTAGTGAAGCCATATGCAGTGTGAAATGTGTTTCAGGGAACCCTTGTTGCATATTCCGCACAAGGCACGAATCAGAGTAGCGAGGTGAGTTGAGTCTCGCCTAAAGTGGCTTGAAGGACCTTTCCGATACGGGACTAGAGGCTGAACGATTCAACAGCCGCCTATCGTCGACTCGCCTTGGGTGTAACGTGTTCCTGCGAAGGTACGGAGTAGCGACCAACAACCGGGAAATCAGTAGACGGGTGGATGGGAAGTGGAGAATCCTGTGCATGTTACGGTGGTCGACTGTCGAAGTAGTGGTGTTGTCCTTTGTACCATCGTGTGGACGAGAAGAATCGTGGATGTTTCTAAAATTGCCTGTCGTACAAAGGCAAGATCCGATCGATGCGATAACTAAGCAAAAGAGATTTGCAAGCATTCTGGCCACATCCTTAAAGGAGCTTGACATGACAAGGTCAAAAGGGAAGAGGCAAGAAGAGGCCAAATCTGGAGCAGTCAAAGAGTACTAACCTTTCGGGGCTAGCGTTTACCTTAGTCATTGGACACGCTAACCAGATCCGGATAAGCGACACAGCTTCGTTGAAGTAGCGCTCTGATTGGATGTTAGGTTGTTGCAAGACCCACCGGCACCCCTTCCTGAGTTCCTTCCGAATTGGCTAAGTTAACTTAGCCCTCCACCTGCCACCTGCCCTTTCTCCCGCCGTTTCTTTTCTTTTCTATCTTTAGAATCCTCAATGCATTAAACTCCATCCCCGTGCTTTGCATCTCCATCACGTCCTACTCGTCCATTATCGACTGCTATAATTACGACTCAATATTATCCACTACTCCGTACACTCCTTATACTACGTGCCAACTTACCACGTTGGCACAGCTCTGCGAGCTTGCCTCTCCAGCCTGGGCCACTCAGATCATCGCCTTGCTTGCTTACTTGCTCGCGCGCTCTCTCTTTCTTGACGAACCGCGCCTTTTCTTTCACATTCCGATCCCAGAGATAGATCGCCGACCTTCCCAGATTTGCGCCGCGCATCGCTTCGCGCAGTATAGTGCTACCTCGTTAGTCCCTACTAAGTTACATACTTAGACTTTGTACCCTACGCCATACCACCACGTCCACCCACATACCCGCAAGCCACGAACGACAGACCACAACCCGACCTCTTCGAGCCCATCGCATCTCGATCTTGGTCGCCATTATCCACCGACGAACCGTTCGAATACTTCCGGCCACCCACCGCCTGTATTTTGGTCGACTCGTGTTGCCATAGCATCTGTATCGTTGAATATTGACCAGGCCTACTCTATATCTTCTCATCAGCCACGGTGGATATCAGCTTCATACTTTCCTCTTCATCTCTTTGTGCGGTATCCCGGAAACCATAGAGGTGAATTTTGGTTCTTTGTCGCTGCCGAAACCTTGAAATCGCGTCTTGAAATATCGCGTCGCGCATGTCCAGCTCGAGGTTTCTTCTTACTTCCCGTCACACCCAATCGCAACACGCTACTATTATTTATAAGTAGTATTCGCGCACAAATTCTGGAAGGATAAATATATACGCTCTCTTCCTGAAACCTCCATTGATCGGAGTCTCCCATCACCATGGGCCGGAGGAAAATTGAGATCAAGGCCATCAAAGATGACCGCAATCGTTCTGTGTAAGAACATCTTCTTTACTACTATGCGTACTAGACTAATAGCTTTCCTTGCGATTAGAACATTTCTCAAGCGAAAAGGCGGTTTGTTCAAAAAGGCGCATGAATTATCCGTATTATGCTCGGTCGATGTTGCCGTCATCATATTTGGCCATAATAAGAAACTATATGAGTTTTCGTCGGGAGATATAGGGGAAACATTGGGCCGGTATCAATACGTACGCACTTGTTGAATACCTATTGCTGATGATTTTGTAACTGACAATGGCTGCGATTAGTGGGGTCCGCCGCATGAACACAAAGGTCCGAATGATTTTTCTGGCAGGGGTGGTGATGATGACGACGAGGAAGTCGACGAAGATATGATCGCGGAAGAAATGGGTGCCGCAACCCAGAATATTATGCCTCCTCAGCTGCAAAATCAACCCGGGTATCAGCACATGAACCACGCACCATCTGCATCTCCTCCAATTCCTAATGGAATCGCGTTTGCTCCCCGTCATGGAACACCACAGCCACAAAACTCATCACGTCCTTCTTCGCGAAATCACGTCCGTCAGATGAGCACACAATACGGTGGGCAGGGTCAAGCCCATGCGACCCCTCCACCCCCTACGAACCCCAATGGCTATGCTTACATGTCAAATCCGCCGATGTATAATCCCAACTCAAATGCAGAGATGAATGGCCGACCTCCCCAGCAAGGCCAGTATCATCACTTCGCTCACCCGTCACATCCTGTGACTACACAAGCTCAATCTCTACCACAGCAACATCAGCATGCTTCACATCAGCCACCCCATTTGAACGTACCTACACATCAGCATCAACCAATGCAGCATTCGTACATGCAAGATCAGGGACGACACTCTCTGCCTCCTTCAATGCCGCCTGATACTCAGCAGTACCAATTCAGGCCAACCTTGGCGCTTCCCGATCCGACAGGAGCACAGCAAGCCGGAGAAGTAAAGGTTGAAGGTGGCTCGTCGCCAAAGAGCAAATCGCGTAGTATATTCACACCAATTGATGACCAAACGTCGGTATTTTCTCGTCACTTGTTCGGCAGGGCGCCTCTGCGCGAATCGCCGCAACGGGACACCTCGGCCAAACAAGAGTCAAAACCGACAGGACCTGTCAGCCAAACTCTCCCCCTTCCAAGAGGTGGACCACCGCCGCCACCGCCAAATCGAGCAGCAACCGAACCGCAACGATCGCAGTCCACGCCGTCTCTGAGCGATTCGCAACAGCCATCACGGCCCAAACCGCGGCTCAAGGTTCAAATCCCAAGCGACCACTCAGACAGCGGCAGCGCGACGGGTGAATCGTCGCCCCGTGATTCGACGGGCAAGACAGCTTCAACTTCTGCCAAGAAATCCTCCGAAACTGGCGGTGCTACGGGCGTCGTACAACTACCGCCGCCCCCGCCATCTCCAGGCGCTGGCGGGCCTATTCTTAGCGCTGGTGCGCAGGGCCCACCTAATCCGTTCGCTCGTCCAGCTCCGCCTGGTTCGAACGCGCAGAACGGTGGTGGGTACGGCGGCAGTAGTAGTAGCAGCAGCAATCAGAATATGGAAACGCCGATTTCGGCACTACCCAGTCGATTTGTTTCAGATGCCCTTCTTCCTTCTCCTTCAAGCTTCTTTCCTGAGTGGGGTTTCGGCAGGACCGGCCCAGATACGAGTATGCTACCGAGTCCGTTACCTTTTACGCCTGCAGTGCAGGCCGGGCCCGGCTTTGCGCGCGACGAGGAAGCCGAGAAGAAGCGGAAGAATTCTGACGAGGGAGGGCCTGCAGAAGCAGGTGGCAAGAAATTGAAGACATGACCATAGACCATTCAATTGTTTCTCAGTTGACTTATTCTCTTGACATTGTTTTGATGACCAGACAACAGCAACAGCATGTACTCTCTTTAGCCTTTTTTGCATTGTATGCCCTGGTGTCATATATACCCATGATCGTCTGTTTCTATTCACCCGTTTTACTGGCTTATCTACTTCATTTCTTCTCATGTCATTCTAAAATAATAGGAGCAATCTACAAAATTGATTTGTCCTGTCTATTCACTACTGTGTTTTACTCCGATCTTTCCTTACAAGTTTACAGATCTGCACGCGCTGCACGCCCAAAAGTGGCATCTCCAACGATCAGCGATGAGAGGCAAACCAGACAAGCCTAGAGGGTATCGATATGTTTCTGCTACCCCTCTCCTTATCTGGATGCATCCACGCACGTTCAAGTCCTTATCGTGTGTCCACACAGAAAGGAAAGAAGAACGAGGGGCACTCGCCATCCCTGTCCCCTGCCTTACCCTGCCTGATCCTGACCCAAGAACTCCGATTCTCCACATGTGTGTGAGTATGTATGGACGGATGGATGGAGGCAAAGAAGCGCAAAGGACAGCATGAAGACAGTGCCCACACACATACTGTACAGGGCAGAGGCGGGACAGCGGGCCAACGCCCGTGGACCTGAATAATTGCAGTCTACACCGTTACTAGTTACACTTCATTCCGAAACCCGGACGTTAACTACTGCATGAAATGACAGGTCTACTACAAACTAGGCAGGCAAGACAGGTAAGGACCTCGAATCGATACGAGTGGTTAGCTGTCTAAGTAGGCCGGATATGGAACAGATACCATTGAAGGACGGAGGGAAAAAGCTTAACCTTAGCTGTAACTTATCCTACCTACTCCGTAGGCCTGTAGTAGTAGTAGTACCCATGTATATATGTATGTATAATACAAACATATGATACAATGCGATCGATGAATGGGGCAGGTCCATGTAGGTTGCCACTCTCAATCCATGTGCTGTCTCCATGTACTGTCTCCTCTTGGCTATTTCAAGGAAGGCAAACAGAGGGAGAAAAATCCTTGTCCTTATTCCGTGTGTAGGTCCACGGGTTTGTGAACCTGACAGGGCAGGCCATGCGAACTTTGGAAGGAAGGAGTGGGTTGGTAAATTCTTATTCAGTGGAACTCTTGTACAGCGTGTTCGCAGCCCTAGCATTCATTGATAAAGTCTGCAAGGTCCTGGAAAATTCCATGTAACTATCCACCTTGTCTTCCATCAAACAACGAAACATGATGGATTGCTATTGCGGCACCCGAGTACTTCCCGATAAAGGTTAGAAAAAATCGGCTGTAGTCAGTATCATTACTATCGTACGCAAATCTTCTGAGTCTAGATGGATTTTAGATTAAATATTACATACATGCTGCGTATGTAAGTCATGATCTATGATTTGATTTGAATTTTTGATAACGCTAGCTTTCATAGTGCCTAACTAAGTAAATAATGTCCGTCTCGGGAACGATTGCTTCTCCTTCAATACATATGTACGTGGGCGACCGTTTATGGCGCCATGTTTCGTATTAGATGCATCTAACGGTCGTCGAACAGTGTACTATCATACTCTGAGTAGCGCCTATTCACTAGAGCAGTACCTAATACATACGTACATTAGGGCAGTCCGCGTTGGGGCTAAAAAGGGCTTGTCACCAGCGGGAAAGACGGGCCGTGCCTGGGCGAGCCCTAACCTCCGTCGATCTCCTATCGACAATGAAGCGGTACCGCCGGCCCGCCTTTAATACCAATTTCTGTATGGGTAGACGCGCCGTGGCAGAGGGCTGGGTTGTGGGCTGCTTGGACGGACAGAGGCAATGCAGGCGTAGGAGCTGAGCTCGGAGTACCGTAGCTTGTGGTGAGACATAGCTTGAAGGAAAGCAGGAGGAGAATGGAGGTGCGAGGGTGCGAGATGTGGATATGGGCATGTTTCGTTACATCGTACAGGTACTAGGTATGGAGATGGAGGATGGCGAAAGGCGAGGATGGAGTGCGAAAGGGCGATATTCGGGGTTTGGGTGATTAGTACTCGTCTATTATAGACATGAAGATTTGTACTCATGATAGTTTAAAAAGACCTCGACTGCCGTCTGGACCTGAGGAATGAGAAAGAAAAGAGGTTCAGGACCGTAAAACGCTCTTTGATCAGAGTGGTTCACGATTTTCCCTTTTCGGTAGCTTCAAGTTTTTCTGCATTTTTTTTTCTGCTTCGATAGATTTCTATATTAGTGATTTCGATATCACACACACATACACACGAACACACATACACATACACATAGACGCCAACACACACACACACACACACAATGGCGCCTTATCTTCAGGACTCTGAATCCTCCCCGGCTCTCAGCCAGCAGTCCCTTCCCACAAGGACACCTTCCTACCCTACCGTCATCGACGATGCCGAGTACCCTGCTCTGTCATTCCCCGGCTATGCTGAGAAGCCTCTCTCCGAGCAATTGGAGCCCATTGCAGTGGTAGGAATGGGCTGCCGCTTGCCCGGCGAAGTCCACTCCCCCTCCGAGTTCTGGAACTTGATGATGAACAAAGGAACCGGCCGCACACCCAAAGTTCCTTCTGACCGTTTCAACATCGATGGTCACTTCCACCCTAACAATGAGCGTCCTGGTAGCTTCAACGTTCTCGGTGGTTACTTCTTGAAGGGCGACTTGCAGGACTTCGACCCTTCCATGTTCGGTATCTCCCCCATCGAGGCTATGTGGATGGACCCTCAACAGCGAAAGCTGCTCGAAGTCGTCTACGAGGCTTTCGAGTCTGCCGGTGTCTCTCTCGAGGCCATCTCCGGCTCTACCACTGCTGTCTTTGCGGGTAGTTTCACTTCCGACTACCAGCAAATGTCCTTCAAGGAACCCGATTTCCGTCACAGCTACGCCGCCACCGGTGTCGACCCTGGTATCATCAGTAACCGTATCAGCCACGTCTTCAACCTTCACGGACCCAGTATTGTGGTCAACACTGCCTGCTCCTCGTCCGTTTATGCCATGCACAATGCTTGCAACGCCCTTCGCAACGGAGAGTGCTCTGGCGCTATTGTCGGCGGTGTCAACCTTATCATCACTGTTGACCAGCACATGAACACTGCCAAGCTCGGTGTCTTGTCGCCCACTTCCACTTGCCGTACCTTCGATGAGTCGGCTGATGGTTACGGTCGTGCTGACGGTGTTGGTGCTGTCTACTTGAAGAGACTCAGCGACGCTGTTCGCGACGGCGACCCAATCCGTGGTGTCCTCCGTACCAGTGCAGTCAACTCGTAAGTATTTTACTCTAACCTCGCGCAGAACAAAGTCTAACGTCGTTTGTGTAGCAACGGAAAAGCCCCTGCTGTCGGTATTACCCACCCCAACCTTTTGGGACAAAAGGATGTTATTCAACACGCCTACCGTCGTGGTGGAAATCTCGACCCTCGCCTGACCGGCTACTTCGAGATTCACGGCACGGGAACCCCTATTGGTGACCCTCTCGAGGTCAACGCAGTCGCGCTCGCCATGAACGATAAGAGAACCGAGTCTGACGAGCCTCTTCTCATCGGTGCTGTCAAGACCAACATCGGTCACTCTGAGGCTGCTTCCGGTCTCTCCGCCGTCATCAAGGCTTGCTTGGCCGTCGAGAATGGCATCATTCCTCCTACCCGCGGATTGGTCAAGCCCAACCCTAAGAGTAAGCGGATCCTAGTTATTTTGTGAGTATGGTGCTAATAATCAAATAGTCAACTGGAAAGACTGGAAGGTCCAGGTCGTCACTGAGCCTCGTCCCTTCCCTGCTCACTTGCCCGTCAAGCGTGTCAGTGTCAACTCCTTCGGTTACGGTGGTACCAACGGTCACATCATCGTCGAGGGTGTCGACTCCTTCTTGCCCAACTACAAGCATGGAAAGAAGACCGACGTCAAGCCCGAGGGCGACGAGTTGAACCGTCCTTACTTGTTCCCCATGTCTGCCCACAACAAGCCCACCCTTAAGCAGAACATTGCTGCTTACGAGAAGATCGTGGACCAATACGACCCACTGGACCTCACCTATACCCTCGCTAACCGCCGATCCCGATTCTCGACCAAGGGTTACGTTGTAGCTACTCCTGCTACCATCGTCTCTGCCTTCGGAAACGATGCTGCTTCTTTCGCTATTGCCGAGAAGAAGAAGATCAACGAAGTCGGTTTCGCTTTCACCGGTCAGGGTGCTCAATGGGCTACCATGGGTTCTCAGCTCATGAAGTACTACCCCAGCTTCTTGGCTACCATCCGCAAGCTTGACCAGGCTCTCCGCTCTCTCCCTGACGCTCCCGAGTGGACTCTTGAGGGTACTTTGCTCGAGCCCGCTGCCACCTCTCGTGTTAACGAGGCCGAGTTCTCTCAGCCCCTTTGCACTGCTATTCAGGTCGCCGTCGTTGAGCAGCTTCTCTCCTGGGGTGTCCGCCCTAAGGTGACCGTCGGTCACTCCTCTGGTGAAATTGCTGCTTCTTTCGCCGCTGGCTTGATCTCTGCCACCGAGGCTATCATCGTTGCCTACTACCGTGGTCAGGCTGTCAAGACTGTCAACACCAACGGTGCTATGATGGCTGTTGGTCTCGGCGCTGAAGCTGCTGAGCCTTACCTTGCCAAGTATGAAGGAAAGGTCGTTATTGCTTGCCACAACTCCCCTTCCAGCGTTACCCTCTCTGGTGATGCTCCTGCCCTCGAGGAGATCAAGGCTGCCATGGACGCTGAGAGCATCTTCGCCCGTCTCGTCAAGACTAGCGGAAAGGCCTACCACTCTCACCACATGAAGCCCTCTGCCGATACCTACAAGAACTTCATCCAGAAGGCCAAGTCTGTTGTCTCATTCGGCTCTCCCTTGTCTACTGGTGCCGTCATGATTTCCAGTGTCACCAACTCCAGACTCACTGAGGGTTCCGTTGTCGACGAGAACTACTGGTGCCAGAACTTGATTAGCCCCGTGTTGTTCAACCAGGCTGTCCAGACTCTTGCTTCCTCCGATGACCTCTCCGTTGACGCCTTGATTGAAATCGGACCCCACACTGCCCTGTCTGGTCCTATCAAGCAGATCTGCAAGGAGTTTGGCTACAACAATCTCGGATACATCCCCACTTTGGTCCGTAACGAGGACTCCGCTGCTCAGCTTCTCAAGGTTGCTGGTGAGCTCTACTTGGGAGACTACCCCATTGACCTCGAGACTGCCACTGCCATTGAGCAGCAAGCCACCCCTGAGAAGATTAAGCTCATCAAGGGCAAGGTTCTTGTTGACTTGCCTACCTACAAGTGGCACTACCCCAGAAAGCTCTGGGCCGAGCCTCGTCAGTCCCTCGAGCACCGTGCTATCAAACACCCTCGCCACGATGTCTTGGGTATTCGCATGCCTGGTTGCTCTGCTGTTGAGCCTGTCTGGCGTAACGTTCTCCGTATCAGAGATGTTCCCTGGCTCCGTGACCACTCCCTCGGAGGTGAAGCTGTGTTCCCTGCCGCGGGTTACTTCTCCATGGCTATTGAGGCTGTGACCCAGGTCAATGAACTCAGCAGCAAGCCTGTCAAGATTGACGGATTCGTCCTCCGTGATGTTTCCATCAAGGCTGCTTTGGTCACTCCCGATGATGACGATGGTATTGAGGTCATGTTTAGCTTGCGCCCATCCATCTTCACTGAAGCCGAGCAAGGTCAATGGTGGGACTTTAACGTCTCCTCTGTCTCCGCTGCTGGTCACTGGAATGATCATGTGACTGGTACCATCGGTATTAACGCCCGTCAGCGTGGACAGACTCCTCGCAAGATCCCCAACCTTCCTCAGCGTGCCACTGGCAAGGCCTGGAATGACGGCCTCAAGGAAGTTGGTTTCGACTACGGCCCAACTTTCCAGGGCATGGTTGACGTTCAGTCCGATGGCAAGAACTACATTGCCGCCTCTCACTTCGACATCAAGCAGGAGTCTGGAGTCTTGGAGGCTGAGTCACGCTACGTTTTGCACCCTGGTACTGTCGATCTTTGCTTGCAGCTTATTATCGTCTCTATCTACGCTGGTAAGCTGAACGACATGACCTGTGGTGCCGTGCCTATTCAAGTCGACGAGGTTGCCATCTGGCCTCCTAGCGAGGAGCAGCTCAAGAACCCTGCTGCCACCGCTTTCTCTTTCACTGACCAGCGTGGTATCCGTTCCTTCGTCAGCGGTTCTCAGCTCGTTGCCAACGACGGAGAGCTCCTCATGGATATCACTGACATGCGTTGTGTTGCCTACGAGGCCGCTGTTCCCCAGCGCGCTGAGGAAGCCACTGAGCCCCAGCCATACCAGGAGACTGTCTGGAAGACCGATATTGACAGCTTCGCCTGGGCTGACAAGGTCGATGACCTCACTGTTGCCAAGTTGGTTGAGTCTCTTGCCCACAAGGCTCCTGGATCCAAGGTCCTCGAAATTGGATCAGAGAATACTGCCAGCATCTTGGAGGAACCTTTCCAAATCAACTATACTGTTGTTGAGGCTTCCGATGAGGCTGTTGAGGCTACCAAGGCCAAGTTCACCGATACTAAGGGCTTCAAGGTTGAGAAGCTTGATATCTCTGCTCCTCTTGCCGATGAGGATGTTAGTGGTACCTACGATCTAGTTATTGCTACCGGCAAGGTCGGTACTACTGAGCTTGAGAACATTCGCAAGTTGGTCAGTGCTGGTGGACGTCTCGTCGTCAAGGATGTCCCTGCTGGCTTTGAAGATGTTGAGATCTTCGTTGAGAAGGATGGAAAGGTTGCTTTCGCCAAGGCTGCCGCTGCCGATGAGGCTGTTGCTTCCAAGGAGGTTACCTTGGTCTACCGCAACGAGCCTGCCTCTATTGTCAGCAGCGTTGAGGAGGAGTTGAGCAAGGCCGGCTTCGTTACCAAGAGAAGCCGCCTCGACTCTCTTGAGGCCAAGGATGGTGAGTCTGTTATCATCGTCGGTGACCTCGAAGGCTCTCCTCTCCTTGCTACAATCAATGAGAAGGAGTTCGAAGGTGTCAAGCATCTTACCAGCAAGGCTTCTTCCATCCTTTGGGTTACTGCCGGTGGCATCTTGACCGGAAAGAAGCCCGAGTACGCCATGACCAATGGTCTTGCTCGCTCAGTCACCTCCGAGCAGGCCTCTTTGGCTCTTACCACTTTGGACTTTGATCTTGAGACTACTTCTGTTTCTCAACTCGCTTCCATTGTTGCCAAGACTGCCGCCCGCCAGTCCAGGAAGAACGAGATCCACGAGACTGAGTACGTTGTCTCCAACGGTCTCGTTTATGTCAGCCGTCTCGTTGCCAACCGTGGTGCTTCCATCACCACAGTCAAGAGCACCCCTGTTCCCACTCCTTTCACCGAGGGCCAGTACTTGGTTGCCGCCGCTCAACAGGGTAAGATTACCTGGAGCGCCGACAAGCGCGAGCACGAGCCCTTGAACGCCGGCGAAGTTGAGGTCAAACTCTCCTACGGTGGTCTCAACAAGGAGGACACCGTTGTCATCAACGGCAACGACTACCCCACCACCTTCAGCCACGAAATCTCTGGTACTATCACTAAGGTTGGCTCCGGCGTTACTGACCTCAAGGTTGGCGATGTCGTTGTTGGTTTCGCCTTCGACAAGTTCGCCACCTTCCAGCGCACTTCTGCCGATCTTGTCCAGAAGGTCGAGAAGGATGAGGATGTCACCAAATTGGCCTCTGTTCCTTGGAGCTTTGCTCAAGCCATCTACGGATTGGAGACCCTTGCCCGTGTTGAGCCTGGGGAGACTGTTCTCATCTTGAGCAACACCGGTGCCGTTGGTGCTGCTGCTCTCAAGGTCGCTCAGGCCCTCAGTGCTAAGCCCTTCATCGTTGCCGACTCCGAGGCCGATGCCTCCGCGCTTGTCAGCAAGTTCGGCATCGCCCGTGAACAGGTTGTCATTCCTACCATCAGCTCCTTGGCTCGTGACTACAAGGCTTTGACCAACGGCCGAGGATTCGACGTTATCCTCAGCGGTGGTTACACTGACCCTGTTCTTGCTCGTGAGTCCTGGCGTTACACTGCTCCTCTTGGACGATTCGTCGACTTTGGTCGCAAGAACGTCCTCAAGCGTGCTCTTCTCGATACTATCCCTCTTCACCAGAGTGCTAGCTACCTTTCCTATGATATCTTGGATTTGTACGCCCACAAGCCTCAAGTCTTGGCCTACTTGCTCAAGTCTGCTGTTACCTTGTTCCGCAAGGATCCCAGCGTGCTTGTCGAAGACGCAGAGGTCTACAACATCGCCGACCTCGAGTCTGCTGTCTCTTCATTCTCTGACAGCGTTCTCTCTTCTAAGAAGTTGATTTCCTACACTGCTTCTGAGAAGACTTTGCAGGTTGTTCCCACTGCTCCTACCCTGCGCTTCTCTCCTGACGCAACTTACTTCTTGGTTGGTTGCTTGGGTGGTTTGGGACGTAGTCTCACTTCCTGGATGACTGAGAACGGAGCTCGCCGCTTTGCTTTCCTCGGTCGTTCTGGTACCGACCAGGAGCAGGCCCGTATCCTTGTGGAGGACTTGCAAAACGCTGGTATCCACTGCCAGGTCATCCGTGGTGACGTTGCCAGCAAGGAGGATGTTGAGCGTGCTGTTGCCAGCATCCCTAAGGAACACCCTATCCGTGGTGTTGTTCAAGCTGCCATGGTCTTGAGAGTATGTTTTCTTTCTATTTTTGTAATTGATATATAATAACTAACAATCTTTATAGGACGGCTTGTTCCACTCTATGACCTATAACAACTGGACCACTTGTACCCGCCCCAAGGTCAATGGTACCTTGAACCTCCACGAAGTCCTGGGCGACACTCCTCTCGACTTCTTCGTCACCACCAGTTCCACCTCTGGTACCCTTGGTACCCCTGGTCAGGGCAACTACTCTGCCGCCAACAGCTTCTTGGACTCCATGGCTCGCTACCGTGTTAACCACGGCAAGAAGGCATGCTCCATTGTCTTGCCTATGGTTCTCGGTGTTGGTTACGTTGCTGAGCATCCTGAGGTTGAAGAAGCTCTTCGCCGCAAGGGTATCTACGGTATTGACGAGACTCACCTCTTGGAATCTTTCGCTACATCCATGCTCGTCCAGTCCAGCGAGAACCCCGTCGACCACGTCGTTGTCGGTTTGGATCCCGTCAAGCTTCAGAAGTCCATCAACAGCGCCGACACCACTGACGGTTTCTGGCTCGAGGACACTCGCTTCAAGACCCTCTTGGAGTCCATGAAGTCCGCCGACGCCGCCGGCAGTCCCGAAGCCTCCCGTACCATCTTGACCACTATCCGCACTTCTGCCTCTGCCGCTGAAGCCGTCCAGATCACCAGCGACTACTTCACTCAGAAACTCTCCCGTCTACTGGTTCTTGACCTCGACATCTTTGAGCCTCACACCAAGGCCATTGCTGACTACGGTCTTGACAGTATGATTGGTGCCGAATTGCGTAACTGGATCTTCAAGGAGCTTGGTCTTGATATTCCTTTCCAGAGACTGCTTGGTCCTGAGCTTACTATCTGGAAGTTTGCTATTGAAGTGTGCGCTAACCAGGGCCAAGTCTTGGAGGGATCTGCTTAATTGAATTCATGATTCATGATCCCCAATTTCGACTTATTGATTTATTGAATTGATTAAAAGATGATTGATGTTTATTTCCTTTGTTTATCTGTGTGTGTGTGAACAAATGAATGCATGTCATGAGTCTACGTTGTTGTTGAAAATTTTTAGATTGCCGTTATGAGATAGAGCGAATGTCATTTACAGTTGAAGCTACCATTAAACCTGTCTCCTTGTAAACAATCTTTCAAACTACTCATTAAATGCGTGCTCTGGGAGTAGTTACATGGAAGAAAAGTACTAATGGTTGCATGGGATATGCAACCAATAGGTTATCTATTTAGCCGGGTAATACCATTCTGATGCAAGCCCTAGATGTGCATACTTAGGACGTAAGCGGTATTTGCCAACTCCTCATGCCTAGTCGCTTAAAGATTCCTCTTTAGGTGGGATCCCTGAACACATATTTGCATGCATAGCTCTATATCCTTCTATTTGAGTAACGTCATCGAGCATCTTTCTGCACAATACTGAGCATCATCAAAATGACTCGCTGAGAAGATAGGCAAGCAACTAGTGCGGTTACGCAACCTGCATCCCGGCTTTGAATATAGTGTTGTTAATACATTGAAATAACAAGAAAGTATGCTATATACTAGCTAGTGAAGATTTATTCTATGATATCAGACTTCATGGGAAGCAATCCGCAAATGTGGTGGTGGTGGTGGTATTGGTGTCCTTGTCTTTGGGCGGAAACTCTATATCAGAAGGATTGATCGACGATTGTACCAGGCTGATCCAGGCTGATCATAATGCATGGGTGAGACAAGGATTATAATGGATGCCAACGGCTACGGGCATTGCCGTCGGCTTTGACCAGGATTGAATTCCTCGTGTTCCTATTGGGCTTATTACAAGTACCTTACTACGTACTACATTGCCGTATATTGCTATATCCGGGAGATAGAGTACACCCTCTGATATGTTGAGACTTAGGAGGATGATGATAAGACTTCCAGAACCTGTTCCACGACTACAGTAATCATTCAATGCAGAAGCCCCGTTGATCAGCCGCAGGCCACCAACGACAACTCTCACACAACGCACGATTCCAGCTCAATAGGGAAGACACACATACGTAGGTGTGAAGCAGAATATGCAGGCTAACAATCTTAGCCGTAACTTTAAATCTTTTAAAGTAGTACCTAGAAGCATGGTCCTCGGGTACATTCGACTGATTAAGCTTGATGTGCATGATCATCAAAGCTCGAGTCATGTCGGCTTCCCAGTCAGGAAAGTCTTCAGGCAACTAGTGGATGCATGGTACGAGACGCTGGAAATTCCTCCTTTTGGAATGGTTGGATTGTTCACCTGAGAACAGTCTATATCATACAGCTACTATGTAACTTGCGTAGTAATGTATCGTATTGTTATACATAGGGCGAAATACAGTGATTACGAGGTTAGCATATATACCAGGAACTAGCCAGACCGCGCGGCAAGTCCCTACGCACTGACGTGGAGATATCAGATCCCGTATATGGAGCTACATCAGCCGATCAAGGTGGAAATTTACGTGAAACTGACCGAGACATGGCTTAGAGCTACTTCCTCTTATTTCCTTCATTGTTTCGTCGGGCCCTTCCGGTCTATCGATGATTCGATTAGGAGAAAGCACTCGCTACGAAGTCTAGTAGAGAAGCTGCCTAGTGCTTATTGTAACATCAAGAGTTGAGAAGTCAAGACGAATGCCAATTTTTGAAGACATAGTCAGTTAACTGACTACAGCCTTCCTGATTATCTAAGTGCTCACATAAGCAGCTAGACATAGAGAGGACCGTGCAGAGGAATGCATCCATCCACAGTTTACGACATTAGGTTTGTCTAAATTCTCACATAAGCAAGTAAGTCAAGAGGCATCAAAAGCTTGAAGTACGTAAAGACTTGAAGTACGTAAAGACTTGAAGTACATAAAGGCTTGAAGTACGTAAAGACTCAAAGGACGTAAAGGCTCGAAGGACGTAAAGGCTCGAAGGACGTGTGTATTAAACAACTCTGAAAGTTACAAGTGCGTACATTCCAAGAATTATAGGGGCATCCCAAATGCCCGGCGGACTTCTAAATGTTAAGGACCAGGATCAAATGCTAATTAATACCAGAGCCTCGTATACATATGTAACTACGTATTCGGAATTCGGCTGCGATTGTGCGAGCTTGGACCAAAAAAAAGATTGTTCGTAACACGTAAGTATTTGTAGCTAGCAAGGCTATCTAAAATGACCGTAAGACACTGTAATGAAGTTCATCTACGTCTATCGTCTATACATAGACCAAAACAGAAGTGGTTTATCTGCCCCGGTGTTCTACTTTGGCACCTAATGCTGCATATCCTCACCTGGCATTCTATCTGTGTCCATACCGAGTCCATCGTGTAGTACTGGCGGATCACTTGCCACCAGAATCCCCATATGGGATAACTCCCTCGCAATAGTCTCCATCAAATTGTCCCAATTCCCCGACTCATCCTTTAATTGCTGCATGATGCACCACAGTTGGTGCAGCAACGTAGCAACCTCCCCGACATTGCTTGTAGGTTCAGTCAATTGGCGAAGTAACGCTTGCGAGGCAACGGAGAATGGCCACATCAGAAAAGTGTTTGAGATCCACTTCGAAGAATTTAAGAAACCCAAGTCAACAGGCAAGTTCATTGGTGCGCTGGCTTTTGACTGACTGAAGCTCACCTTGGAATTTTGTAGCTGTGATATAATCTTAGCGTATGCCGCGACTTGGATCGCGATGCTGGTACAGCGGTTCTGGCTTTCTACCCTCAAAAGATCAGGGAGGCCGTCTTTTTGTACTTTTTTGATGGCATGTTCGTGTAAGGTGATTTGTATGGCGCATAGGTTCGCGTGTAGGTTTAGTGCTAGTGGATCGCCTATGTGATTGATAGGTTGGAGGTGGTTCAACAATTCCGTGCCATAAAAGCTGAGATCTTTATCGATCTGGTAATGGTATTGCCAGAAACTGTAGTTCAGGTCGCCCGTCGAGTCTTGTTTTTGCGATGCGATGAAGTGATTATGGCACCGACGATACAAGAATGCCATGAGGATGATGCCAGCAAAGGATGAAAGCAATGTCCTGTCAGCTATATTCACGGCTCTGCTAAGCGGAGGCATTTTTAACCCTAGATTGCCGTCGGAAAAGTCGCCGGGACAAGGAAGAGCGGTAGAAATCTGTTGGTTTTCGGGGAACAGTCTTTAGCTTAGGATATAACGGGGGTATAATACAGGAAAGAAAGAAAAGTACCTCTTCATCGTCAATGCTTGTTTTCGATCCGGTACGAATACTAGCATAAGCGTCAAATGTGAACAAGACCCAAAATGACCGTCTTCGTTCTTCCATGTCGGCCAGTCCGGCTGGTTCCGGTAAGGGGAGGACAAAGTTCGACCTGGGCTTCGTCTTGTCATCCTGATCCATATTGTGAAGTGCAAGCATCTTTGCAAGACGAACGGCTCGGCCGAGACTTAACCAAGCACGAGCAAAAGACGTTCTTCGGAACTCGTAGTATGCGATGAGAATGACTGCCTGCAGCATGTTGAGGGAATTAAAACCTGGGGCTTCATCATCACCCTCGGCCATGCTGAGGTATTTCCTGGCATGGTGGTAGAAAGTCCTCTCGGCTTCTACCTGCTCGGGCGTGACTGTAGCGCCCAGCAAGGCAATTGAGTAGCTGAGACTTTTCATCTCAGGTCGATGACCGGACACCTCCAGCTCACTGAAGAACCGGTGGCGATTCACCATCGGCAATACGGCATGTACGTAGTTGAAATACGACTGATGACTAAAGGTTGAGTCAGCATGGCGCCATAAGGGGTCCTTAACACAAGAGTATCAGGGTCAAAGATATGATGCATACAAGACATGTAAGTTCACATTCTCAGGCGCTGGCTCAACATCGCCGGCCGTGAAGTCTGTGCTCACCGATGGCACAAGCGATGGGAATGAAACGTTGTCTATCATGTCGAAGGTATAGTCAAAGCCTTCTGATGGAGCTATGATACTATCAAAGTCGAAGTTTGGTTGGTGCCTGAAGACATCATACCTTTAGGACCTCGATGTACTTCTCAAATAGGAAACTGGGGGTTGGGTGGGGGTAGCCACTACTCACCACATATCAAAAGCCCGGTCGATCAACGACTGCTGGGAATCAAAGTTCTTGAAGGGTTCATATTGTAAATTCAATTCTCGCGGCGAAACCATTCCTGATGGTAATTGAGACTCCGTGTGATCAATTGATAGGCGGAGTTGGCTGTCCGTTGCTCTCGCTGCAAGGTTGCTGGACGGGCCGATGTGCGGAATAGCCCGCTGCGTTAAGGCCAGTTGTGCTTCGGTCTGAGCTGTAAGAAAGTCAGAGAACAATTCAATATGCAAGTACATTTTCTCCTGCTTGATTGTCTTCTCCTTCGACCCCTCAATGGTCTCCATTTTTCTCTGCTAAGATGTGTCTCTTTGTGAGGGTGGGCTTTACCTAGTCGCTCATGCAAGGTTATTAACGCTTGCGAGATATTGGGCTTGACTGTGTCGGGTTTGCGGTGCGCCGTGTATCCGCATTTGTGTCCCAATTTTCGACACCGGCCACATACTGGATGGACTCGATCGCAGCGAACCTTGCGTCCTCTACAGATGTCACATGCGATGCGTCTCGATGACTGGTCTCTGCTCGAAGGCCTGGAGGCGCGGGTGTCCTCGGAGGCCATTTCTTCCTTTTCTGTGTGACGTTCCATCAATGTGCTCGAAGTAGTACCCTGTCTATAGCTCCCAGGCAGATCTGGCCTGTTCATTTGACGATACAAGTCGACTGGTGGTGCCTGATTGGTGGACATGTTTCTTTCCGTGCGTTGTTTCGTCGCGAGACGATGGAGATCAAGAGATGGGATACAGACTGTCAATCTATCCCAGCAAAAATTGTTGAAGAGGTAAGAAGTATGTAGAATAAATACTAAACAACTGGCGGCATAGCCTACGTTTAAACTTATTATGAGGGGATAAAGGCTGCAATATAATATTCGGCGTAATCAGCTAGAGAGACAGCACCTGAGTACACGCGCTATCATTCGACAGTCCTGAGTTTGTCTGTCAGAGTATGGATTGTCTCGAGTGGATACGCACTACTAAAACGGCAAATGCCACCTTGAAGCGAACACCTGGAACTGAGAGAAAGCTAGTAATTTATGTATATCTAATGTATTTCTAGATGAAGACCATGAAAGACGATCTGGTTAGTAATGAGAACTTTTACAGATACGAACCATGGTCTATATTTATAACACCATTGGTATAGGTACATTTAATAAATACAGATGTTTGATTTGATAGCATTACCGTATTTTGACGAGAACTCTTACATCTGCGAGCTTATTTTAGGCAATCTCGTCAATGTCGCCAACTCTGGCAATGCGCCTAGAAGCAGCCATATGCAGTCTAATGGGGGATAAAAGCGATATTAAGTAAGTACAAAGAAGGAAACATCCACCGAAGCGCAGCGCGCGAGTTTCGGATAGCGCTTGAGACAGACCGATCATATCATCGAAATGGTAGCGTTCGCACCACCTTTATGCGAAGCTGAATACACGTGCAGTAGGAATTCTTGAACACCACCCATTGCTACTACGTACATCCTAGAGATGTAAAAGTAAGCGTATTAAGGGTACAACCTTCAACTACCATGCGAAGGAAAATACGTAGCGTAGTAAGCGGCCCATCTGCACATGACGACGCGCTACTCCGTACACCAGTAGCTAATTACTCTGTCAGTGATTCTGGAACTTGTGGGCATGAAGAATGCGCTGTTTTTGAGGCGCCGAATGGCAGTCCGTTTCTGATTAACAGTCCCTGCAGGTCATACCACTCGCAACTTTAATATAGCATTGGAGTTTGCCAATTGGCCTCCTCGTGGGGTCCTCAGATATAGTTATGTGCCATAGTCCGTATGAAGAGTGGACAGGAATGCGCTATCTCAGTGCCAGTGGCCCCCAAAATTGAAAATACAGATACATCGGTGCTAAGAGCGGGCTCTAGTGACGAATCAAGCTGGAAGAAGCAGCCACCTTTACGCACTTTTGAACGGGTCTACCTAGTTTAAGCTCTAGCGCTGATACCAAGCCCTAAAAGCATAGCGCCAAAAGATAGAATTTAAGTTAATCGGACTTGAGTTTCAACGGCTGCGGAGGCAGTCAACGTCTCCGTACATCGTATTGTACCGGGAGTGTTAGGCTGTCAGCTGATAGAACAGGTTATTATTACGCAGTAGGATGCTGATGCCAGATGCCAATCTCCCGTCCTCGTAAATTGCTACGTAACTTGCAATGCAGAGATCAACTTACATACATTGCTAAGGATTGTATATGCAGGGGGCCAAATTGCTTATATATGTGTTGCTGTCCCTTCCAGGGCCCCGGCGGCCGAACCGCTTGCTAGTGTCTCAGCGATTTCTTGTATAAGCCAGCTCTTATCCTCAATTTTCTTACTCGAGAATATCATTGACCTTTCGAAAGCTAGTAGATTACTCGCAGCGGTACGCTGCATCGTCTATCAACAGCAAGCCAAACTCTTTGTTAAATTATATACTGACTACCTTGCAATTATTCCCCAGACTGATCGCATAGCCAACTTATACGAACAAGAAGACAGTCTCCACCACTTGAAGTATGCAGTATCGACGGGAGGGTAATTTGGAGACTATTAATTGGATAATATAGGCCGCCATGCGACAGCGTCGTAGAATATCGTAGAATGTTATCTACTCAACATACGTACGTTGTAGACTTTGGCTAACGAAGGTTGACGAATGATGCACGCCAATATTAGCTAACTGCTAAACGATTAATTAGCTTTTATTTAATTTTATGGATTACTACGGAGTAATTAATAGCCTAATGGAGTGCTAGTCAATCGCCTACTCCGTACAAGAAAGAAATAGAGTGTTAGATAGGCCCACCCTATCCATGCTAGTATGGACTTCCTGATAAGTGCTAGCTGAAGAACGATCATTAATACAGAATCATAACCCAGGGGCCAGTTCGGCGAGCATTGGCAGCTGGCTCGCAAAGGGAGATGTTAGATGGCCCCTGTCCGACTAGCTGTATTATGCGTATATCCTGTCAATCGCAGTAATTCAGACACCTCCAATCATCGATACACTCGTTGATTACAATTCACGCGAATACGAAGTAGCATGCACAGCAGTACGTTACAGAGCCGATCAGCCTGTAACTAGTGACCTGCCCTCAATGCCCTGTACAGGCTGTACAGGTCAGGAAGGTCATGGATGAGTCCCTATTGGTCAATCTAATTCCGCATCTCGCCTCAGGGTAAATCACCGGAATGTGTCAGTCTGATAGGCAGTGATAGCAGCAGTCAACGTGGAATCCTCTTAAAGCTAAGTCTTAGTGGTTGACTATCGTGAGTGAAAAATTTTATCAATGTATTTCCTTTCAAGTCAAAATTGCCTGTCGTGATTATCTCTCTAGATGTCGCTCATACAGCTCACAGCTTACCTCGTGTCTATCTTTCCGACAGACCTCGGTCATTTTAACATTGATACAATCCCATAGGGTCATGACTCATCAGTGTCCACATTGCCCACAGTAAGTACCTCGTACTCTAATCTGTGGCGGGCTAACGGAACCTTAGATGATGAATATCCAAGGTCTGCACGACATGGCTGGCCTCGGCATGCAGCCCTAGGTTTAGCGCATGTGGGTTTGCATTTACGCTTAAACACTAAACAGGCAGGACATTGACGAAAGAGATGGAATCATCTCGTCAGCTTCTACACGAAGATCTAGACTGCACTATGAAGCGGGTGTCGTCCGATGTGTAATTACGGCTGAGGACAGCGTACGGAGCCCGTATCATTAATTTAGATTGATTGAATGACATGAGATTTTGCTTGCAGAGCCCCGAATACGGGCATAGTGGCGAAGCAATGATTGCTACGTAGGTATACGAATCATGATGTTTTAAGCCGAAGACGGATGAATGCATACGTAGTCACAGGATTCCAAAAGACGATGATAATCTCAGATTGTTCGTTGTTACTCACTCTTCAATTTGGCCAAAAAATCATAAGTTAACAGATACTAGTTACTTCTAAATAGACACTTTGACATTCCGCCCCGCACCAGTTGACGTCCCCACTTGGGAACTCAGGCGATAATACCCTGTATTTTTTAAGGCAAGTTATGATAGAACACCCATGGGCGGATAGGCTATGTAGTTATGTACGTAGTACTCCGTACGTACCGGCCTTTTGAACACGATATGCTACGCCACCTCGTATCTGCATTAGCCCTTTTGGGGCAGTAGCTGATACATGACAATACCACAGAAACGATACACATAGAGTAACAGCAGCCCTTGGATTGAGACACGTTTTACAGAACATAATACCCACTACTATTATACCTAGTACGTGCGATATGAGTGGAACCTAGAGCTAGTTTCAAATATGCGGGCACACGTTCGCACGTAACTAGTAAAGCTTCGTATCTTTAGTATGCTCAATTGCTGGCGGGAGGCACATAGTTTTATGATGTTATGGAAATCTAATCTCATCAACCATATCCCGTACGGGGATAATTTCTCTTCTCATGTTCAACCATTGCTCGTAGATAACATCATCTAATATTCAAGATATTTCGAGGACAAACCTTCAGAATCATTTCCAGATACCCTGTACCCATTGCGTTATGCTTGACCAGCTTCCAGAAGATAGTCACAATTCACTATGCTTGATCGCGTCGTCTGCTTCGACACAATCTGTCGTGGAAGGGACGTGGCTGACTTGGCTGATCCTGAATGCAATCGAGAAGCTATCGGGTTCCGAGCCCCGAGAGAGACGAGTACTGCCGACGTAGACCGAATTCTCCAGCTCCTTGTATTTCTCACTGCCAGTAATAAAGTTCCAGAGTGAAACTATTCGCCATGACGAGTCAGCACTCTTCTTCGCTAGAAAAGTAGGCAATGGCAAGCGACCGCACTGAGAAGCGGTTCCTGCAGGAGTTCCTAGGTGCTCACCTCCATAGAAGTCTCCGTGTTCCACATCTGGTGCTGTCGGGTCACCTCCCAAGATTCTCATGATGCCCTCGGTCGGCTGCTCAATAGCCTTCATGGTGAAACGAAGGTATTCCCCAGCGTCAGTCTTCAGCATACCCGAGAAATCGTTGTGAAGCCACTTTTGATCTGGGTCGATAGTGACCAGGTCGCCACTGTGAATGATCTCGGCGTTGATATTGACCGGAAACTAAATCTCATTGCGCGTTAGTCATCATCCCTCTTCGCTGCAGGTCTGAAGAATCACACTTACACCAGGCTCAGAGCGGAGAATACCATGTCGAATGGGTCCAAACATAGCAGTGGGACCCGGTGAGGTAGCGCCAATGATTAGCTATAGTTAAGGTTAGTCCCGGGGGGCCAAAGTCAAAGGGTCAGACCGTGTGGTCTAAATTAGATCGCTGAGGACGACTCACATCATGATCCACGGTAGCCTAGATGATTCGAACATTGAGCGTTAGTCTGAACAGGCAAAATTGCTCAAAACAAGATTCATTTCTCACATTGAGGTACAATGCTGGGAGAAGCGAGTTAAAGGCGCACAGCTTCACCATGGCTTCGGATGTAATAGAAACGTAGTGCGAATTAAGGTATCCAATTGATCGGCACGGACCGACGCAGACTAAAGAGGGAGATTATTGGCAGGAGTGATGATAAGGGAAGCAAAGTAATCTCTGTTTCTGCTACAGTACATAAGCTCACCTACAAACTACAACCGACGAAATTTATATACAAGTTGTGGTCAATGGCGGTCAGCATGCTTAAAACCCCTGGACCTCGGAGGCGGGCATGGAGGACGCTACAGCGAGGCCGCGCCCGGAAACTATGGACTGGGGCTGGGGACAGCGGCCCGCACCGTACCCGCACCGGCCCCGAAGATAAGCATTAGGTAAGGATGTGCTGGCTGTATTCAGAGCGCTGAAGTAGCCTCGTAGAAAGTGTTATCTGAACTCCAGAGGAGCGTTTGTTCAAAGGATATTGCTCTTTTCATCTTAGACAACAGGACAACATGTCTTCTTAAGTAGTATTAGCAACCATCCTATATTCCCGTTTTCGGGAATACAAATTCACTTCCGAGGGCTGAAGCTTGCAGTAACTGGTGAACAGTGAACACTTGTCACCTCTGCGCGGCCGTTAAGAGCGTCTCAGCTGGCATTTCAATAGGTGAAGCCTTGTTACATAGGGCGTGTTGACTAACCATAATACGTTAGGTGAAAGTGATCAGACCTTTTGAGTCCTGTGGTACTGGATGCCGACGTCCGGATGTTTGCTCGAATAGGGCTAAGCCCTAAACCCTAAGCCGAACGTCCATTTGAAGAGCATACTTCACGTTCCCCGGCAGGAACAATGACAATGTATTCCTTTCATTTTAAAGACTCAATTACTCTTTGACGGTCTCCTATGCTCGTCGGTATAGACACGCGTCCGTGCATCTGCCATTGATGTTGCTCGACTAACATCGGACATAAACGCCGACCGTGCATGAAGGTTCCGGAGTATATATTCTATGTGGCTGCATATATGGGCTCAGCTATATCAATATGCTGCAAGTCTGCAACATCTTTGACATGTTCATTTGATCCAGATCCATCCTGAAGATAAGATACTACTTTAAATCATATAGGTAGTGCGTACAGTGGTCAATGGCGTTCGTAGGCAGTGGTCATACACTACAATTGCCAAAGACCTTTTCCCGCCCTCCTTAAGTCTAGTCATTACAAGGTAAATGTAGGCTGGGAGTTCTCAAGAACACTGGAAAATATTTAAGAAAAATCGTTACTGTCATTTCGAAGAACATATCTAAGTTTGGTCACATATGTTGTGAC
The DNA here is from genome assembly GCA_019828575.1 of Talaromyces thailandensis. Lineage (NCBI taxonomy): Eukaryota > Fungi > Ascomycota > Eurotiomycetes > Eurotiales > Trichocomaceae > Talaromyces > Talaromyces thailandensis. The sequence continues at coordinate 149,925 of JACVQZ010000133.1, forward strand.
TTGAAGAATCCGCTGGGGCATCACTACGTCGATCGTTGAGAAACACCCAGTTGTGTCTGTCACAGCCTGACTCCGGTATATACTCAATCCCAGAAGAGAACCTTACATTGGTCTTTTCTCCATGAGGCTCACCAAGTCCTTATCCGCCTCCTCCCAAGCTTTCTCCACCAGCTTTGTTCGTTCCTCACTGCGAGGAGTGATACTGACCTCGAATGGCAACGGTCTGCTAATGAAACCATCACTGAAACCCCATTGATCAACAGGCACCTCACGACCATCTGCATCAATCTTGGGTCCAATGTTGCACGCCCACATAATACGCGCAACATTAAGGAAAAGTGAGTTGTATGCAATGTGTTGTCCGGTACAGATTCTTCGCCCGAAACCAAATGCAGCATGATCGGGTGGCGCATCTTCTCCAGTTGCAAGCCATCTTTCCGGCAAGAAATTGTTTGGATCGGGATAGATATCAGGGTTGAGGTGAATACCCCACACATTGGGGAGAATGATGGATCCCTTGGGGATTCGGTATCCCATATATTCATCTTCTTCAGTGTTGAGATGGGGCACGGATTCCGGTACGACAGGTCGCCAACGCAGTGTCTCCTTCACAATTGCATTGATATAAGGTAGGTTGGGGCTGTCATCCACGGTTGGAAGACGGGAACTTCCAACCACTGATTCCAATTCGGCTTGAGCCGGGCCAATGATTCGGGGAAATAGACGAGCAGCAAGGACAAATGTCTCGAGTGCGTTTGTGGTGGTTTCCGCACCGGCTTCAAGAAGAATAGCGACTAATAATCATTAATTGTTAGTCCACGGCCCCAATGCGATGACAGGCTATGGGGCTCTTACCAATATATGCCATCTGCTTTGGGGTCACTCCTTCCGCGGCCTTGACATCTTTGACTGCCTTGACAAAGTTCCAACCTGGTCTTTCCAATGCCTGGTGCAAGTGCTTCATGTGCATTTTGGATTCGAACGCATGGCACTCCTCGGCAATTTTCTTCCATGGGGCGAGGAAGGTAGGCAAGTAATTAAGGACGGGAATAGCATCAACGATCCAGGTTCCGACACGGCCGAAAAGTGCGAATCGCTCCACGATGAGATCGATAGCTTTGACTTCTTCCTCGTCTCCTCTAGTCATGCGCTGGCCGTATGCGAGAGCGAACAGCGTCGAGGTTGAGTACCTGGTCAAAAAGTTAATCAAAAGTTTAGGACTATATTGCCTCCAAAGCAAGGGCCACAAACCTGTGAAATTCTTTCTGGAATTTACCTTTGTTCTGCAACAAGCCTCGGAGGAGTTGCAGAGACTCTAATGCTTGGACTCCGCGGTATGACTGGGACATCTTGTAGGTCAAGACTACACCCTGCAACCTTCTTGCAGTCTTCCATTGTTCATTATCAGGCATAAGAACGGGGCGCAATCCTTTTGATACATTCTCGAATGCCATAACGCTGCGGGGTCGAGACGAATAAATCTTACTTTTCTTATCCAGTAAGTCGCGTGCCGCCTGCATCGTCCCGAGAACAATGATGGTATCCTTTCCGGCCTTCAATCGAAAGATAGGACCGTACTGTTTGGTCCATTCCATGTGTTGCTTCCATGGCGCATCGAGGCTCATCTGATGCACATTACCAATGATAGGAAGTGCCGGAGGACCTGGGGGTAGAGGAGGTTTTCCCCAGCCATCTATAATGGGGGATATCACCAGGTAGGCGATTGAAACCAAGATCAGGGTAGCCGCTAAGCCTGTATAGCTAACGCCAGCAGCTTCCATGGCGAATAGTACCACCCTGGTGGACGGGTAGGGCTATGTGACGGATAACCGAATGTATGGAAGAAGGTGAGGTCTGCAATATCTATATTATAAAAAGTCCTCAACGCCGCAAACGCCGAAGACACCGGGTTCAATATTACAGAGAATTAATGAGGATTTAAACATTTGGGATTAAGAACCATATCAGTTGATGGCCTATTTCTGTTCCTATTCCGAAAGTCTGGTTGAAGCTGTAGTTGGTCCCCCCTGCGGCCCGCGACGGCACCGCAGTGCTCTAGCCGTAGGATCAGCGCAGCACATCGGGATCAGGACGGAGGAGAACTTATATTAGCTCTACTCTGTACGGGGCAACCAATTCGCGCGTAAATATAGCAATGGTTCGTTATTTTGAGCTGCTGGGTCCTGTAGTCTGCAAAGCGTATTTTCCCTCGTTCTTCATCACGCCACCGACTGGATAATTCAGGTTCACGACCCTTAATCGAGAATCACGGGTTCTCCACTAGAAGTTACGAAAGTGACCAGAAATACAAATGTGGAGTATGTATGAGAGGAGGTTGACTATGGAGTACGGACCACTGAGTCCTGACTCAGGCCGGAGTAGTTAAAAAGTTGGTGGTCTAGATATGGGGACTGTAGGTATACTACGTAGGGGCCGAAGCGTAAATTGAAAATTGAAGAGTTAAAAGTTAAAACATGTGAAGAGTGAGGTCAGCAGCCAGTTGAAAATAAACTCATTACAATCTATGGACCAACGAAAGACATCGCAAAAATACCGTATAGAGAATCCACAAGAGAAAAAGATTTAGCATGTATCATTAAACGTGCATGACTATTACCTAGTCTTGCCGTTAGTATGTCCGTTCGTATACCCATTGGCCTTGCCATTGACGGCCCCATTTGTTTTGCCGTTCGCATGGCCATTGGTGCTAGACTTCTCGCCTGTGAGCTCCGCTTTCCTCTCCCGATTATGAAGATATTCGTCGATAAGTCCGTTGTAGTCGCTTGGGACATAGGTTGAGAACATCTCAGCGATAGGGTTAGCCTTGCGACTGGTGTTGATGCCAAGATCGTGAGCAAGAGTGTCGACGTACTTCGTATAAATGTTAGTAACAAGCACTATTGATGCAATGGGGCCGAATAAGATGAAGTGGAAATTAACAGCCGATAGAAAACTTACAGCTAAGTAATCGTAGATGGAATACGCATGTTTCCTGCCCTGTTCCAAATACCGCTTGCGTGTCCAAGCGTTCCACACCGCAATTTCTTTCTCCATGTCTTCTTGGCTAGGCAATTCGAGCTGTCCGAGCAGGTAGGCGACGCCCCAAAGTGCCTGCATTTCTGCAACCAGAGGCGTGTACACCGAGTGAATCTGACCAGGGAAAAAGATGGAACGGTCGCCAACGGCAGCCATCTTAGGTGAAATTAACCGTCTGTAGAGGCGCCAAGGACGATGCTGCGAAGCCGTTTCGACGAACGTATCAGGAGGATTGGCGAGAATCGGAAGCTTCTTGCTGACGAAGTCATCAGCGTCGGCATCCAGTTTCTTCCATTTTTCGGTGAAATCTGCTTTAGACGGCAAGCCACATTGTACTCTTAGCTTTTCATTGAAGGGTTCCAGAGCGTCAGTCCACCCTGTGCATAGAATAACATAATCGGCGCCCACAGTGACTCCGTTTTTGAGGTGAACCTTATCGGTGTCGCTGTAAGAGGCAATCTCGGTACGGTGTACTTTGACGTCGCCGGCATGGAAGGTTTTCCAGAAATCAGGCACACTGGCCAACCCTAGACCGGAATTGGCCCAAAAAATTCTAGAAGCAACATCCAGTCAGCACAAGTAAGTGATTCGGTCGCTATGGAGTCCACATACCCTTCACCAAATGGAATTGGCCTCAATTTGGTCGCATTCTCAGTCTTGGAGTATCCCGCATGAGACTCCGCTAGTCCATTGATAAATCTCCAGAAATTCATCGTGACAAAGTTACCCACGGGATTGTTATGAAGTACATTGTACCAGAAACCTTTTGTGTTGAGGATAGCAGGACTGAATGAGGCCAGAGCGCGAGTGCCCATGACATCGACAGTGTTTAGTCCAAGAAGTCGTGGAGGCATAATAGCCAATGGACCAGAACCTTTTTCTCGAATCACCCAGTCGACATGCTTGCCTGCTTTCAAGAGAAGGAACACGGTATCGTAGGAAGACTTGGCAGCTCCGAGGACCACGACTCGCTTAACAGCAGGATCATGAAGGGCCTTCAAAGAGACCCCAATATCAGCAGAATGAATGATAGGCTTGGTAAATCCCTGGTTGGGCCATTTAGGGCTCCATGGTTCCGAAGCGACACCGGTAGCGATGATGAGTTTGGAGGCCCAGATGGGCTTGTCACCGGCGATATCGAGGCGCCAGCTTCCACTGGCCATCTTCTCAATGTTGCTGACTTCGGTGTTTAGTCGCACTCGGCGGACAAGGTCATAGTCTTTTGCGAAGTTGTATAGATAGTCGTGAATGGTTTTACCCGAAATGTATCGATCCGGAGAAAGACCTTCAGCCGGCATGGGATAGAAAGAGTACTCAAACAATCCATGGCCGACTTGGGCAAAAAGGTTAGGATAGATACGCTCCTCACTCCAGACACCGCCAATGGACCGTCCTTTGTCGACAATCAGAATCCTTGTCTCGGGAGCGAGACGCAGATATGTTGTAGCCGCGATGAGACCATACCAGCCTGGAATTCTGAGTAAGCAGGGTGTCTAACAATTAGGAAGACAGTTGTTCCTACCTGCACCAATGATAACCACATCATATGTCTCGTTGGTTGCCATTGTGATCCCTTGTCAGAGCTTCTATGGCCCTTCTTACAAAAGCTGGGACACTCTGAAGGTCGATCTAAAAGGACCCGCGGCTGATACCGGGCTAAGATAGATATATAAGACTTGAACAGCACCTTACCTCCTTCCACTAGTCTGAAGAGTCCTTACCGTTGTCTTATCAGGTGCGGTTCATGTACGATAGAACATGTGCATCTGATCACTAACCATTTTGGCGGTATGCTTCGTTCGGGAGCTAGAACATGCCTGAGTAGTTAATGTCGCTGGGTAACAACAGCCCATAGGAGCGTTATGAACGGGCCGCGCAAGACCGGATTACCCAGTAATCGTATGGTTTCGGTGTTCGCCAGAAATATTGCATGGTGAAGTTTACATTAAAGGAAGTAGATCTGCCACGGGCCCGACGGGCCGCGCACCAAAGTCCGCCTCCGCATAGTCAGCGAAGTCTGCATATCGGAGAAGTAGTACCAAACTGCTTCAAGATATTTTACTTTGCTGTATTAAATATAAGTGCCACTCATATGTAACATGAGCACCTACTAATTTATCTACCCTATCGCTTGTCGCTTTTGGTGCCTTTCGAATAGCACATTTGAGAAGATGGATGTACGTTTGGCATTGCCGGTATTCAGTGCCATTGGCTTCTATCTCTTGTGGGTGCTTATGCTACAGAATGGCACCCTTGATGCTCTTGACGCTGTCACTTCGACTGGTGTTTTCCCAACTGGCAGACCCTTGACCACAACGTACTTGGGTATACCACCTATTGACGGCGCCATCTCAACACTGGTGGCATTCACCGATGCACTCACTAATGGAGCTGAGGGATCGCAACGTTTGTTGATGATCGAGGTTGTCTCAACCCTGCAATCAGCTGCTCTGTGGGTAATTATTGAAAGCCTTCGACGTGGTTCTGGCCCTCTGGGTCTCGTACTGTAAGTCGCCAGATTTTCTCCCACTCGTGTCGGCACTAACAGCTATATCCAGTGCTTCTTTCTGGCCCTTGATGTGGAATGGCTTCGGTGCTGGAGTTGTGCTTCCACTCTACTACTTTTTCGAAGCTGGGAAACTCCCACCGAAGCGCAACAAGAACGATCGTGTATCGGTAGCCCACGCAAAGGCTCTGCTCCCTACCGCCGTTATCACTCTGTTCCTACCCGTCCTCATCGACCTTGCGCCCCCTCTTGTCAGCCGCGAGCCCCGTTCGCACAATATCATCACAGCATTATTCCAAGCTACCGGACTGTATGCAGCCATTGTTCAGCCGCTCATTGCCTCTCAATTGGGCAGCTCACCAACTCCTCGCGCTACAACCGAGAAAGCCGTTCGCCGGGCATATTTCTATGCAGGAATCTTCTCTTCCATCGGCCACATTTACGCCGTCTCCACTTCACTTTTGTCCGAGGATCCCGCCGTATCTTTCAGTCGCACTTTTGTCCCTGCAATGTCAGATGTTGTTCCAGGCACTAGCCGGACTGTGTTTGAGGGAACACTTCTCTTCCTCAAGTACGACAACTTGATCATTAACATCACGTCTGCTTTGTGGCAGTGGTTGTCCTTGAAGCCCTACCTCAACGCAAAGTCTCGCGTTGACTACGTTTCCACCGCGTTTTTGATCGCGTTGTCCACCCTTGTTCTTGGCCCCGGTGGATCCGTATCGTTTGCACACTATTTGCGCGAGAGCTGGATTCGATGATTGCCACATGGCTGAGGATAAATTGGCACGATATCCACGAATGATGCCATGCCAGAATGTCGATTCTTCATTATAGAAGCTTGACTTCCGGCAGGCGCACGATTATTTGTTTTCTCTCTTCCACCCCGCTGTGTAAAGAGCTCTGATTACCAGAGCAACGCGGGCGGGACCATCGGGGATAAGGACTTCATGGGGCGGACTTAAGATACATAAAAAAAGATCTTAAAACAAAAACAAAACAAAGTAAAGTAGTCACTACTTTTGATGTAGCTAGATAAAGTGAATCTTTCTCAATAGAAAGTCCAAATGCCGATTAAGATAAGATAGGAAATGCACGGACCCACAACCAATCGGGGAGGCGGGCCGGATCGGACCGCTAAAACTCAATAGGAACGTCCCCCTCCCCGATGCTGACCGATAACTCTACCTCCCTTGAAATTGTTCTCCGTCTACTATTACCTACAGACAACCAGGTTAAGATACTTTCAAGCCGTTTGAACCAGCCTCGTTAAAATAGTCATTTATCTATGGCTGCAAATCTCACCGAAACATTCTCACGATCTCCCTTCTTTCAATCTCTGCGTCAATCGCATTACACGTTGCCAATTCGGCCAGAATTTCTGGCCTCGTCAGCATTCAGATTTGTGAACCCCCGTAACCATGTCACCAACACTGATAAGGTAGTTCAAGTACTACCGGCCTCGGCGGTCGCCGGGCTTAGTGATGAGAATGTTCTCGCTTTGTTCTCCACGGGGTTCTTTGGGGGGTTCATCTTTGGTTTTGAGAGGTTTATCCTGAGGATTGGTGGATACAATATACTACCATGCAGATATACAGGTAGCTATTTCTTTTCTTTTCAATTCTGGGATTCCGTAAGCATGCAGCTGTGATATCAACTCCGAAGCTTATCTACACAACACAAAGAAGGGAAACTCGAGCTAAATGACAGTCAGGCTTCGAACGTCCACCAGATGCTGTAACCATCTGGAATAAATCTGACATCCCCGCCACCCATCTCCTACCCAAAGGTAGCAATCTTTTCGGCTCTTTCGTGATGCTAGATAAATACATAGCAGCAAACCCCACCGAGCAAGATGCCAGCTACGTCGATTACGGCTTCGGATCAGACGAATTCATATTCGCTGGTTGCCATCGGTTCCGCATAACGAGATTACCGACTCAACCAAACGCAGAACCGCAAGTGCAGATGGAGCTACTCCATTTTCGATGCAATCCGCAAAAGAACAAGCCTTCGATTGCGGAGTATATTGAGCGGTTTCATTATGTCTACGCAAAGACATTGTTCGCCAATGGAATACAGTCTCTCGTCACGCGGCAAGATTCAGGAGCTTGACGCGATCTGTGCCTTTAAAAGGTCCAAGAATGCCGCGGGGGTTACATGTATACGATTTGAATAGATAAATAGATAAGACCAGCTCTCGCCTCTAATATGTACAATTATCATGCATGCTACATAGCTTCGGAATGTCTCCAAGATGCATCATCCATGTCTCTTAAGGTGAGTAGGCAGCGATTCACAATCGTACCTTGCATGTAAACCCCGCCCCCGCCCCCACTGCTTACCTGCCTAGATTCCAGAGATGGGACTAGAGCTGAACTCAACCCCTCAGTGAGGTTCTATGTCTCGCATACCGATGACATCTGGACGGAGCGCTTAACGGCGTACACAATCCAACCATCGAATAAGCCAGCTTACCTCCGAGCCCAGCCGCGTGATGTCTGAAACCATGCAAGAGATAAGTAAAAGCTAATGCAGATGCTCTTCTCATACAATGAAGAATTTGAATCTGGACTGTATTTACTACCTGAAAACGTAAAGTGTCAATGAGGAGGTACAGGCTATATCCATCCATAAATCCACCACTTATTCAAAGGAGTCATGCAACCCCCCGCAACGCTATTAGGTGCCTCGTAAATAAGAAGAAGCTACTCATGGAAGCTCATACGTGCGTAGTACTGCTGAAGCTTGTGTGTCCGGCACCCCGAATTTGGGAAGCCACTCTGCGGCCCGCTCTTGCATATCTCACGGTTTCGCGGCGTCCGATTTCACCGTGTCGCCTTTGTGAATCAGAACACTCCTACAAACTCCCCACTACTACTAATCTTCCATTACGGACGACGACACAAAGAATAATCCCGTTGCCCGCAGGTTTAGGTCAGCAGATAAGTCAAGTGAAGGAGGGGGGAGGGGCGATTTACTATTTATTCAAGAAGGGAGGGGTTCATGTACATCTTATTCTGGTAGATACGTACCCTGAAAAGTTTTGATTTTTAAAATATAGAACAAAATAACAGATAAGTTTTGCAATATGGGTTCTACCGCTCTTTCCGATATTGAGACTCGTCTCTTTATCAACAACGAGGTATGTCGAACGTGCTGGAGAAGAAAACGGCGTGCTTTACTGATATCGATGATCTAGTTTGTTCCTGCCAAATCTGGCAAGACTTTCCAACTCATTAACCCTGCCACTGAGGAGCCATCTGTCCAGGTCTCTGAGGCTGGCAAGGAAGATGTTGATGCTGCCGTGCAGTATGCCAAGGGTGCATGGGAGGAGTGGTTCGCAAAGGATGGTACGGAAACCCTATTTCGAGAGAGCAATGAAAGTTTATACTAATGATGTGTGAATAACTCTAGCCAGCGACCGATCCGCAGCTCTCATCAAGCTCGGCGAGCTGATTGTTGCTAACACAGCCAAGTTCGCCGAGTTGGAGGCCATTAGCATGGGTACTCCTTCTGCTTTCTATCACATGCAAACTGCCATTGCTTCCAAGCTCCTGAACTGTAGGTTCTTTGTTTTCCCTTAGCAAATGTGGATATACACTTATTTTAGGAATTTAGACTTTGCCGGTATTGCCGGTGACGTCCACGGTGACTCCAGTTTGATGTCCAAGGACCATCTCAACTTTACCCTCAAGCAGCCCTACGGAGTCGTTGCTGCTATCATCCCATGGAACGTCCCCATCTTGATGGCTCTTAACAAGATTGCCCCTGCCGTCGCCGCCGGTAACGCCATTATCGTACGTCTCTCATCAACTTCATACCTATAAGTGCGGTGGAACAAAGGCTCTAACATTCAAATAGATGAAATCCTCCGAAAAAGCCCCCCTCACCTCCATTCTCCTCGCCCAACTCATCAAGGAAACCGGCCTCTTCCCTCCCGGTATTGTCCAAATCCTCTCTGGTGCCCGCGAAAGTGGTGAAGCTCTCGCCAGCCACATGGAGATCCGCAAGATCGCTTTCACGGGTAGCTGGCGCACCGGTCAGGCCGTCAAGTGCATGGCCGCAAACAGTAACATGAAGGCATGCACATTGGAACTCGGCGGAAAGGCTCCGATTATTCTCTTTGAGGATGGTAACGTTGAGAAGGCTGCTCGTGAGTGTGCTATTAGTATTGCGTTCAACTCTGGTCAGACTTGTACCAGCGCTGCCAGGTCAGTTTCATCCTTCTCCACCTTCTAGGTAAAAAGTCAATGCTAAGTGTGTAATAGACTTTACGTTCAGGAAAGTGTCCTTGAGCCATTCCTGGCTGTTTTCCGTCCTACATTCGAGGGTTTCCTTACCAACCACGGTGACCCATTGGACCCCAAGGTCACCCACGGCCCTCAGGCCGACAAGCTTCAATATGAGAGTGTCATGAAATTCATCGAGGCTGGAAAGAACTCTACCGCTCAGATGCTTAGCGGCGGTAAGCGCAAGGGTGACAAGGGATACTTCATTGAGCCTACCATCTTCTTGAACCCTCCTGATGACAACGACGTTGTCACCAAGGAGATTTTCGGGTATGTACTACCTTTTCGAAATGCTTTGATCTGAATGTATAAACTAATATTCACAGACCCGTCATCACCATCTTCACTTTCAAGACCGAAGAAGAAGCCATCACCCGCGCCAACGCCACTGAGGTATGACCCTTCCCTGATACTTGAGTCACGATGTACTAACGATTTTACTACAGTACGGTCTCTTCTCCTCCGTCTTCACACGCGACATCTTCCGCGCTCTCCGCATCGCCAAAAAGTACGAGAGCGGCACCGTAACCATCAACTGCACCAGCCACTACCAGGCCGTCGACATGGCGTTCGGTGGTGTCAAGGGATCCGGAGACGGCCGAGAATACGGACGATGGGGTCTGGACAGCTGGCTTGAGATCAAGTCTGTTTTGATTGATCTTACTGAGTAGATTTTTATCGATATGAATTAGAATGAATTGAATTTCTTTTGTTGTAATGATTCCTGCACGTTTTTCAGTGTCTTCGGGGTATCAAGCTTACACGCATACATGTATACCCACATGGAAGAGTAATCGGTAGTTATGCCACGATCGAATAATCTGGTCGAACAGCAATGACTCATAGTATCTAATTAGATAGAAAAACGACGCCTCAAAAAGACCAGGAAAATAATGAACACCAGAAAGGCAGAAAGATTTAAATACATGCACGAAAATGAATCTGTACCGAGAACCGAATGGTATAACAACTGAGCGGAGCGAAATCGATCTTTGGCAATGAAAAGGGTATCAATGTTGAATGCGTACTTTCCCACCCTTTTGTGTAAGCTTCATAGCTTTTACCCAAGAAATTTTCTTGGTAATATGTGATTATTAGTATATGCAAAAGAAGAAAAGATAAAGAATTAAAAAGTTTATACAGCGGATTTCGCCTCCTTGGCTGCCTTCTTAGCGGCAAGCATCTCCTGTCTCGCCCTCTCCTGTTCTTCCAGACCGGTCTTTGCGACGTTGTGTGACTTATTCAACTCGATGCGCCGTAGGAAGAAACTGAGTGCAAAGCCCACGCCACCTAGTGCGGTGTAAAGGATCCACGCCCGACTGAGCGACAAAGTGAATGCGGATTTGACGGCCGCTTGCTGGTTGGCGGGCAGCGACTCGATCAACGACTTATCGCCGCCAGAGAAAGAGCTCGCCAGTTTTGCGGCTGTCGCAGATCCGACGACGGTCTCGAGTTGCGGTATTTGCTGCGCGAGAACGTTTTGGTAGATAACGCTGCCGAGGACAATACCTATAGCCGACGCGAGCTGGCGCACGAAACCGAATGTGGCGGTTGCGACGGCCATGTCGGAGACGTGGATGTTTGCTTGTAGGGCAACGAGGGGGGCTTGGAAGTTAGGACCAACACCAGCTCCGGCGATGAGTTGGTAGATGATGATGCGTGGCCAGCTTGCGTATGGTTTGAGGTCGATGAAAAGTCCGAAGCCGAGGGTCATAACGCCCATTCCTATGTAGACGGCTTCTTTGTAGCGGCCGGTCCTTCTAATGATGACTCCGATCATTGCGGAGGTAAGCGATAGTGAGAGCACTTGCGGGAGCGTGTAGACACCGGAGAGAATGGGAGAGGCCAAGAGGACGGATTGGAAGTAGAGTGGTAGATAGTAAGCGCCGGAGATGAAGACAGAGGCGTGACAGAAACATACGCCAAAGATTGCCAGATTGTGCCCATTCTTGAACAATCGTAGAGGAATGATGGGATATTTGGCGAACTTCCATTCGATGAGAAAAAAGACGCCGTAGGTCAAGACGCCAAACACAATCAGGCAGATAGTCGTAGCGGAATTCCAGGGATATGTGATGCCACCAAATTCGAGTCCAAAAAGGAACATGAGTGTAGCACCGATACAAGTGATAGCACCCAGCCAGTCGATTGCTTTTAGACCATCTAGAAGACGCGTCTTTGGTGTGTGGACTTTGAGGAAGAAGGTAAGGATAGTCAAAGAGCAACCGCCGACCGGTACTATGCACATGATTAGACTGGTAACAAAGGAATGGCAGGCTTTGACAAAAACGTACAGTTCAGGTAGAAACACCATCGCCAGGTGACTTTGGTTGTCAAGGCACCACCAATAATTGGGCCGAGGGCTCCTGCGAGAGCCCAGGTCACACCAAAAAGACCGTAATAGATAGGTCGTTCTCTGTTTTAGTGTCAGCTCTCGATTCTCTACGTACATAGAGTGAAATAAACATACCTAACACTGACTATATCAGAAACGGTAATATTTGCCAACACTATAATACCGCCGCCCCCAGCACCCTGGATAGCTCGACCAGCAATATTCATAGCTAGATTAGTGGACAAGGCACACACAAGACTGCCGACCAAGAAAACAACGTTCGCCAGGATAATGACGGGCTTTCGACCGAAAATGTCACTAAGTTTTCCCCAGAAAGGAACGAAGGAAGCATTCGCTAGCATATATGAGGATGCCATCCAGGAATATCCGCCTTGACTGGCGTGGAAATGGGCAGCCATTACTGGAAGAGCTGTTGAAACGATGGTCTAAGTTTCGTTAGTGGAAATTAGATCATTGTGCCGGTGGTTGTAACAATAAACATACCTGATCGAGAGCTGCTAAAAACACCGACAACTGTTTAAACGGTTCAGTGACAAAGTCCAAACGTTTGGTCTGACGAGATACGTACACATAATGCTCCCATGATGATAATGGTCTTACTCTTAGTCAATTTATGAGACTGGGACGTCGTGGTCTGCGTGACGGCATTCTCTTCAGGCACGGCATTGGGATCTCCAGCAGTAGGCGGCTCCTGCGTCCTCGTTTTCTCTAGCTCTGCTGGCGAAGATGAGGTGACTTCCGTGGAGCTGGCATCGAGAGCTTCCAGCGTTTTCCCTGAAGCACGTTCGTCTTCCCGAAGCTGGTTTATGCCCGAATCTGGTTTCTCTGACATTTTGCTATCTTCGTAACTCTTTTGCCTTTTTCTGCACAGTCGCTTCAAGCCTTCTCAATTAGCCAGCAATGGCCGTTTTCACGTTCTATGCCGAGAGATATGTCGTTGGGTCAAATATCTGTTGCTGGTTTGCCTCTAATCAATGTTGGCATCAAAATGACGTACCGAGACTATCGACTCGGAGTGAACAGATCGAGATAAAACAACGCCGCAAACGAATGCTCGATCAGCCAGACAACTAAAAGAGTGTTTCTCTAGGATGATAGCGAGTTTATATAGAAGAAGAAAAAAGAAAAGACGGAGAAGAGGAAAAAGAGTGTCTTGCCATGTGGGGATTATCTCCGTCGGCCCGTCTACCAACAACTTCCTGATCGGGGATAGTGCCTGTGCCTCGATGTGAAAGGAGTCTGGATCGCGTATTCGTGGTACGTACGGAGTACTGCGTAGTAAATCCGACCAGCCGTCTCGTATGCCATTGTCTTAAATGGCAATGATCCAAGGGAACGCACGATGTAGGCAGTAGTTATAATTTGACGTTTCTTTGTGACTCATCGCAGGTTCGAGGGGTCGACAATTCACACCGCCTGAGCTGCGCATACACTAATAAGCACTGCAGACCCTCGAGACCTCGACGAACATCGGAGATGATCTGTTCTGGATTGACCAGACTACTTTACATGGATGTATGTAAGCATCAATCTGAGGTTACATATAAAGTCCGCGCCCTTCGACATATATTGAAAATTTCCGACGCTGCCTAATTCTAAATCCAACTCGTGTCAACGCATCTGAAATTGACGCCATTTGTGTAACTGCTATGACCAAAGTTACACTGATATCTTTGCACGTGGCATGCATTGCATACGCGTAATTTACGCAGGTCGTACGAATGACTTCGGCAAGTTTTCTCCGCGAAAGCTTGTTGAGTCACCTTAAATCCGACCACTCACAGCATGGCCATGCTGTTCCACATTTGGCGTTGCGCCAATCAGAGGCTGAGAATGTACAACGAATATATCTGCCTGAGGCTTTGAGGTACGTACTGGAAGGAGCGCCTTCCTTGCTCACTCTCCCTCCTTATGATCCTCAGCTCTTGTCATATCGCAAACCCGTGTATAGATACTTGGAAGAACGGCCATGCCAAGCGCAGACTCGACACCTGAAGCCACTTGCCGAAGAGCTTGCAGCAGAATGCGCGTTAGATTCAATGGGATACTGAATGATACCATTACCGGTAAAGCTCAGTCGCGTTGTCTGTGTCTTGCTCGGACCGATGGATGATTCAAAGGTCACAAGTGTCCGGGTACAAACACCTATGCGCTTCCTGCTCGCGTTTGCCAATATCTTGAAATCCACAACTCTGTCAAATAAACAGCTATTCGGAAGCACCCAAAAGATTAGAGGGCAGATTAGCAAGAACTAGGAATCGAATGAATGTCGATCCCAACGGCGCAGTCGACGCAAGCTTCCGTGCACGATAATGGTGTAGCCGAAGAATGTAGGGGTTCTAGTATATTTCCGAATAAGTGTCGTGCCGTTACCCTGAATTTTGTATTAACATATGAGGCAATCACCATGTTAGTGGATAGGTACATGTTCATGGCTCCAAAAATGTGTGGTTTTTAGAATGTGGTTCAACGAGACATCAGAGCTCCCACCTCTCCGGGAAGGGCCTCTTGTTAGATCAGGATGGAAATACAACATTCGAAGGCCTTGACCCGATAACTCATCGCCCAATTATCATCGCTTGTCGTCTGATTCGCCGTACGCACGGCATACGGTATACATGCTCGAATAAAAGTAGAGACCTTTTCAATGCTCTTCGTGCCCTGGCCCGTAATGTGCTCAACATCCGGGTTAACACATTGTGCATGAGCAGTGAAGATGTCTATGATCGGAGCAGCTTTCAGGAAACGAAATGATAGATGCGGGCATTTGATGCCGCATTGCTCCCCTCGAGCCTGGTAATGTTACTTTCCAGTCTTGGGTATGGTTAATTCAGGGTTGGTGGTGTCGAGAGTATGATGCCAATCTGAAAGTCAACAAACAATGTTGGATTGGGTGATTGCCAATGCCGATATAGTTAAAAGTGCAGTCGGCTCGAGCAGTACTTACGGGAGTAAGCCGTGCTAATGTTGACTCTGGCTAGGTCAGCTGATAGCTCAGCCTCGTAGTTAGGAGACCGAGTTTCTTCATCTCTTCAGAAGTCAGAGTGCGGGATAGTCTCTGAATAGGGACATGGGATGCGAGGGTGGCTGTGATTGGGCTGTACGTTTAAAAGAAAAGAGAGAGCATGGCAGCTGGCTGAGCCCCGCCAAGAAGTGGGGCCTTAGGCATTTGACTCCTCCAGCTTCGTCATATCAACTCCGATCTCTCCTTTCTCTTGATCCTCTACCGTTCGTGATTCTAGTCATTGTACTCTTTAGTGTGATGATCCTAGCATCGCTGACAACGCTATTCCGTTTACTGAAAATAGTCGATCGTCAAAATGTTTTGAGACCCCAATCCTGATCCGCCCGCCACCCCCGTCGATGAAGTGAATGAGCCCCAAATCAGGCTGCAAGATATGAAGAGTTCTTATTAAGAACCTGAAAACAACATTGTCACCCCATTTATCAATCGATACACTCATACGTGCCGTCGACCTACATTACAACTCGACCGACTGTTTCTTTTCGCGACTAAAAGGCCGTCGCAATGGCCTACAGTCAGAAATTCAACCCCGATGCGCTACCAGCGTAGGAGCTCCAGTCCAGAATATGCAAATGAAAACGAGGCTGATTTTACTGTGATAATATAGACACATAGAGCCTGACAAGGTATGCCGACTATCCACCGTGATGCACAAGTCAAATAACTAACGAAGCTAATCTGCAGGCCGCTGAACTATTAGCCAATGCGCAAACCCGACCTCAGCAACAACAAAGACCTGCTCCTCCCCCCAAACCAAATACTCCCTCTGGCATGCCACCGCGTAAAACACCGCCGACTGGAACCTCACCTCATCCCGCACCCCTCAGCTTTGTGAACCGACAACATCCCGTAGATGGCGGCGCCGCGTCCCGACTCCATTCACCCCCTCCCGCAAACTACGGACATGGTCCTCGACCCAACCCGAGCGCCATGGGCCGGCCTACACAACATCCTCAGCCTTCGTTATCGCCTGGTCCTCCGCCGCCTGGGCCCACGTCAGACGATCCTCAACAATTGCGTCCTTTGTTCTACGCCGCAAACATATCCAGAACAGGCGCATTGACAGAATCCGAGCTCGGATCGGCATTGGTGAACGGCGACTATACCCACTTTGACCCCAACACCGTCAAGACCATGGTCCGCATGTTCGATCGCAACGGCGACGGCGTGATTCATTTCAACGAATTCGTCTCGTTGTGGCGCTTTCTCGCCGCATGGAGAGAACTCTTCGACCGGTTCGACGAGGACCGAAGCGGGAAAATCAGTTTGGAGGAGTTTGAGAAGGCGCTTGTCGCCTTTGGATATAGACTCAGTCGCACATTTGTGCGGGTGCTGTTCACCACGTACGAGGCCAAGGGGAGACGGCGCGCGGGCTCAACCGCGGGAGCACCGTATCCTGGTGGTGGAGGAGGACGGGGCATGAGTTTCGATTTGTTTGTGCAGGCGTGCATCAGTCTGAAGAGGATGACGGATGTTTTCAAGCGGTATGATGATGATCGCGACGGTTATATAACGCTCAGTTTTGAGGAGTTCTTGACGGGTGAGGTCTCTCCTTCTCATTGATTTGTGTGCAGGTATGCTGACTTCATTCTTGCTGGCAGAGGTTTTGAGTCTACAGGATTAGAATTGCATATATACTAGTATACCCATAATGAGATACCACAGCATATTACCGGAGGTCAAGTGAGACGTTATATTTTGATGCCTGATCTTTGAGCACATTCAAAATTTCTTTCCATGCTTGATCTCTTATTATTGTTCCCTCTTTCCCTAGAAGAGTTCCCGTTTCGCTGAACATTCACAACTGGTCAGCTCATTCTTATAATGTCTTATATGTTCCAGAGACTTCAGGGATGCTTACTCAAAAATCCCATCACCCTTCCACATCCTCCCATGAGACTCATACCCCTGCACACATGCACTAACCAAAACCCTCCCTCCAACCTCAGCGGAACGCGCAAATAACCAATTAAACATCCCCGCAGCCCACCGCTCGTACCAGCGAGTGGTGTATTGCCGTCCCAGGGCAGAAGCACATAATCCCGGTTTGACGGTGTTGATAATCACATCCAAGCTTCCATTAGCATTAATTGTCTGATCTGCAATGCTGCGGGACACGTATTCAAGAAGAAGCTTTGAGATTGCGTATTTCTTGCGCGTTGATGGCTGGTTCAGATAATCCAACAGCGGATGATGCGAGGAAGATGAAAACGAAAATGAGGATGGTGGGAGGAGATCCTTTCGTTTGACGCGTACAGCAGTACCGCTCGATACCATAACCAAACGTGGTACATCACTTTCCGCTATTGCTTGGCTGCTGCTGCTGCTATGCCGTTGGAGCGTTGGAAGTAGCAATCCCGCCAGCAACGCCGTTGAGAGCGTGTTTACCTGCAGGGTATCCTCCCATCCATCTTCCGAGCGCACAAAGCCGCGGTGCATAACCCCGGCATTCAGAACAACAACATTTAATCTCCGCCCGGTAGACAGCAGCTCAGAATTCACGCGCGACGCAAAGTCAACGACACTTTGGAAAGAGCTCATATCGAGCGGCCATACCTCCACAACTCCCCTGCGGCCAGTACGGCTTGTTAGTTCCTCTAGGGTCTGTTGGCCACGCAGGGAATCGCGACTGCTGATTATGAGTGATGAGACGCCCTGTTGAAGGAATTTGAGGGCTGCTTCGAAGCCGAGGCCGGATGTGGCGCCGGTGATGAGGATGGTTTTGCCGTGGAAGGAGATGTGGGTGAAGTCTGGGGGTGGATTGTGTTTGTCGTGGTAGAGTCTGTAAAGGCCTGCCATGTTCAATATTCTATATAGTATTTGGGATCCTTCTTGTTGGTGATTCGAGTGTAGCCGGTCAGTTCAAAGTGGTATGAGGAGGATTGTTGCACCGGTGGACACATGTCTTTTCCCCCTCTCTTCTGTAACTCGAAATCCGACTTGGTTCTGATTTTAGTCAGCAACTGTCAATTAGGTACAAACCCGTGTCGATATTTTGAGCTTCGACATTTGTTCGTCGCGATATTTGAGGTTGTTCAATGTCGTAAGCGATAAGAGAATAAACATCTTATCGATAAGCAGCACAAACAAGTAAACAAACAATGCAAACGGATTTGATTGTGGAGCCTGAGGCCACCCATCACTGGTAGATTGACAACGAGTACCACAAAGCACGACATAGTCACAAAACTAGACATTCATCTTATCCGATCGAAGCAGTTGCTTAGGCACAGGCGTATACATCAGATGTGCGCAATTCTTATACTTTGATTTGAGAGCTCGGACTTTTATATGTCGAGCCGGGTTTGTGCTACTGTGACTTGATTTTCTGAAGTAAGAACCATGATTTGTACAAAAGGATCTGGACTGATGTTTACATAGATTTCTTATGGGCTCTTGAGTCATATGATATACGAATCATAGAGATCCGGCGCTCATTTTGATTGAGTTGATATATGAGACCAGCGGGACGCATCAGCTCGATATTCAATATAAGAATAATCTACCAAGTACCTACAGGTAGTAAGATCGGACTTGCAACATTTGAAGCCCTGTATGAAAGATAGCGGGGAGCGAAATGAACGATCAAATCTCTCGCGACGGCCGAACGTGGAAAGAGCATTTCCCAGAAGGTGATCTCTGGGTTTTTGGCTATGGGTACGTATCACGGCACCAAACATACCCTTCATGCATGGTACTAATACCATGATAGAAGCCTGATATGGAAACCACCTCCCCATTTCGGTTCGTCTCTCTCCACGACAATTGAATGATGATTTGACTGAAAGCGCACAAAGATAAACGGGTCCCCGGATATATTAGCGGATATGTGCGACGGTTCTGGCAGGTATGTCTCTACCGAAATAATTAGATAGATATCAAACTGAACTGGCCACCCCGCACGGCATAGGCAAGTACCGATCATCGCGGAACACCAGAACGACCGGGTCGAGTGGTAACGGTGATTGAGAAGGCTTTTTGGGAGACCTTGGATGATCCGGTGAGTTGCAGTCTTCTAGGAGTGAAATGCTGGCCGGATGATGTTAACGAAAACAGCACAAAACCCTCGAAACATCGAATACATCAACCGTCTGGGGCGCCGCATACCACATCCCTGCTTCTCATGCAGAAGAAGTACACGACTATCTAGACGTCAGAGAAATAGATGGTTATACAGTGCACTACACGCCCTTTTATGCCGTGAGCCCTCAAGACGAACACACAACTCCTCCTTCACAGCGTCTACAGTCACCTCCATCCGAGCTCCTTCCTACTTCATCCACAAAACCGATCACTTGCATGGTCTACATCGGTCGACCATCAAACCCTCAATTCCTGCGTAACCCGGCCGAACGAGACCCTGCCTCTGTGGCGGAAGTCATAAGTCAAGGGGTAGGTCAAAGTGGGCGGAATCCGGAGTATTTGTATCTTTTGGAAAAGGCGCTTGAAGGATTGGGGCTGGGGCTTGCGGATGGACATGTGACGGATTTGGTGAGAAGAGTGAAAATGATTGAAGGGTTGCATGAGCGGAAGGGCGAAGCGGATGAAGAGGAGCAAAGTGCGGAGAGGGAGGTGGAGAGGAATGTCGCTGGGGGAGGTGGGACGGTGGATGTTATAGAATAGACTGGCTTCAATCAATAGAGATAGAGCACTTGAGAGCACCAGACAGAATGTGAATGTCTGCAGTGTGGTACGTGTGTACATACATATTGATCTAAACAGGGACAGGGCGTATGACCGAGTACATACATGCATTACACAATGATCAATACAAGGCCGAATACAAATAAATCATGCTCAATCAAACTAAATCATTCTCCCATCCATCTAAGCAGTCAACTGGTATGTTAAGCTATTGGCACACACAAGACAGAACAGACAGGCGGAACAAGGACGAGATAACGAAGAGCAGCATCATAAGAGCATACACATCATCATCGAATAAACAAGATCCAGGAAGACGCTTCGAGAAGCAAATAAAAAGTGAAGAGACGCATTATGAAGATAGATAGGTATGAGCGAACAACAATCATCTAATTTTGCTTTAATCAAAACCAAGAAAGCCATCTGAAAAGAAGACATAATCCATGAAGTTTAAGTTCAATCCCGATCGTTTCTCGCCCACGTTAGTCAAACATTCATTTGTCCATCACGTAATGATTCTTCTTCTCGTAAAGTCCCTCGTTATTGACTCGTAAGTTAGTTTTTTTTCAATTTATTGTTGTTTTAGAAAAAGGAGATAGGGGAATGGGTGTTGAAAAGGTCGGTGCAGCGTGTATTTTGCTTCGGGAAATCGATTCAAAGCAATCGTAAGAGACTCGACTCGACGCATTGCTTAGGCAGGACCTTGGCCTCCTTGACCCTGGTACTGGTTGCCGCCACCCCAACCTGTGTAGCTCGTTATCAGTTTGGATACCTTCATATTTTTTGAGTGGAGTCAGATCTCACCTCCGTGACCACCGTAACCGCCGCCGCCTGATAGATTTTGATTAGTCTTGATGAACATGGTAGAGATGCAGATTCAAGGCAAACTTACTATAGCCTCCACGATTGTTACCACCTTCGAAACGATTGTATCCTCCACGGCCATGGAAACCACCGCCCTCGTTTCCGCGCGAACTGGCATTGTTGGATGCTCGGTCGACTCGAATGACACGTCCATCGAAGCTATCGACATTTAGTCTAGGGTTTCAAGCAGGTAAATGTTAAAAAATCCGTCGAACTCACTCCTGGTTGTTCATGCCTTCAATTGCAGCGTCGGCCTCGGCATCAGTCGAGAAGCGCACAAATCCGAATCCACGGCTGCGGTTGGTATCCCGGTCCTTGATGACGATCTATCCAATTGATTAGTGATCATTCCTCGGCTGGTCAAAACTTCATAGGAGTAAAGAACTTACGGCTTCTTCAATGGTGCCGAACTTTTCAAATCCCGCGCGCAGAGTCTCGTCTGTGGTATGCCATGCTAGGCCACTGCAATATTTCATTGAGCTGGAACCACGACGATCGAAGAGACAAGGTCAAGAACTCACCCGATGAATAATTTGGCCATTCTGTGGAAGGTTTGGTGTTGTAGGTTGCTGATCACACACACCAAGAGTCAACGAATTTGATGGAGCCAAGATTAAATAAAAAAGAAGAAGAGAAGTGATGACACGATCAGAGATTAATGAAAAGAATAAAGCGCTAAGGTGGTAGGTAAATGATGTCGAATTATCAGATTCTATCTGCCTTTGAGATCGCTCATTTTTTTTTTTTTTTTTAATTTTTGCAAGCGCACAGAAAAGGAAAGAGGAATAGAAAAAGAAACACCAGGAATACAAGCTGAAAGTGAAAAATGCCCCGACTCTAGCATCAGACGGTGGATGAGCCGAAGAGCAAACGAACGACGTCTGTTTGCCGGTTTACTAATCGGCAATCAATCGGCAGTCGCTTTTTAGTCGCGAGGGGCAGATGAGAAGATAGAAAAATGCGATGCCATGGCATCAATGGATAACTTACGCTGCGCGCTGCTGACTATGATTCTGGATAAAGACAAGATCAAGAAGTTTGCAAAAGATTGTACGGAGCAACGATAAAATATGCGGTTGAGTGAGGGCTAGAACACAGCTGACTCGGGAGGGGTTGCGGCAGGAATAGGTATGCAAAGAGCTAGAATGCACCAGACGAGATAAAAATGTAGGACTAGCATTTAGTCACCCTAACTTCAGGCATCAGGCTGGGTTTATAATAACATAAATAAATCAGTTAGCGTATGATGGGTCCAACGCTGCTAAGGAAAAAGGATGCATTTGTTCCAATTCCAACCCCAGCGGGCATACACCAGCGCCGAGTCGACACCAACACAGTGACAGTGATGGGTTCACTGGAGCAGTCCGATACGCTAGTTTCGGTGAGTTGATTCTTTCCGCTGCTCCAGAGGACAGACATATTTCTGCCTCTGTTTCAACTGTGTTAATGGGTCAATTAATCTTGGCGCTAGACGATTCTGCCCACTATTTATTAGTCCGGATCTCAAGGAGGGGTATGCCGTTATGCATCGATGCAGTCAGTCCACTTGGAACGCCGGAGACGGACTGTTGAGTCCTGACATGCATACCAGTGTGCAAGGAAAACTAAAGATTACTACTGCGTTCTCAATCACGAAATTCTCGTTTTGTGCGATCCCATCCATATCCGAGTTGGTCAGCATTAAACGAAAGATATCGTAAAGCCCATGTGACATTTCGCTCAAACACGGGGTCAAAATGTCGATAAGCTTTGATTGAGGGACACCCGAAGACCCTAGACTCGCTGACTGGCCAGAGGCCACCTATGCCTGTCCAAATTGCGTACGTAGTAGTGTGAGAACCGAACTACTGTTAGTGCGGAAAACATGCGGAACAAGGCTGAAAGCACGTTCTGGCACGTAGCTAAATACTCTGACCAGATTCAGAAGCAAGGTAAGAGTCTGACGGGCCGGTCGGGCTTGAAAGCGCGTGCTCGGTAAACTTCTAGCGAGACTGCCTATGTAGGCCTAGTCTCACCACTATTCTCTTATAGGATAGGGCGTCGAATGTGAGACAAAGTCACAAAGGCCACTTGAGACCTCCGCAATCCGACGAATGGCGTGCATCATGGATCGCGCCTGGCCATAGCTCCCGATTTCACCCTGGCGGAGGGAAGACTCGAGATTTCCGTGGATTGTGACTGTTGTCTCGGGCAGGAAACGAGAAGAGGGGTTGTCGTGAATTAGTCGTCCTCTCACTGATTGCGTGCCACTTGTAACTGCGCCGCCGGTTATACTGCGATTCGAAACGATTGTGACCACAATTTTCTGATCGAATTAGTGAGCAATCCTGGCTGGAAATCATTTGGCCAGTGCATCCGCGATGCGCCACAAGCTCCGCATCATAGTGGGGGAAACAGAGTTTGGTCCAATAATACTGGGGAATGGTGTGATGTGATGAGCTTGCTGCGCGGATTCCTTAGGCGTCCAATCCGACTCGGGCCTCTGCATGAGTAACGACAGAAATGGCTTAAGCCATGGGTGCTACTGCCACGGGCTTTGCAAATCGAACTCCCCGTTGAGGCGACGCGGACAGGCCGGCAATAAAAAGTATGTAAAGCAATGTATGTGCGGAGCGGCGGGCGAGTCAGCCATCATAATAATGAACTGCTTGTATGGTAACGGTGATCTTTGCCGTTTGTGCTACTTTTGGAATTCTTCGGAGATGCTGAGTTTGCTCAGACTAACCGGAGTTATTAGTAATAATCCACTCGGGTTGTGTTGGGGAGGTCCGAGATCAGTCTAATCGCTCAGCGTCCAGCTAGTATATATTGCGACAGAAGGATGGGAGAGATCACGAACTGTCGAACTCGACACGCGTTGCGAAGAGATGTGACGGCAACGAAACCAATATATGCATCTGGGGTCGCTCGATCTCTTGCTGACTGCTTTCGGGCGGCTTCTGGACGATGAGCAACAACACCTTTGAGAGCAGGGATGAAGAGAGTTGAAGTTGGATTCGAGGAAATGTTGGACGACACAAAAGGAAGTCGCGATGGCCGGCAAATCCCGTGACCTGATCGTGACTTGCAAAGTGGAAGGGACGAGGGTCGCTCTTTCCTTCTGAGACACGTGCACCTTCTCCGTTAAGATCTGCCGGAATACCTCCCTTCGAACTTGCCTCATGGATTTGAACGTGTTGCTTCAGAGATGGCAACCTGCGTAGTCAATGTCGCTAGAGAAAGTGGGCGGTGCTCGTCCCTTCTACAACAATCTGCAAACGTGATGGTTGAGCGCTCCTTCGAAAGACGTGACTTTTCTGTGGTAGACAGGGCTATTGATATTATTTGGTTTGCGAGAGTCCAGCAAATTACAATATGGTAGAAGGTATGTCTCAAATCACGCATCGTTCTCAGTGTGTGCCTTTTGTCGACCATTTGAGGCAAGGAGCGTGCTGATATCGTACTACAGGACTCACACGCGATATCGAATGCGATCGGGTGCTCGAAGTGAACAGTCGCAACTCGAAAATAGCTTCATCCAAGCCGATTCATACGTATGAAAAAAGGCCCAGGCGAAAGACAAAAGAAGATCGTTATGATCCCTACAAAGGAACATCCGTCTCCGAGCAGGGGTCTCCTCGACCCAGACACTCCCAGAAGAGGGCAATCCTGATGAAGCGAAACAACTCTAGAGTGGCTGAAAAGTTCCGTGCTAAAAATATCAGGACAGGACGGTTGACTGTGAGACGAGCCCCCGAATGATACCAGAAGGAGAGGCTGATCATAGACAAGCTGACTTCGAATGATAAATTGGGTATTTTCAAGAAAGGCAAAACGTCATCGCCCGTTAGCTCCGTAAAAGGTAATGTCCAGATTGAATCGTCTTTGCCACACGACTGACCTTACATATAGTCTCATATCCTAATTTCTCGGAACTTCAGTTTCTTGCGAAAGAATCACGAGCTCCGTTGCCAGAAGAGGAAATTGAAACGTCTCTCTACTCAGAACAGCACGGAGTATTACCAAGCGGAGGCTCTTTTGATGCACTTCTTGAGAGGCAACTCTTTCAGATTATGACCGATTGTCGCCAACTAAGCGTTCCATATGAGAGGTACATGCCGAGATATCCGAATAGCCGATTTTTTTCATTGGAGGACTTGAAAGACCTATGTAGGGGTTTGGATAATATGTGGACACAGAGGAAAGGGGGGAATGATCATGCGACGGAGAACAATACTCATGGCGTACGCCATGCAAGTTGCGCTCGGACGAGGACTGAGGATGCATATTTCTCAACCCCTGGGAACAATGCTGCAAGAAACTCAGAACAACGTGATGAGATGCTCGACATGCTCCTGGATACGGTCAAAGACTTTGATCAGGACGTGGCGTTGGAAGTTTTAGCTGAACTAGACGAACCTGGCGCCGACATATACGAGCTACAGCCTGCCAGTGGCACAGATTGCGCACACGACGGAGGAGCTATTGCCTCTACCTATTCGTACGACGTACCATGTGCGCTCGAAGAGGATTGCGAGGGTTATACCACCATGGGACACGGAGAACACTCCGTCAATTCTAGCGCAATGCACGGACGATACAATATCAACATTACACTGCGTGGATGTCCCGTTCGGGGATCTGGAGATAGGGGGGAGGGCCCCACGGTTGAAGAGTCCGCATTGGGTGTCTCATCTGCTTTTGAAGACAGAGAAGACAGACAATTCCAACTTTTCCAAAGACCAATGCCGACCCTGACCACCACGCACAGACCCGTTCACGCAACTGCTCAAAATGAATCCGCGAATACAGCATCACGTCGACCTTTTTGGAGGTGCAACAAGCTCTATTAAATGATGGGTATGAATTTTGGGTTTTGAATCTATCATTAGGGCGTTTTGATCAATCATTGTTAGATGACTCGAGTCGTGGTCTTCAAACAATCTCATGGCTATTGCCGTCGTGTAACGCCACGTTGGATACAAGACTAGACTTGGTAGTTGGGTACTCTTGTTGAACGATGCCGACTTTACCGAACCTTCGCTCCATGCTCCATGAAGAAGAGTACGCAGATCGACCTGGACGAAACCGCGGCTGCTCTCCGAATTCAAGCGACGACTCAAGTCTCAAAATTGAGATCATCATTACTCTTGTACAGAAACTTGTTCACGGAGAAAAGCGGAGATATCTATCTCCACCACGCCAGCCATGCATCAAGTAGTAGTACATTTAGTAGACAGGAAATACCAGGCGCTGCTTTCTATCTGGCCATCTACTCTGCTGGGAATACTAGTACATGCGTGTAACTGACCACATCATCCTAGTAGTCTTACTACGCATGCAAGACTGTAGATTTCAGGGTGCGTCCAGAGATGCATTGCGAGCATAGCTGACCATCCGGAACAGTAGCCTAGTTCCCCGTCTTAGGACCCGAGCCCTTGGGCTCGTCTAACTTCTAGGTCTGCGGGATATAATTACTTTTTGTCCTGTTCGAAAGATTGTGTGGGGGGGGGGGGGGGGGGNNGGGGGGGTGAAGAAGAGAGGCTTTGCTGTTCAGAGAAGACGTGTTTCTAGAATTCTTGCATCGTTAGTGTGCATGTTGAACAGGCTCGTCCGTGCTAGGGTACAGACAGGTCAGAGCGTCAACCATCATTTTCAAGAAATTGACTACTGCAAGTATGAAACTTTTTACGACGAAAATGCGGAAATTCCTCTTCTAGAAATTCCAATATGAGAAACCCTGCGAGAAACAAAAAATATTGACGCGATATGCGCTACGTTCTAAAATAGATTATGCATATCTTCCCAAAGCACTGCCGTAGGAGTCTGATCACCCCCGGCCAGATCTCATCCTTCCTCTTCATTCAGCTGAGCACCTGAATGTCTCTTATATTGCTGATTCTGCAAGTCCTATTTGCGTACGTAGGTGGAGCATTGGAGCTGCATCATGGCCCGTGAAACCTCAAGAATTGTGTGTCTCCTGAAGAAGATGCGGGGTGGGCCAATTTTTTTCTTCTTCTTCTTTGTTTTGTTGCTGACAAATCCTTCAGACTAGATGTGTGTTTCTCATCAAAATTTCCTTCAAGCAGACAAAGAAACAGCAAAAACAAGCGCATGTTTATCTGCAGTGTATATGCAATAATCATGCCGGCTGCCGTCTGCGTTCCAGATCATTGGGTGATTGAAGTGGACGATGTGGATGAGTATCCATCAGGATTATAATCCCCCGGAACTATAACAACGGTAACTGTCACTTCAATTTGTTTATTGATTGATGTTGGTCTCAAAATTGAAGAAATCCAGCTGAATGGTAAGTACTTTAGGGTGCATAAGTAGTCCAGCCTTCTGCAATGCTTCTGCGGAAAAACTTGCTTTTCTGTCGGCTTCTGTCGGACGAGTCTTGCCGGAAAAGGAAGTAGCTGTCTGATATTAATCGGGAGTCATTGCGCGGTTGGAGGAGATATTTTTGACACTTTGTTTCAATTTTGGGTGCGTTTCCTAGGGTGATTAATCTATTGGCAACGTAGGTACATACCGTAGTAAGGAGCTGGACGGGCCCGACGCAGTGGTTCCGGGATGCTGCAGCGTGGTTTCTTTTTTTTATGTGATAGTGTATCCACATACCTAAATGGGTATGTTCGGAGAGATCTAGTACAACTGCGAGGAGATTCTCAGAGGGAGGTAGGCTCCTTATCGAGGAAAATTCCATCACACACATGGTCTAGAAATGGTGATACCGACGTATGTATTCTGACGTCGGAGAAAGAGCGGTGGGACCGAGCCTCATTTGAACCCTATCAAACTAACCATCCATGTCACCATCTTGCAACGCAACTTGGACAGGGTATACGTGTACTTACACACCCTAGTACTATCTAAATTCATTTCATGGTGTGCAATATGTTGGACGCCTTAATCCGAGGCAATAAGGTCAGTCCACATCAGTAAATGAAGCAGGATCTATGCATCTATTCATGTACGAAAGGTTACATGTGTGTAAGCCCAGGGAGAACACGAAGGGTCCGTGGAACCCCCTGACCCAGACTACTGGGTTGCTCTGAGGGTGCAGCTATTAGCGGAGAACAATTGTGCCTGCAGACTGTTGATCCACCCTTTCAACGCCTCTACCTAGGTACGTAGTTCCACTCCAACCTGGGTATGCGTACCTTGATTGCTCTATTAGTATCTATGACCTGTGTCCATGAAATGCAGTCAGTCAGTAGTCAGTCAGTCAGTAGTCAGTCAGTCAGTCTTGTCGGTCGTGCATGAACTAGGTACTTGCCTACATACATAGTCATGATCTGGGCTTTTACGTGGCAGGAGGAACACCCTTTCTTTGGTTTTTGCCAGATCTGTACAGAAACCGCCCAGGCGAGAGCTTGGGTCTAAGTATTTAAGACTGAATATCTCCTCTACAAACGAAATGTGCAAAACAAGGAAACCAGTGAAGCCGGCCACAATCCAGTAAAAAAGTGCCCAACGACGAGCATTCCTATTCATTGTTTGACTTTTCCCGCTCTTGTTTGTGTTCAAGTCCAGTGGGCTGCCAAAATCAGTTAAGGCTACACCTCCTTCCGTCGTTGTGAACTATTCTCAGCAGAGCAGAGCCGCATTGAACAGTCACACGTCAATCTTTCCTCACAACTTTACGACTCTGGTCTGTCTGTTGCCTCTCATTCAACAACCATGACGCCCCTAACAGCAAGAGCATTGTCTGACCAAGACGAATTCTATACTCGAGTATGTATATCCCAAACCCACCTGACAATTTTTTCTTTTTTGCTCGGAAGAATTCCGTGGAATCGTCTATATTTTTTCCTTTTTTTTCATGTCACAACCCATGTCGGCGCTCGTATCTTATCAAGAAGATTTAAGATCTGACCAGGACTAACCACAACAGGAACGAGTCGAAATCGCCCAGTCGCATGCCGCCAAAGTCGTACAAGAGGAACAAAACCAAAAGTACTTTTCGCAGCGCGGTATTCAGGAAGGATATGATATCATGACTGGGGATGGGGTTCGGGTTGCCAGACTAGAGAGTCATGGGCATGCTATTTTCCGTTGCAGTAGTGGCGGCATCACGAGCAGGGATACTACAACCCAACGAGAGGCTGATTCGCACGACAACAACGACGACCTACTGGATTCACTAAAAATGTTCATACCGCGACAGCCGCAAAGACAGGACCATGAACAACCTTACGAAACCTCGGGCGTCACGCCATTGCAGCGGTATTTGATGCTGGGAGAGTCGAGTGATCCATCCTACATTCGAAGACCAGCTATGATGCAGGCACAGTGCTACGGCGATATGGGCAGCGTCGAGAGCCGTGCCCATCAAGCGCAAGGGTTGGCAGACAAGGTTGTCAGAGATGGACAGGCGAGAAAAGGGAGTACACGGGATGGGTTTGTCTACAAATGAATCTTGTTTGTGTGTGTATCGTCTCGGTAGTTTGATAGAAACAATTCTTTGTTAGGGCTTCTAGCGTTTGTGGGGACCGAGTGGGCCTTAACCTTAAGGTTGACAGCGGCCCCGCTCGGCGCCCACGGTGGTTCCATCGATTCCATCGTGATCCATCCATGGATCGACAATATCATCCCAGTAGATTGGAGATTAATTCTTCACCGCATGTTTCTTTTATCTCATAAGCAAAATCATGTCATTGTCAATTTATATTGGTCTTGATGGCGGTGTAGACTGAACAACTACATAGCCAGGTACGTAACTAGTTTTATCATGATTAGCGTACATGTTTGGTTACCTCAATAGCCCTAATCGCAATGAAACAGTAACACGAACTTCGCCTATCTACGTATGTGCCCTGGCAATTGTTGAGAGTTCTGTAGTATTAACCCACGTTTTACTCCACCATCCATCCAATTAATAATAGCAAGGGTCCGAGGCTGTTCCCGAGCGTGTGCCCGTTACCTGCCTAAGGGCTAAGGCTCCTAGCGGACATGTTCGCATGCAGGCCAGGCAACTTTGTGGCTGAGCCTGCAGCATACGGCCTCTTCACACCGCCACACACCCGGTCAAGGCACCAAGGCAGATCTAGATGTTTTCAGTGTCGCTGATGACATAGATATTGCTTGTCTCAATGGGAGGCTCATGGCCGGTTTTGTTCTCGTATGTTAGCTGCAGAAACGGCAGTCTCGTATTGCGCTGAGAGGCCGCTGTGGCTTGTAGCTGCCTTAGCCGCCTGGTGGACAAAATGAAGCATTGGGCTGTGCTGGGTGACGATTCAATGTTGTTGATCTGATTCCGCTGGATTGTGAACTCGGCTGTGGTTTAATTGATAAATTTGGTCAGTTGATGGATGGATATTTTTCCGATATCTTCTCAACGGCCTGCATGCGATATACGGATACGATCCTCGTATTACATCGCGATAAGCACACCAATGATAACACTCATCAACAAGAAGCTTTCGCATATAACTACCAATTCAGTCCGAGTATGCGGCTCTGCTCTTTTCATATACCAGGGAGGGATGATGATTGCATCAACAACCGTTTGTTTGAATTCGTTTTTGGGCATCAATGCTTCGAGGCCTCTCCCGGTTAGGACCAATAGGCATACAATGACCGTTCATGAATGGCATTGTTTCAACCCTATTGCACAATGTGATTAATTATTCATACCACAGCCCAAACACATGTTCCATTCTATTCAGCTTGATTTGAGGGTTAGCGTACAGTTGAAGATGGCATACATACTTCCGACTAGAACAACTCCACAAGGCAGATTAGTGCAAGCCCTAATAACGAACAACGGTGACAGCAAACGCCCCTAATTTAGACCAGAGACCTGGGGAGGAGCGGAAATTTCCGGACACTATCCACTGGCTAGGTTATCATCTGTGACTTGGTGACATAATTGGGCAAATTCTATAGTGTGATGATACTGACCCTGCGCCTTTGTGGGCGTAGCAAACACGTTAGCCCTAAAAGAGTACCGCCAAAATGGGTGCCACAAACTCTGTGAACTCACGTCATGGTATGTTTGCACAACTGAATATGACTCTTATTGAGTTACTAGATTACTAATAATTCAAAGGCCGGATTTGTCAAGTATTCAGTTCTTTCCTTGGCATTGTCTTAAAAAGTGGGTGTTTTCCTTTCCTTTTTTGTCATTCTTGATTCCTTTTTTCTTTCTTGCTGATGGTTGCCACTGACAGTACTCCCAACTAATCTGATTCATCACAATAATTTTATTTCCACCGCTCGATTAATCGAGCAATCCCTTTGTAAGATCGGTCAATCACTTTATTCTTTCCTCCTATCCTCTTGCTGCCTCGGACTAACACCGCGTCTAGTCCGAAGCAGACATCCATACATCGAAATCGAGACCTTGTCCCTACTGAACCGTCATTCGCTATTACAGCCCTCGCTTCTAAAGCTGGCAATCAACGAGATCGATT
This sequence comes from Talaromyces thailandensis, assembly GCA_019828575.1. Taxonomy (NCBI): domain Eukaryota; kingdom Fungi; phylum Ascomycota; class Eurotiomycetes; order Eurotiales; family Trichocomaceae; genus Talaromyces; species Talaromyces thailandensis. The sequence continues at coordinate 181,048 of JACVQZ010000133.1, forward strand.
TCGTCTTGGCCGATCAGGCTTATCTTGATGCATGAGCCGATGTCAATGAAGAACGCAAGTCGGAACGCGAAGCTGTAGGGCTCCAGAGTCCTCCTTGACAAGGAAGATAATACCAGTCTTCACCACAGCACTTCAAAGTCAGGAAACCATTTACATTTATCCGGAAAACCATCTCCTCTTCTCTCTTCCGATCAAGTACTTGATTCCCGCCATGTCTCAACTTGGCGACGCTAACATGCCTGTTGCTCGCGTCTAGAATACGACTCATCATCCGTCATCCTATCAACCCTTGGCTTCTTTTAACCTTTTTTTCTTGCTTTAACCTGGTCTTCATTTCCACGGATCCTTTCTTAAACCACATCAGCCGTGAGCCATATGAATCCAAGGAATGTTAAGACTGAGCAAGCCATGGACAATGATACCCATCCCAGCGTTAGAGACAGGACCAATTCAACCGGAGCCCACCGCGGACAAATAACCCATCAGGAAATAGCCATGGACCATACCACAAGTCCACGAGAGCCCTCTTTTGGAAGAAATTTCTTGTCAAGATCTAATGATGATCATGCAAGTGCCTTATACCCAATGGGATTTTATCGTGCTCTTTACCAGGGATCTATGGGCCAAACCTTGACTACTACTCAGAATGACCATCTCTTTGTTGAACAACCGCTCATGGTAAACCATGCCGGAACTGCTTATGGAAATTCTTCTTCTGTACCAGAGCACTCCTCCATTGGAGATCCATTTGGGGAATTGATTTTCATGGACAATGAGTTCGGGCTTCCTGCCCAGGACGCCAACAATGGCCATCATTCAAGCAACCCTACTAGAGCCGTGACCAATCCATATTCTCAGAACCTGCAGCCCGGAAACCGTGATACCCCTGCAAGTCATGGATATGTAGAGACAGCTCCAGAGTCCTCAACGGCTCTGGAGCATGTCACGACGGGATATTCACCAATTCCTATCGTGTCCAGCACTAGAGGCTCACAAGAGCCCTGTATGTCCGTTTGGGATTTGGCAGGGAGTAATGCCTCCGAGGGAAGGAGCAGGAAAAGACGTAAAATGACGACCGACGAGTTGGTCCGAAATAGGGCTCTAAAAGCCGCCGGCGGGGCGTGTGAGACTTGTCGGCGCCGTAAAAAGAAGGTATGAGCGAATTGACTGATTGGATGAAGCCCTTTTATGAACCCCGAAATTGATGAATAATTGAAATAGTGCACCCATAAAGATGATCAACTCATCTTGTCAGCACCAGCTGCCACTCCCGCCCCAACCGCAGCCCCAGCACCAGCACCAGCACCAGCACCGAATCCGGCACCAGTCTCGCACCATTTTCCTGCCATGAACTTCTTTGCAGCACGTACCCTCTCAGCCCGCCCAAGGCCCGACGATATCGACCGCCGTGCGGCCGCAGTTGGCCAGCAACATCACCAACAACAACACAATCCGTCAGCCTCTTCATACGGCCGCACACTAAATCCCAGCATATTCTCTCGTTCAGAAGGTGGCGCTTCAAGTAACGGCACCACGACCAGCGCCTTAACTGACGCAACCACCTTCACCGTGGATACACGTCCCCCCAGGTTAGGGTTAGAAGAGCAATTCGGTCTGGATACAGCCGGATTCGGACACCAGTTCAAGTAAACTCTATTCTTCGCCTCAGTTTTCCGTGAGTCTTTGCTGACATATGCTTCACTAGTGGGCAACCTGCGCCAGAGCTCGATCCCATGAACGCTGAGAATGAGCTCTACGTCTTCGAAAACTGGCTAAGCAGTTCACATGGACATCTAAATCCAAATGAACATTGAGCTTCGGGGAGGTCCCCTGACTCAATTGGAGTGGGTAATTTATTTGATGATTCTTCTTTGGAGCACCCGTGAAGGTGTTATTTGATATTCTTCGACTCCGAGAGCTGTTCTTGTTGGCAGCTGGCTGCTATCGTGGGAATATCTTTTTTTTTTTTTGATTGTTCCAGTCGTTGATTCTCTTTCTCGTTTATTCAAGTTAGCATTGTGCGGCGTTATGTATCAGGGATAGGGATAGGACGAGGCCATGAGCTCCTATGTATTCACGATTTTGGGCGGTATTTTGATGATTTTGTTCTCCTTTCTTTCTTAATGTTCATGTTACCTGGCGCTCCAAGCACGTTTGTCTGATTATAAGCGAATATTTTTCACCAGCGACGTTTTTGTTTAAGATAACTCTGGTCCCTGTGTGCGAAAATCATTTGCAAGCTATACACCGTCTTGCGCCCTTCTCGGCTCTATAGTGTAATGGTTACAGTGATTTTGACGTCGCAAATTTGGATTCGATTCCCTTTTCTCATGAATACCCTAACCCTACCCTGATTATAACCATTGTAATTGATCAGTGAGACTGTGTTCAGTTGAAGTACGCGGCACTTCGTTACTTGCATATACTTTACTTTCGTACTGCTGCAGACCGGCTTCACTTTTTATTCCTCTTCTATGCTTTTATACTACATCTATCATAAAGTAGCTGCACCGATGATTCCCGCCGCCCGGAACGCCGCTTTATTCGTTATGACAGCTTCGACAGGGTATTTCCATTCCATGAATTTCGTCCAGCCTGTTGATGAATCACAATTGTCAGCTAGTGTTTTGAGCTATATGTCTGTAGACCTCAGAAGTACATACCCCAATATGCACATTTCCTGCCCGCATATTTGCCTATAAAAGGCACAAGGACCATTGTGAGAAGCAGCTCTAGCTGTTGTAGACTTTCCCGCCATTGTTCTTCCGCGTCTGAGTCTTCGTAATCTGAGAGGAGGTCGGATTCTGTTGATGTTTCTGAAGGTAAGGAAGCTATTTCGTCTTCGTCCGAGGATGTGTTATGGTATGATGGGTTGAATTGCGAGGAGATCATGTAGGTTGATGCGGAAGGGGATATGGAGTCGCCGGAGGGGAATGGAGATGCCGACATGTTGTTGTTGTTGTTGTTGTTGCGAGTGAATGCGAGAAGAAAAGAATGTTTCGATCGGGTAGGTAGTTGAGAGGTTCAGTGAGTATGAACGAGCTTGGAATTGTCGACTCGGTGTTTCAAGGATAAGGACGTAGGTGACCGGCGGTTTACCGCAGGTCCGTAAACAGGCTCATTAGGCGTCAGTATAAATCGTAGATGTCGCTTATAATTATGATAAAATCAGAAATGAAGAATACTATATTACCAGCTCATAAAAACATAGAGAGCTCCGATGTTGACTTTCGTCGAGCTGGAGGTGATTGTTGGTCCGCCGAACGACGTAATCGGGACAGCCCACGTGATTTCTCCCGCAAAACCGGTCGGCAGGTCACGTGCACGCCGCCATTATCTTTCGTGGCGATCGTGGGATGATTTCCTTATCCTAATAGGAAGAAAACGAGCTCTGAGTCATATTCATTGAAAAGAGCGACGACCGAGTCAACAACTCTGAAATCATTCCTACTCAAACTGTGCAATCCTAACAAGCATGGCGGATACTGTACGTCATATTTCTTTGCATTTTTAACCGACTAAATCCCCTCCCACATTTTTGCACTTTGACATCAAACCCCTCACATCAGCCTGTTTTGCCAACACTGCGTACGCTCGATTTTTTGGCAACTCTTGCTTAAGGCGACACATACAGCTTCATTTTATTTTCAAGTTTCGGTCAACTGACTAGGTCTTGAGTTGCAGGAGGTTACAGTCCAGGAGACAAAACACCGCAAGTCGGTAGCATTCAGTGAAGAAGCCACAGTCATGGATGCCAACGGTGAGGTCACAGAGGCTCCTCACGTCGAGAAGGACACAGCCGAGAGCCACTCTGCGGGTATGTATTTGAACTCAAGCCACCATTCTACGATGATTGTGCTAAAGTGCGGTTTAAATAGACAAGGAAGTCGACGAAGTCACCGAGTTGTTCAAGGGTCTGTCCAAAAAGAAGAAGACAAAAAAATCGAAAGATGCCGACGCCGAAGGTGACGAGGCCGCCCCCGCAGGCGATGGCGAACTCGACTTGAGCGCGATGAAGAAAAAGAAGAAGAAGCCCAAGAAGGCCGACGTTGGAGATTTCGAGGCTAAGCTTGCCGAGGCTGGTGTCACAGAGGAAGGCGCAGAAGGCAAGGAACCCGCCGGCGAACAACTGCCCGAAGGCGATCTCGAGAAAGGAACCGGTATCTGGGCCCACGATGCCACACAAGCTATTCCATATCAGTTGCTCGTTACTCGATTCTTCTCCCTGATTCAGAGCCACCACCCTGATCTTTTGTCGAGCGGCTCCAAATCGTACAGAATTCCTCCTCCCCAGTGCCTGCGTGAAGGAAATCGTCGTACTATCTTCGCCAACATCGCCGATATTTGCAAGCGAATGAAGCGTTCGGACGACCACGTCATGCAGTTCTTGTTCGCTGAATTGGGTACCAGTGGTAGTGTTGACGGTAGCCGACGATTGGTTATCAAGGGTCGTTTCCAACAGAAGCAGATTGAGAACGTGTTGCGACGATACATTGGTATGGACTTTTTTTTCCAAACCTCCTACATATAACCACTAACCTGTAACAGTTGAATACGTTACCTGCAAAACCTGCCGAAGCCCCGATACCGAACTCAACAAAGGAGAGAACCGTCTGTACTTCGTCACCTGCAACTCTTGCGGGTCCCGACGATCCGTCACAGCGATCAAGACTGGTTTCCGTGGACAAGTCGGTCGTCGTAAGAAGGCAGCTTAAATATGATTCTGTTTTCTTATTTTTGGCAACCTGTTCCTTTTTAATTTCCACCTTGCCTACCTCTTTTTGTCAAAAAGCTCTTTTAACGAACTCGGGATTTTTTTTTTCTTATTGTCTGACATGGATATGGATATGAACAAAATTGGTGGAGAGAGATGATGATATGAATGTGAATAGATTTCTATGTTGTCATGCCGTATCTAATATCCTTCAAAGAAGATGAATTGCTACCTATCATGAAACTTACGTACGTACTACTTACTACGTAGACTCCGATCTTAACCACAGATCCTCGGATTGTGAAGCTCTGACAATGTTACCAATAATAGACTCACCCATGCAGCCATAAATGCATTAACTTACCTGTCTACATACCCTATTAAATGTGTGACAGCCCACATCCCCTCAAGCGCTTAAACGTGCCACCAATTAGGGCTGCAAGACTAGATAACGTACAACGACCGGGCCTGCGGGGAACAGACCCATAATGCTTATCGGACCTCTCTCGACGCGTTTTTAAGCGCCCATGTTGCTCCCATGCAGCCTATCACCAGTGGCTAAATGGTCTGCCAATGTCTGCGCCAATGTAGGCATCCGGAAGACTTTCTACATAATTGACCGGTGGCCTCTAGTAAGCACTAGCTAACAGCTACGGATTTCAGAGCTTCTTGTACGGAACAGTTTCCCTCAACTTCTTCGATTTTCACCTATCTGTAATTTCTCGCTCTGTGAGTTTCTGGGAGGGCAGATCTGTTCCTCAGTGATCAATTTATATACAAAACCTCATCGCCTGCTCATCGGAACTCCCCCACTCGCACATTTATCTCTATCTTTTTGAGAAGAGACGACTTCGGGCCCGGTGCCCTAGATTATCACGAGAAATTGCATATCGGACGATTTTTTAGGTTGTCTTCATCTTTATATATATACATAATTCACTCGCACACAAGATCATGCAAGCGTTTCCTCCGCCGCCCTCGGCGCAAGGCCAGCATTTCCCTCGTATGTTTTCCACTTGATTTCACTTGATTTGTGCTATGGAGAGGTTCATTGACTGACCGAATTTGTGGATTAGCACCTCCAAGATCTGCAAGTATGTCAATCGTCCGATCTTCAAATATGAGACGAAATTCTCTCTAGAATATCGACATAGCTAACGCCTATAACCAGCATTCCCTCCTCCTCCACTAGCATCCCCCGGCTTTCCACCACCACCACAACCATCCCCTGGCTTCCCACCACCAAACTACAACTACCCAGCACCTCCGACCCAACTTGTACAACAACAACAACCTCAGCCTCAAAATGCGCAGCAATCCCATTTCCCACCACCACCCAACAGCCGCCCATCAACCACCAGCCCACCACCACGCTTCGATGCCAGCAACGGTAGCAATAGCGCAGCAGCCCACCAAGCGGCCATGCTCGCCGCAGCGCAGGAAGCGAAATTACCGCTTTCGCCGCCGCCCATGTCTCCGCCGCCGACGGGCAGGCCTCGTATGGTGATGGAGCAGATGCCCGGTGGTGCGCCGCCTGTGGGCCAGTTTAGAGGTGCACAGGCCACAAGTGCGGATGATGTGGGCACGTTTAATGGAGGTAGTTATAGGATTAGCCATCGAAGTGTCAATTCGCTGCTTACAGTGCAGCTGGCAATGGGTGCACCGTTGGTTGCTCGGCCAGGTAAGAGAAAAGACAGCCTGCTTCCGAATTTACAAAGATGAAAGCCGGGGGCATTGAATGTTGGTCACAAGGGGACTAATTCGTCATCTAAATATACAGGTGTGATGATTGCAATGTCAACAACAATGACCCTCCAGGGAAGCTTCCATTTCTCGCTCAAGAAGCTTCTTATTGGAGGTGAAATGGCCCACTCAGAATATACGGGACCCGGTGAACTCCTGCTTGCCCCCTCAGTTCTCGGTGATATAACGGTTTTGCGTTTACCAGAAGAGACGGATACTTGGAAAGTTGGGAGGGATGCTTTACTTGCCCATACCTCATCTATCAAAAAAAAGTACAAGGCCCAGACGCTTTCAAAAACTCTTTTCTCGGGTGAAGGGTGGTTTGTGTACACCATGTCCGGTCCAGGGATAGTTTGGTTGCAGAGTTTTGGTGCTGTTATCAAGAAAGACGTATGCAAACACCCCCCTTCCTTTCTTGGTAGTAATTCGCTGGTGTGAGCACCGAAGCTAACAGGTCGAAATTTCTAGCTGGTGGAAGGCGAAAGCTACTACGTTGACAATGGCCATTTAGTTGCGTGGAATTGCAAGTACATCATTGAACGGGTCGCCTCTGGTGGTCTTATATCGGGCTTCAGCTCGGGCGAGGGTTTGGCTTGCCGTTTCACTGGACCAGGAACCGTATTGTTGCAGACACGAAACTTGAATGCGTTTGCGGCCCAACTAGGCGCAAGCACTGCCAGTGGTTGATTTGGACGTATAAAACATATAGCCCTTTGATTTCATGATTGATGACCACTGCATAATTGAGATTTTCAATATATTCTCCTGCTACAGCTTTCTAGATCTTGTTTATGTATACAGATGTCCTCAAACATCAGAACTCCTCATATTTCCTACCAACATAACGTTGTGCTCCTATGCTTTCAAGAAATGCGCAACCTTCTACCCATGGGCCGGTCATGTCACCACGCGCAGCTACATCCAAAACACTCATCTGATCAACACTCAAGATATGAATGTCCGCTTTCTGTTCACAGAGGTACTTGACCAGCAGTAAGTACTGTCCAACAGTCGCTGCCATCAAGGCTGTCCTTCCTCTGTAACCCGTTGCATTGATGTTGGCCCCTTTTTTGATGAGGAATTCTACAACACTGATATGACCACTCGCCGCTGCTATGATAAGGGCCGTGTCTCCGGAATCATCCCGCTTCTCTAAAGATGCACCTTGAGAAAGAAGTAAGGTGGCGCTTTCGATATCGCACTCTTTTGCAGCAATCATCAAGGCGGTTTCACCAGTGTTGCTCTGTGCATCAACGTGGACACCGTTTGAGAGAAGAAGTTTCATAATCGCATGTCGCTTGTTTTCAGCGGCTCTCAGAAGTGCCCTCTCAGGCAGTCTAGGCGACTTCGCATATACATCACCGCTCAGGAGAACCTGAAGAGTCTGAGAATCGCCTTCTGATGCGACAGTCTCTATAATATATCCCTGCATGTCGGTCTTCTCGATACGACGCAATAAAATGTTCGCGGCATCTTTATATCCTTTCTGAGCCGTATACGTTATTATCTTCTTCAGATTATCATCGTCGTGACTTGGGGAAAGATCTGCAAGCATCCGCATGACTAGCCACTCTAGAAGCGCAAAGTGCTGATTCTTGACAAGCCAGTCAAGTATCCATTGCACGTGGTCGTCGCTCAATAATCTCCCAAAGTCCAGTTCAAACCATAAATTGAGAAGAGTGGATTGAGCAGACACGGCAGCTTCCTGATCACTATATATCTCTTCCATCGAGCCATGGGTAGATTCATGTTTTGTAAGCTCTTGTAAACTACACTCCGCATGCTGAGAACGGCTGCTGACAGCTTCGAACTGTAGGATACGAGATGATATCCAGTACATTTGACTCCGGTACTTTGCACACCAGGTCTTTGAAGGAATGCTCGAGATGCTGGTTAAGTAATCCGAGATTGAATTCGGGACTTGGCTTCTGTCGCCTGCTTTTAGAATAGTCACAATTCGTTCCAGGGCGAGTGATTTTCCTGGGTATTGCTGGCCCATAAGATTTCTTAAACAAATGTACCCGTAGTCGATTAGCACACGTTCTACCTCTTCGTGATCGGCCACACCACAAAGCCATTCGCTGGCTGCGAACATCTCTTTGTTATTTAGAATCTCAAGCCCGTGCATATGTCGGCGAACGATTTCCGAGTCGATTGATGTCTCGGGCAAAAGTTCCCGGTCAGAAAGAACTGGCAGTATGCAGACCATGCCTTCTGTTTGATTTCCTAGGCCAGTAGAAACAAAGGACTCGACTAATTCATTGAGACGATTGTTGTGTATCTTGAAAGTTTCCTTGTCTTGCCCTATAATTCGAGTCTTACCGCCGAGTTCCGGCAGCCTGTCAAGTAATGAATGAAGGATGTGAACGTATATATCCTGCGCAGCTAGTGAATAATAGTCAGAAGACACTGTAACCACTGCCGACTGATCCCGGGGTATTTGGCTGCCTGTTTGAGAATGAAGATAGCCAAACGTATCGCAACCCTTGAAGAAGGTTACGGACTGTGCACGGTTCGGTTCCACGATGGACTTGTTGTTCGCCCATTTTCGATACAGTAGTCGGGCTTGGTGTGGACTTCTGCTTTTGAGGTTGAAAGTTCTGAATAGTTGAAGATGAGAACCTTTACATAAATCAGGGTTTTGTTGTTTGAGTGACCACGCATAGAGGCCAACTATGGCCTCCCAAAAGTTGGTGTCAACTTCTTTTCCCTTTATCGGATGGACCTCAAAATCATATGACCTCGCTTGCGGCTCGCCTCTTTTCTGAATTCCAATCGAAATGGCGATATCAGGATAGGGTATCTCCTTATCACACCAGGAAGAAATGAGCTTTATCAAATCCTGCGCTGCTTGGCCTAGGCTTTGTGCCATCGTGTGAGCGGCGGTCTCATCCCAATCAGAGCCGGCCAGTTTCCTCATTTTCTCGCGTGTCACGATAAGCTCTTGACTCAGAGTATTAGGTTGAGTGGGTAATGTCTGCCTGTGTATTTGATCAATATCAAAAAGATGAATGAGAGGCTATCTGCTCACCTATGCAGAGCGTAGGCAGATAGAACTTTAAATGACTTGATGTTGAACAGGTGGAATACCAGCCAATCTAGCTCATGGTCACCGCCTGATACAATTCTTTGGTCGTCTTTTAACATGTTATCACCTTCCTGCATCCTTTCAGCCCTCAAGCCTGTCCTGACAAGTGTCATCACTATTGTCGCCCCCAGTTGGGCAAGACTAACAGAAGAATGCAGGCCTCTGACTCCGACGAATTGAATCACAAAGCCAGCCATTGTCAGTCCAACCACGAGGATGAGCTCGATCTCTCTACCGACATTAAGGAAATTAGTCGGTGAATCATGTCTCACAGACCGAATGAAATTGACACCCTTGTCAGTCCGGCCCACAAAAGATGGAAACCTCTGGTCTCCAGCGGTTTGATTCCCCGGTTGAATCCAATAAGCCCTACTCCCATCCGGCAAATGAAAGATACGCTTTATCGAGCGGCGTTCCACCAGGACAGCACATAGAAACATGCCCAAAGTGAGAAGGACCGTTCCCGAAACAAACATCGGGAACGCATAACCATCTACGGGATCGCCATCTTTTAAGAAGGCTTGTGGCCAGTACATGACTGTGAGGGCAGCATAGATGATTATACCTACATCTGTTGTCAGTATCCTCTAAGGTTCTTTGGTTGCATTGGAAAGAATGTAGCATACCCAACTGTAAGAAAACCCCAAAAGTCGCCGCAAGATGAAACCAAAACGGCGAGCGTCTTCTGATGCCTTTATTCAACGATAAATTCGGCAGTTTGGCATCCTTTTCGAGGTCTGTCCAGTCTTTTCCTGCAACTTCGCTTAGTTTCTGGATATTTACAGTCCCGGTTTGTGCTTGGCTCTCATCTGCGACGAATTCCAGGATTTTGGGATTGCCCGTTATCCTCGCAACACCTGATTCCGTGAAGATTTCAGCGGTGCTGTTCGATACGCAGGAAAGTATTTCTTTCTCGGATGAGGCCGGATCCTCCTGCGCTCTGCCTATTATTGCCCGAAGTGTTGAATTACCGCATACTCGAATAACGGATACCACAGCGGTTAAGACACCGAGCGGTACCAACGCGAAGATGAAATCATCCAGCGTACCGATCAGTTCTGACATGCATTGTCGAGTGATCTGCTCTCCGAAAAGAGTGATAAGCGGTGCCTGGAACTTCGTTAATTCCTCAACGCTTCGGAGAAGTGCTGGCATGGACTTACCAAGTCCGTGGCAAGATTATTCGCGAAATCATCCCAATTATCGGCTGAAACACAAGAAGCTAGACAGAAGAAGACGGGTATATAGTACAGAACAACCATCCTTGGTCATTTCGACAACGACGTCTTGTGGTCGAAAATTGTTTGATTTCAGACGTAGTCCAATGACCAGGAACCACGGAAGAAGGGATATGGATATTTATCATTGTGAAATAAGGCTGGTAAAACAGGCAACTCCAAAGCACGGCTGTCTCAAGATTTCATGATTATGATTGGTGTTGCAACCGAAGCATACAGAAGACGGCTTGATGCAGGGGTACGCAAAGCGCCGCGCCGCAGACGCATTCAAGATGATGCTTGGCTGGAAGCGAGACATCAGCCTTGCACTGCCATTGCGTGAAATAGTCGAAACAGATACGTAGATCAAGAGATCGGGCGGCTAGGAGCAGGTGTTGTGGATGGTGAGATCTTAGTGGTCTGTCGGCTGTCCACCCCGGCGGTTATCCTGTTCGACGTGGCTGTCCACGTACTATAACAGAGCAGGATATGGAGGGTCGAAACAAAGGGATGATCTAGCGAGGAGAGATAAATGAACGGGTTGATGAGCTTGGTTCAAGATAGATGAATACATAAGGTTGGACTGAGGCATCGAAGGAAGGTGCGCACCGGCCGCTCGCTCCTGCCTGGTTCGGGTGCGGTCCTTCCCGTGTCCCCATCGATCGTCTTTGCCCAACTATGAAATGTCTAGATTGATACGTAGATGGAAGGCTTCACTGGGCACAGGATATGTTCTTGTTTTCGAGGGATGCCACAGACGCTGATCGTTGATCCTCAGAGTGCGTACCCATCGCTTTCGCCGATCGATTGATTTTTACCAACTTACATTGATCAACGTCCAATCTTACAGCTCGAGTGATAGGTTACATCTTCGAGAATATATCTAGAAAAAGTCTGAGATCACATTTAAGGTGCACAGAGTACGGAGGCGGAGGCACGGCGATTAGCCAATGTCATCCAGGCCTGAAGATGAAACAATTCCGTTGCAAACCTCGACACTGGTGCCGGTACAGTATGTTCCACGACAGATCTTGAATGTCGGATAGGTAAGGTGCCTGAAACCATACCTACCTACTGATCGATTTCTTTAACTATCAACTCGATGGGTCATGGAACTTTTGCACGAGTCACGATGATTATACTTTCCCATGTCGTATTACGAAGGACATTGTGCGGGGTAGCGAGGTAGTGGCAAGTCCGTCTTTCATCGACACCAAATGAAATAGAGTGAAAAGGCGTAAGTTGCATACTAAGCAGGGATCGTGGTGTAATCGTGGGGGTCGAATGTGTTGCTGATCAAATCATCTGGTTGAAGTTCTGAGCGTGTCGTAGAAACTAAAGCGAGGTGTCACCCACGGGCAATAACGCTCGTTACCACGAGCAATGTAGAATGATGATGATGATGATGGAATTTGGATGAACATATTTGAGTGTGTCGGGGACGTAAGAGAGTAGGAAGACGAAGAATGAGCACGTGCTAGGCGGCAGTGCCGGAAGGTGCTACGGAGGAAGGGAGTGGGCCTGGCTCCACGGCCGCCGAGTGTGGCTTTGCTGTGTAGTTAGCAGTCTTGGCTGACTGTACTAGCCTGAGTAGCCTGCGTGAGTATCAACCCAGCAACTAACTTAACAACGCATTCATGTCAACTACGTACCTTCAACCTCCTTCCATCAACTGTCCATCCGACAGACACCGATAATCGATCTTCTTGGCTGCTTCACGTCCGTCGAGCCCGCAGTAACGACATTCGCTCGCTATAGTCCGAGAAAAGTACACACACACACACCTTTCACTATCGCCATGGCGTCGCAGGGTGAATTCTCCGCGGCTATGACCAACCGGTCGCTGCGCACCATCCGAACCGTATGTTTTCCAGCAATATGTAACCATTGTCCATTCGAGGCATTGGAAGATGAAAACTCACATATCTTGATAGGAGCTGGAATTTCTCACAGATGCCTCGATCATCTCACCGCAACAACTGGCCGGCTTGCTCTCTCAATTACCAAACCAGACACAGCTACATGCCCCCGTCATGTCGGCAGCAGGCCCGATACCTGCTCCAGTGCAATCTCCAGTGCAATCCCCCGAGCCAACCCCTGCCTTCAATCCTCTTACCGCCCAGCTTCAGAATACCACCTTGAATGAGAAAGCCCCGACACAATATCCCACTCCGGCCCCACCGCCGCCTGCCTATGCTCAGACACCACCAGTCTTGTCGATTTCATCGGCCATGTACGCCTACACACCGACTGATACTGGTGACCTTGCTCTCCAACCGAATGATCGCATTCAAGTTCTGGAGCACATGAACAATGACTGTAAGTCTCCGAAGGAGGATTTTACACGCCATGTCATCGTACTAATACAACTCAGGGTGGCGTGGTCGAAATGAGCGAACAAACCAGGAAGGAATCTTCCCTCGAAGCTATGTCAGAGTTCTGGACGAGAAGCCCGCTCCCCCGGTCTTGTCTCCTCAGCCCACAAACTACGGGAACATGCCTTTGGAAGTTGCGCAAACCGGATCCTCTACAACTGACGCCGGCCGCCGACCCAGCAAGTTCGAAGAGCAAGGCAAGAAGTTTGGGAAAAAGATGGGCAATGCCGGTGCGTTTGACTCTTTTCAGTTTCTAGAATCCTACTAACGTCCTATAGCAATCTTCGGTGCCGGTGCCACTATCGGTTCCAACATCGTCAACGGCATTTTCTAAGCCAAGTCAACATTGCACTTTGAATGTTTTTGTGTTCTCAAAATTATTCTAACCCGCACGATGGGATCTCATAACAAAATCTAGGGTTACGGCTTGCGCATTATGGGATTGGCGTTGATGGCGTACAAGGGACTATCACGTCTGTTCCCGGATTGGTTACTTTTCTGACGACCTTTTCATCAAACAAAGAACTTTTCGCTTACGGTATTGGCTCTATTATACGTTTGCTGAGTCAATTTTCACTTGTTTCTGGGCCTCGAACCTGCCGTGAGCGTGTCGACATGCATTCGCAGACTACCTGTCCGCTTTCCGATGGCTTGATCAAGCCGGGATCATTCCTGTTCTTTCGTGTCTATAATTTATTTTCCTTTGTGACTGTGCTGCTGACTGGCTAGCACGTTGAGTAGTCTTTCTTTTTGTTGAAGCTGTCATTTGATTGCAGACTTGACTGTCTATTTAATTTGTTTGGAGATTAGAGCCGTGAAATGAATGATCGTTCGATGAAGATCCATCCGTACTGCTATGATATCACTGACTATATGGGCACACCCTTAGCATCAATTAAGGAAGTAAATCAAGAAAAACTTCATGCTTGAATGTCACCATCTAATCTTACCCCACAGTCTGAGCGATGCCGGCTGTAACGGGCTGTTGGCTGTGGTTGACCGCCTACCCAAAACAGCAAATCAGCACCCCGTCTTCGGCATTTTTCCCAGGCAGAATTTTAGATGGGCCACAAATATTGCCCCGGCCGACTTTCCGGTCCCAGGAAAATTTTCTTAGGTTTTCTTTCTGAGGCATTGAGTTGCTCATCAGGAAGGATTTTCTCAGCTTTTAGCAAGAGATCATTCAAGAAACGGTTTATTGACAGTTCGTTGGACGAACGATAGGAGGGAGAAAATGTGTGGTATTCTAGGCCTTATCTTGGGCCATATCAGCGACGACCCGAATTTCCCGTGCAAAGCCGCTGTGACGTTACATGAGGCTCTGTATTATTTGCAGCATCGAGGTCAGGATGCGTGTGGTATAGCTACTTGTGCGGCTGGAGGGAGGATTTTCCAGTGCAAGGGAAATGGTATGGCTGGAAAGGTTTGGTCTTTCTTTCGCGGTGGGGTGGATGTAGTATGGTCGCTAAACTTGATGCGATAGGTCTTTGATGAGGGACGACGTGTTCAGGATCTGTGAGTTGCAATCGTTTTATAGAAAGAGGAAATTGGCTAACATGCTGTAGACCAGGGTCAATGGGCATTGGCCACCTCCGTTATCCCACCGCAGGCTCCGACTCCAGCGCCGAAGCGCAACCATTCTACGTCAACAGTCCCTACGGTATCTGCCTCGCACACAACGGCAATCTCGTGAACGCGCGCGAACTACGGGAACACCTAGACAAGGAGGCGCATCGACACATCAACACAGACAGCGATAGCGAGTTGATGTTGAACATCTTTGCTAATGAATTGAACGAAACGGGAAAAGCGCGTGTGAACCAGGAGGATATTTTCGATGCGTTGTCGAGGATGTATAAGAGGTGTCAGGGTGGTTGGGCGTGTACGGCTATGGTTGCTGGATTTGGTGAGTATTTTATTTTCTAATGTGGAGGACGTGTGCATTCTGACTGGTACAGGTATATTCGCTTTCCGTGACCAGTATGGTATCCGTCCTTTGATTCTGGGAGAGCGTCCATCAGAGACCCTCCCTGGCGCGACAGATTATATGTTTGCTTCTGAGAGCATTGCTTTGCGACAGCTCGGTTTCCGCAACCTTCGCGACATCATGCCCGGTGAAGCCGTCTTCATTCGCAAGGGACAGTCACCAGTCTTCCGACAAGTTGCAGAACAACTAGCATACTCTCCCGATATCTTTGAATACGTGTATTTTGCACGACCAGACACCATCATTGACGGAATCGGTGTGCACGCCAGCCGTCAAAAGATGGGAGACAAGTTGGCGGACAAAATCAAGGAGATTCTGGGCGCAGAAGGCGTGAAAGAGATCGACGCCGTCATCCCTATTCCCGAAACATCGAACCCGTCTGCATTTAGCGTTGCGCAACGACTGAATCTTCCATACCGCGAAGGATTTGTCAAGAATCGATACGTCTTCCGAACATTTATCATGCCCGGCCAGAGCGCGCGCCAAAAGGGCGTACGCAGAAAACTGAGCGCCATCGACCAAGATTTCGCCGGCAAATGTGTCCTGCTAGTCGACGACAGTATCGTCCGCGGTACGACGAGCCGAGAAATCGTCGCCATGGCCCGAGAGGCCGGTGCCCGCAAAGTCATATTCGCCAGCTGCGCACCCCCGATCACACACCCACATCTCTACGGAATCGCACTGGCCTCTCCCGCCGAACTCATCGCATCAAACAAGGACCGATTCGCAATCGCCGAGAACATCGGAGCCGAAGAAGTCATTTTTCAAGATCTTGAAGACCTCAAAGATGCATGCAGAGAATTATCCCCTGCCAACGGACCGCGAGAATTCGAAGTCGGCGTCTTTTGTGGAAGCTACGTCACGCACGTTCCGGATGGATATATCGAGCATTTGGCGGAGTTGCACAGTCAAAAGAGCAAGAGCAAATCAGCGGCGTCGCAAGGTGCGCTTACTGGAAGCAGTGGAGCGACCAAGGCGAGACGCGAGGATATCAGTCTTCATAACGTTGCTAGTGACGCTACCTTGCGATGATTGCTGGTCTTCTTATTTGCACTTGGTGGTACTCTTTTGGGTGGTAATTATGGGATAGAGCTGGTTTATATAGACATAAAATCTAGATGCATACCTTCAAATACTTCTTGTATAACTTACGTAGAATGAAGAGAGCGGGCTCCTAGAACAGTTAGTTAGTTAGACAATTTGCCTCTGAATGACTAACCGGCGGAGATAGGCCCTCACCGCCCTCGCCCCTCCCAAACTCCGGCCCCCCGCCCAATGACATGCGCAACCATCGAGAAGCTTCGACCGATACATATAAAACGTCTTCCGCTGAGTCAATTCTCGTCCTGACAACTACTCACCAATTCACATACCACGCACGCCACCTCTTTCTCACTTTCTGCACATATTAAAAGAGCAGGAACTGCACTCACATCGATAAGCAAATAATTCGAGAATTCGATTATTTGACCATCTTTTGAGCGACCTCGAACACACACGTGCTCACCGATCTTTCTCTATCAATCAAACAACACAATCATACAGAATGGCCGACCAGGACTGGGACAACGTCACTCGCATCGGCACCAAGCATCGTGCCGGCGGTGTCCAGCGCGAAACTGTCGTCAAGGGCCGCAGCGCCCTCAACGCAGCAGCCCGATCCGGTCTCGTGATTGGCACTGAGAAGAAATACGCCACTGGCAACGCTGTACGTCCTCCCCTTCTCTATTTTCTCTCATTAGAAAATATCATCAAAATGAAAAAAAAAAGAAGAAGAAAAAAAAAATGCTAACAACTTCATAACAGGCCGGCCGCACAGGCGCCCCCGAAGGCCAACATCTCACAAAAGTCGACCGCAGCGACGACATCATCAAACCCAAAACCGTCGGCGCCCAAGTCGGCGACGCCATCAAGCGTCGCCGCAACGACGAAGGCTACAAAATGACTCAAAAGGAACTAGCCACAAAATGTAATACGACCGTCACCGTGGTGCAGGATATGGAGCGGGGTACGGCGACGCCGGACCAGAAGGTACTGAGTGCGATGGAGAGGGTGTTGAATGTCAAGTTGAGGGGGAGCGATATTGGGGCTGAGAAGTTTCCTAAGAAGAAATAAGTGAAAATTTAAAAACAAGAAAAAAAGGGAGAAAGTGTTCGATACGGCTTTTGCGGTTTTTTTGTCGTCTCTCTTTTTTGAGGGGCTATGATGGGCTTTGATGATGGATGTGTTTTTTCCTACTTTTTACGCCTATTGTTTTTCTGGTTGATACGTCTCATGACATGGAATGACATGAATAGATGAGTTGGAATGAGCGCCGACTACCTATCGTTTATATTGATTTCATACGTGATTAGATAGATATACAGAGTAGATCGCATCAACTACATATTGACTGCATCAGTGTGCTTGTTTGTATGTGTATTTTATTTTATTCCTTTTCATGATTAGAATGTAACAAATTCAAGTAAAATCATAGAAAAGAAAGAACGAAGACTCGTTCATGGAACAGAAAAACTCCATTGACCAGCCACTTATCCTTCATTGCAATTTTGATCTTTTATTTGCATCATGACACATAAGTAGGACATTTAGACATCAAAAACCACAAAACTACCGTCTCAACTGCTCCCTCTCAACCTCATACATAAAGTCAAAGTACGGCTTATCAAAGTGATGCACACGAACGTAACCGTCCTCTCCGCCAGAGGCATAAGCCGTGCCGGCAGGGTGCACGGCGATGGTGTTGAGAGGACCGAAATGGCCACGCACGCGGCCGATCTCGTCTTCGAAGATCTTGTGGTAGAAGCGGGCTTCGAATTTACCTTGACGCGCAGAGGTGGTTGTGACTTCCATGGCGGCTTGGCCACCGCCGAGGATCACGTAGTCCTTTTTCGGGGTGATGGCGGCTGTGTTGAGGGGTGTGTCGGTGGGGAAGGATTTGAGGACAGCGAGGTTGCGAGATGAGAGGATCTGACTGGAGTGTTAGTGGCTGTACAAGATGCGATACGACTGAGAACCTACCTTTGCGGTCTTGTCTCTGGAGGCGGTGATGAAGTATGTGCGGTCTGCGGAGAATTGGATGTCGTTGATCTGAAGGTCGAGCTCGTGGGCCTGGACGTTTTCCAGTTGTTCGCCAGACTATCGTCGTTTCAGTCAGTATTAAATCAATCTTCGACGGTAAAAAGGCATACCTTGGCATCATACTGGCTGACGCTACCATCCTCATGTCCCGCAATAATGTACTTGCTCAAATAACTCCATCCGGCAACAGTAGCCTTGCTATCCTCGCACGTAATCTTCAAACTCGGCTCATCGGTCTGCTCATCCAAGTTGTTTCCCTCGCCATCGCCATACTGCACATCAAACACCACAATCGTACCCAAATAACCCATACGCTTCTCGGTCACGGCCAAAAGTCGACTCCCATCGGGACTGAACTCAACGCGCTTCACGGCAGTGGGGAACTCCCATACTTTGACGCATTCGCCGGTCTTGATGTTCCATAATCGGACGGAGTTGTCTGCTGAGCCCGTTGCGAGCAGGACTGTGTTGGGGCTGACGTCGACGGTCCAGATGGCTCCCTGGTGACCGGAGTATGTTCCTAGACGCTCTCCGTTGGCGGCGAACCAGACACCGACGATCTTATCCTTGGCCACGGAAAATAGAAGGTCGCCGTCGCGGTTGAATTTGATTTGATTCAGAGACCGTTCCTGCGTTTTGTTAGTCTGCAAAGTCGTATAACGCGGGGAGGGGGGTACGAACATGGCCCTGGAGAAGAATAGGCCTCATGCTGGCCGTGTGACTGTGATATTTCTGCTGGAAAGTGGCCCCAGAAAGTAAATCAACAGGATGTGTCGCCTGAATGTGACACTCTCGAGCTACAGACCCGTCGCGAACTGACTGTTCCTATCCAACGAACGTATCGATAAATTTCGTCGCACACTAACTAATCCCGCCTGCCGCCTGGAGCGCCAAGACTTTCTGCCGCCCACTCACGGACTCGCCTCTCAATCTTACCGCCCGTATCGTCCATACCGGGTGATCTGTATTTCCGAGAGGGCTCAGCCCTTATCGACACTTTCTGCGGCGAGACAACATCAAACAGATAAGCTTCGTTGGTATCCCGAATACATACCGTAATTTTCGTTTTTTGCCTCGATTTTTTTGTACTCTCTGGAAGATGGATGGACCAATGGAGACCAAACCAGCAAATCAGACGACCGGTTGACTGCGTTGATCTCCGAAAAAGAAAAAAGCAGTCAGACTTGCTCTAGATTCTACGTATTATTGCGAGTAGTGTCCACCCGAGCTTCAATCAATTGAGCACCGGCGAATCCTGCAGCGAGTGATTGAGTCATCGGCATTGGAATGCTTGCTGCCAAAAGGTCTCAGTCTCTGGTAACTAACTAAAGATTCATTCTT
This sequence comes from Talaromyces thailandensis, assembly GCA_019828575.1. Taxonomy (NCBI): domain Eukaryota; kingdom Fungi; phylum Ascomycota; class Eurotiomycetes; order Eurotiales; family Trichocomaceae; genus Talaromyces; species Talaromyces thailandensis. The sequence goes on from JACVQZ010000133.1 coordinate 200,594, forward strand.
CATTTCAGAAGTTCAGACCTGCAGATCTTATATACATTTGACTACTCAATTGAGTCAATATCTTTATCTTCGGGGTTGGACCTCAGAAGAAAAAAAAAACGCGGCTAAGTTTTCTCTTTCCCAAAAGAGGCAGCTAATGTTTCCCTCGGGGCCCTTTCGGTCCCCTAACCATCATCTGCTGCTGCATGCACCCCGCCATCCTGCGCACTTATCTCGTCGCATTCCCCTCATTTCTGCTGCGAAGAGACACTTTGCTCTTTCTGCCCATCGCGGGGTTTGTTTGAATTCACTTTCAGTGCTCAATCGCTCGTCTGTTTCGTCCAAACAGTTTCCCGTGCAGCGCGGAACCTTGGTGGCTTCCCGTCCAAGAAGTTTTTCGATTTCCGCCGCAAACATGACCGGGTCAAAGATTGATGGCACCGCTATTGCGAAGGATATTCGCGAGACGTTGAAGATTGAGATTGCGGAGTTGCAGGCGAAGAATCCTAGATTCAGGCCTAATCTTATCATCTACCAAGGTATGTCTGCTCCTAGTTGCTGCGGGGAGTCTAATCAGTACGTTTGCTAACATGTTCATACAGTCGGGGACAGATCTGATTCCAGTGCGTTTGGAAGCTTCATAATTACTTTAAATAGCAATAACTAACATCATCTGCGCCACAGGCACATATGTGCGCATGAAATTAAAGGCTGCTGAAGAGGTAAGCTCGTCTGCTTTTCCGCGGAAAAGTATCACCACAACTAACAGCTTCACAACTAGGCCAATATCCTCTGCAGTATCATCAAGTTCCCAGAGACCATCACAGAAGCAGAGCTCCTCTTTGAAATTGAAAAGTCCAACAATGACCCCGAAGTTCATGGTATCCTCGTCCAGCTTCCGCTCCCCAGTCACATCTCTGAACATGCCATCACGTCCGCCGTTTCTGATGAGAAAGATGTCGACGGCTTTGGTACCATGAGCATCGGTGCTCTTGCCAAGCGCGGCGGTCAGCCATTGTTCGTACCCTGCACGCCCCAGGGTGTCATGGAGCTTCTCCGCGTGAGCGGCGTCGACCCTGCCGGAAAAGAGGCAGTCGTTGTTGGTCGCAGTGACATTGTCGGCAGTCCCGTCAGTTACTTGCTCAAGAACGCAGATGCGACTGTCACAGTGTGTCATTCCAGGACCAAGAATCTGGGCGAGATTCTGAAGAGAGCAGACATCGTTGTCGCTGCTATCGGAAAACCCGAGTTCATCAAGGGTGACCAGCTCAAGGCCGGCGCTGTCGTTATCGATGTCGGTACAAATTACATTCCCGATGAGACCAAGAAATCTGGACAGAGGCTGGTCGGTGATGTTCACTTCGAGTCTGCCGTCGAGGTCGCCTCTCAGATCACCCCTGTTCCCGGCGGTGTCGGCCCCATGACCGTTGCTATGTTGTTGAAGAACGTTGTCAGCTCTGCCAAATCATACTTTGAGAAGCAACGAGACCGCCACATCACCCCTCTCCCTGTCAAGCTTCTCAACCCTGTTCCTTCAGATATCGCCATTTCTCGCGCTCAGAAGCCCAAGCCTATCACCAAGATTGCTGCCGAGGTTGGCATTGCTGCTCACGAGCTTGAGCCATATGGACACACAAAGGCAAAGGTCGATTTGTCTGTCCTTGACCGACTATCCCACCGTCGTAACGGTCGCTACATTCTTGTGACTGGTATCACGCCCACTCCTCTCGGTGAAGGAAAGTCGACCACCACCATGGGTCTTACTCAAGCCCTCGGGGCACACTTGAACAGAATTGTCTTTGCCAACGTCCGACAGCCCAGCCAAGGACCTACTTTCGGTATCAAGGGAGGTGCTGCCGGTGGTGGTTACAGCCAGGTTATTCCTATGGACGAATTTAACCTCCACTTGACTGGAGATATCCACGCCATTACTGCCGCAAACAACTTGTTGGCAGCAGCTATTGACACTCGCATGTTCCACGAAGCCACTCAGAAGGATGGACCTCTTTACAAGCGTTTGGTCCCTGCCAAGAAGGGCAAGCGTGAATTCCAACCCATCATGTTCCGTCGATTGAAGAAGTTGGGTATCACCAAGACTGATCCCAACGAGTTGACCGAGGACGAGATTCACCGATTCGCTCGTCTTGACATTGACCCTGAAACCATCACATGGCGTCGTGTGCTCGATGTCAACGACCGACACCTTCGTGGAGTCACCATCGGTGAAGCCCCAACTGAGAAGGGTATGTCGCGACAGACTGGTTTCGACATTTCAGTTGCCAGTGAATGTATGGCTATTCTCGCGCTCAGCAATGATCTAGCAGATATGCGTGAACGTCTTGGACGTATGGTTGTTGCCACATCCAAGAACGGCGACCCAGTTACCTGTGACGATATCGGTGTTGGTGGTGCTTTGACTGCTCTTATGAGAGATGCCATCAAGCCCAATATGATGCAGAGTTTGGAGGGTACACCAGTCTTTGTTCACGCCGGTCCCTTTGCAAACATCAGTATCGGTGCCAACTCCGTCGTTGCCGACAAACTTGCCCTCAAACTTGCCGGTACCGAGCCCGACGAAGACCACGATGCCAAGACTGGATTCGTCGTCACTGAAGCCGGTTTCGATTTCACAATGGGAGGTGAGCGATTCTTCAACATCAAGTGCCGATCTTCAGGATTGGTGCCGGATGTCGTCGTCGTCGTGGCTACTGTCCGTGCCCTCAAGGTTCACGGTGGTGGTCCTGAAATCTCCCCCGGTGCTCCTCTGCCTGAGGTTTACCGCACTGAAAACGTGGACATTCTCCGTAAGGGATGTGTCAACCTCCGCAAGCACATCCAAAACGCCCGTCAATACGGTATCCCCGTCGTTGTCGCCGTCAACAAGTTCGAGACCGACACTGATGCCGAAATCGCCGTCATTCGCGAAGAAGCCATCGCAGCCGGTGCCGAAGACGCCGTGCCCGCCAACCACTGGGCTGAAGGCGGTGCTGGTGCTGTCGATCTCGCCAAGAGCGTCATCACCGCCAGCTCGCAGCCCAAGGACTTTAAGCTTCTCTACACCCTCGAGGGAACTGTTCAAGAACGCATTGACCAGATTGCCAAGGTCATGTATGGCGCGGACAAGGTCGAGTTCAGCGAACTCGCTCAGAAGAAGGTTGACACATACACCAAGCAAGGATATGGTAATTTGCCTATCTGCGTGGCCAAGACTCAGTACTCGTTGAGTCACGACCCTGCATTGAAGGGAGCTCCTACTGGATTCACTGTCCCCATTCGTGACGTGAGACTTTCCGCCGGTGCTGGTTATCTGTAAGCTTCCTATTTCTTTCCGTTGAATGACTTATGCTAATGTTGTCAGGTACGCTCTTGCTGCTGATATTCAGACCATCCCCGGTCTTCCCACGGCTCCTGGCTACCTCAACGTCGACGTTGACCCCGTCACCGGCGAGATTGACGGTCTCTTCTAAGCCTTTTCTCTTGTCTACATATTTAAATAACTTATGATATCCACCAAGATACGATTCACAAGACATTTCATCACGTTGCATATAACACGTTTCAACACAATGCATGGATCAGGAAGTTGGGGTCGGTCTTTTTTTCTGTTACTTGTTTCATAGAGTCCTAGGTATTTTGCATGGTCAACTTCATATCCTTTCTATTTTACTGATTCCTAGAATGTAACACCCGCCTCGTAATCTCATCACTTCCCTTGGCTCTAACCCACACGTCCACGATCTTAGTAGCATCCGGATCAAGCTCCGAATCAACAACGAAATAATGATTATAAAACGCGCCTGCAACACACGCATGATTAGGAAATATCTTGACCACCTGGCCAACTGATAGCGGTATCTTCTCGTCTCCTGCAGACTGCCAAGAGACGATGGCGTGTTCCTGACTGATTCGCGCCACAATCAGTCTATTATTTGAGGTCTGTCGTCTCCTCCAGGACGAGACAACCCCCCAACCGGGATATGAAGCGCACGGTTCCCGACCTAGGGCCAACGTTCCAGCTGCAAGCAGTGCTTCGGGGTGTCGTCGTTCGCCGTCGTTGTACACGCTACACACCTCTGCCAGAATCGAAATCGCAATCTCATTCTCTAGACTACTACCAGACAAAGATGTAGAGGCAGACGCATTAGTAGAGAATTGCTGCATGTCGCGTAACGGGTAGACACCCGCATGAAACTCAATCTTCACTCTCAGCGACGAGGCTATTTCCTGCACTTCCAACGCCTTTCTCAGCGCCGCTACTTCAGGACTTTTGTTGTTGTTGGTGGTGCTATCTGGTAGGATCAGATACCTCGACGAGAGAATCTGTGGCGTTGCACCGACGCTAATCACCACTTCCCTTTCTTCGTTGCTCTTGTCCGAGGATGATAATAGATCGGCATGTAGCGACAAGGCATCCTTGCACCCTTCGATTTCCCGCACTAGATGTATCATGGCTTCTTCGGGTGTTGTGCCTGTATAACTCAGTGAACTGTGCGAGTACACGCCTAGCAATTGTGCTAGCCCTGACCGCTCAGCTTCGACGACCTTGTCGACGAGACGCGATTTATTTAGGAATGCTGGCGGCAGACCCGCGCGGTGGTAGCCGGTATCGATCTTGAGAAATACGCCGACAGGGAAGTGTGCTACAGACCGGAATCGGTGCAGATGCTCGAGTTGATCTGCGTGGTCGATCATGACGCTTATCCCGCCGGGAACAGCCAGGTGAAGAGCTATTTCTGCTAGACGGGGGACATTGGAAGGGACGAGTGGAATGCCGTAAAGCACGTTGAACGGACGATTCTGGGACTTGAAGGATTGGAGGAGAGGGAGAAGGGTCTCTAGTTCCAGGATTGTAGATACGATGAAGTTTGCGGCTAGGGCTGGGTTGCCGCCGACTTGCAGGCTTGCGAGTTGCGTTGTCTATTCCTCATCAGCTATCGTTACCTACTTTCAGATAGTACGAAGGGTGGAGGTTACTTTGTGAGATTTGATATGAGCTCTGAATCCGACGTGCAGATGCTCGATTGTCTGGAGCATGTCCCTGCAATGACGACGGATGATTGCTGCGTCGAGTATGGCGGCTGGTTTGGGGACTGTGGCGATGTCTTGGCCGATGTAGCATTGTTGGAGCTCTTGTTCGGCGGCCATTATTACTGCGTGCCTGGCTATCCAGGTATATGACTTCTGGGGCGAGATTCGAATGTTTAAAGGGATGCTGTTCGCATTATGTCGGAGTTGTCAGGACTTATATCTTATGATTTCTCGGACTTATTATCAAGCTCGCTCCGGAACACTGAAGTTCGGTTACTGATCGATTCCGTGCCGGTCAACGTGATGCAAAACGTGTGGATCCACTTGGTCATGGTGTCTCGCTCTCGCGCACCCGATACGGAAACTATGAGGTTTTTACACAAGCCCCTAAAACAACAGTTAACAAACTCCATTTGTTGACTTAAACCTTACTACATTTCCATAAAGAAACCTCTTTAGACCAACGGATATCAGGCCGATCTCGTCGCCACCCTCTAACGACAACCCTATCAATAGACTGACTACTATACGAATCATACTTCCCCCCTCCACCGCCATCATCCTCCACCAACCCAATAGCACAGACCTCATTCCCAGCATTTCTTTCGATATTGACAAGTCCTGCAACAGCCAGCGCCTGCGCAACGGGAAAACTACCTTCTTCCAAAACCGAACATGCTAATAAATCCAGCAGCCAGGCCTCGCTCCAGCTCCCGATTGAAAGGTCAGCGCAGCGCGGGAGACACGCTAGTAATAGGCTGGAGATGCCGATTGAGTAGACGTTGAGTCTTGAGCAGGAGGGCATGTGGAGGCCGGTGATTATACGCAGCAGGATTGTTAGCCAGTACGTTGTTGTTCTTGTCTCGTTTGGGATTTTGGGGGCTCGATGCAAAAGGTTGTCTGTGCATTGCATTATGCGAGCGACGACGTAGTAGGCGTAGTTCATGGCGTTGTCGTGCGAGGTGAACAGCAGCGGCTTGACAGTCAAGAAGAAATCTTCGCTATGAGCTAACGGTTCAGTCGGGTGCTCAGATGGTAAGAGCCGTGATTCCCAGTCATCCAGCTTCCTCGATTCAATATCCAGCATTGATATGTACTCACGTACATCACTATTTTGATCCTCCCATCGCTTCAAAGTTGCAATAATATTTAACCGATAAGACTCACACAGAATCGCCGTCACCAACGTCCTTTTGGCATCAATTGACCAAAGAATAGACACCACGTCATCGGACAGCGTCATACTCGGCTGTCGACGCTGATATTCAAAGGAACTAAAATGAAGCCTCCGCCACCAACTCTGATAGCGAGATTGAAGATATACAGATAAAAGTCGATGACCGATATCTGTCGCTGACGCTGCGTCATTGTTCGTACCTCCAGTCGATTGTATAAACTTCACAATTCCTTGTGCGTGACAATGAAAGCCGGGGAATGTCCCCATTGTAGATTCAATGTAGCAAAAGACGACCAATACTGCCAACAGCGTGTCTTGGGAAGTCTGCCGCGGTGAAGCATCGTTGATTATTTTGGCAACTTGGCCCAGTGCGGAGGTGTAGTAATACTGGCTTGTGGCTTGATGTCGACGATGTGGACGCAATGTGAGCGTAGTATCATTTTTGACCGGGTTATGCCTGTCCCGTTCAGGGCGAGATCGGCTCAGATTGCAGGCCGACAAGGCCAGAATCGAGTGTTTAAGTAGCTGGTCGTTATTGTTTACTTGAGTCAATTTTTGGAAACAGCGATCCAGCGCTTCTAAGCATGAGCCATCCCAATGAGTGAGGTAGTAGAGTTCATTCTCGGAACGGTTCAGGGACCTCACGAGGCCTGATTTAGGCAGTGTGGGATGCCGAACATCATTGGCTACAACGCCGTCATGATGATCTGATATTTCCTGTTTCGGTACTACAGCAGTATTCCTCGTTGGCGATACTTGAAACGCATTGTGGAATTTGAGACTGGGCTGAACTGCTTCGCATGTCCTGCCGCGTCGTATGCATGCTCCACATGAGGGCTTTTTCTCGTCGCACTAGCCTCATCAGTATTTATTAGCGAGAGAGTGAACGTGGCATACCTTTACACGCCGTTTTCTGCATTCTTTGCAACCTGAGCGGGTGCGAGTGATGTTGGTCAGTTTCGGGCGAGGGGGCGCTGGTTCGTACATTGGTCGGCTTCGCTATCATTCGTACCTCGGAATCTTGTGTAGTCTCAAGATACAAAATCGTATCATCAAGACAGATAGACACAATGTTCAGTTGAACATGACGTGAGGAGTCTCAGCTGAGCGAGCCTCTGATTTCATGGATCCGCGCTATTCCCGAAGAGGTGCGCCGGAACGAGGATGCTCACATCTTTTCAAGCGACATCTACTATTTCTACGCATCTACAGCGGGATTACGGCTGTTTTCGTGGCAACTGATGAGACCAAATGGGATATAAAGGGTCTTCCGGTCCGTTAATCCAGGGTGCAGCCATACACGGCAAAGTCATCACCATGCCCATCCGAGCAGTCATCTTCGACCTCCTCACAGCCCTCCTCGACAGCTGGAGTCTATGGGATAAAGCAGCAAACAACGACGCGGAACAAGGCCACAAATGGCGAAGACGGTACCTCGAACTGACCTTTGGATGCGGCGCATACCAGCCTTATGAAGATCTCGTCCGCACTTCCGCTAAAGACGTCGGTCTTCCAGAAACAGCGCCGTCCTATTTGATGGACAACTGGGATGAACTACAGGCGTGGCCAGAAGTCAAGGAAACTCTTGCGAAACTGAAAGCAAAGGGCTATGCGTTGGGAGTAGTGACGAACTGCTCCATCGAGCTCGGCCGGCGCGCACTACAGAGATGCGAAATGACAGACTCGATGACTTTTGATGCGTTTGTCACCGCTGAGGAAGTGGGCTTCTACAAACCTCATCCTCATACATACCAGGCTATTCTCTCGGCGCTCAACGTGCAGCCGGACGAAGCCATCTTTGTCGCTGGCAGCAGCGGGGATGTTGTTGGAGCGGCGGCGGTTGGGATGCAGGTCGTATGGCACAATCGAATTGGACTGCCAGCTTTGCCTGGCTCTGCGCCGTTGGTCGAGGCGCGCTCTCTGGATGTTGCATTGGAAAGGTTCCTAGAGTGATGCACGGCGGATATTAAATCCGATATTCGGCTGAATCGTGACGTTGTTCTCGTAATTATCCTCAAAGACGCATGTAATGTGAATAGAAGTATACAAAAGTGAGTCAATCACGTCTGTCTGGAATACCTTCGGTGTATCCTTTCAGACATTTGATTATTTTTATTGTCGATGACAATGTAGAGAGAGAGAATAAAGTAGAGTATCCGGAGGAAAGCGCCAACTCCGTCGAACCTCAGGCCCACTTGGAGAGGTATCTTCCGGCTTCGGCGAAAAGTTCCCCACGCGAGCTGCGAGAGCCTGAGAGCCTGAGAGCCTGAGAGGTGACTCTGAAAATCTTCTCAGCGATATTGTTGACTGAATTAATTAAAAGAAAGCTTGAGAGCTGTCTGTCGAAGGTGTCAAGTGACTGGGTATTCTGCAGTGCTTCGTCGAGTATTTACATAGTACAAAACATCCGGTCGCCCGGTCTGGCAAGTCATCTCTACGCGTACGTCACCTATTTCTGTTTCTGTTTAGTGTTTCTCCTTCTACTACACCCTATTATTCTCTATATCGACTATCTCCAGTTGCTGTGTGCCTGTCTGAAAGCTTGACAGTCATTTGCACTTGCAGTCAGGTTCTATCTCTACTGGCATTGCGAGAGCCTCGAGAGGGGAACGGATCTATCTCCGCACCAACCAAGCTCAAACACTCGCGCGCGCAGTAACCGAACGACTTCCTCGGTTGCGGCTTGTTCTCTCCATCACTGACTGACTCTGTTCTCCAGTGTATGAAATAGACATCCAGACAGCGTCTGCATCCGATATTGCCCGCCGGTTAATCGTTTGACTTCAATCGTCCACCATGCAGCTTCGGAATACCTCCGCCCTCGCCCGTCGCGGTGTCTCTTCCCTCTCAGCGTCTTCATCTTGCGCTCGTCGGTCTATTCTTTCTTCTTCCTCATCTTTTTCTTCTCCCTACTCGACCTCCTCTCAATCACGAGCCGTCGCCAGACCGGCCGCTACCACGCTTCGTCCTGCTCTTGCGTCTTCCTCGGCCCAGTCGAATTCTTCGGTGTTCTCCACCCATATCCGCACGATGGCTTCGCAGGTGCAGAAGATCAAAGTCAAAAACCCTGTCGTCGAACTCGATGGCGATGAGGTATGCGTTCTTTATTCCCGGAAAGACATTTTTCGCTTTCGCAATCAAGGATGTGTTCTTTATTTATAAGGACACGACAGCATCGGACGCGGGGCTGGATTGTTTTGGCCCCTCCAGGCCATCCTCACCAATCAATGCAATCCCGATGCTGTCCATGTCCGATCTTGATGCATCATATGCGATAAGCTGACCGGTGACCGATTTGTACTGACTTGATTCAGATGACCAGAATTATCTGGCAGGATATTAAGGACAAGGTATGTTGATTGGTTGTTTGTATAGGATGTTACTAACGAGTATAGTTCATTACCCCGTAAGTCAATGATGCGCCATCGACCCAATTGAATAAGCGTTGATAATTGCTAGGTATCTCGACGTTGATTTGAAATACTACGACTTGGTATGACTTCACAGTTGCCTCCTTTACTCAGTACTTACAGAATACAAGGGCCTTGAATATCGTGACCAGACCGATGATCAGGTTACCATCGATGCCGCCGAGGCAATCAAAAAGTATGGAGTTGGTGTCAAGTGCGCCACCATCACTCCCGATGAGGCTCGTGTGAAGGAATTCAACTTGAAGAAGAGTATGCCAGTCGACTCTATCTGTGAATCAAGCTAACGTCTCAGTGTGGCTCTCTCCCAACGGGACCATCCGAAACATCTTGTAAGTCGTACCCTCGTCTTTGAAAGTATTGTCTAACATTCGTAGAAATGGAACCGTCTTCCGTGAACCCATTGTCATCGACAACATCCCCCGCCTCGTCCCCGGCTGGAAACAACCCATCATCATCGGTCGTCACGCCTTTGGCGACCAATACCGCGCCAAGGACCAAGTCATCCCCGGCGAAGGAACCCTCGAGGTCATCTTCACCCCCAAGGGCGGCGAACCAGAACGTATTAAGGTCTATGACTTTGCCGGCCCCGGCGTTGCGCAAACCCAATACAACACAGACGAGTCTATCACTGGATTCGCTCATTCCAGCTTCAAGATGGCTCTCCTCAAGGAATTGCCCCTGTACATGAGCACCAAGAACACCATCCTCAAAAAGTACGACGGACGATTCAAGGATATCTTCCAGGAAATCTATGAAAAGGATTACAAGACAGACTTTGAGGCCAAAGGCCTCTGGTACGAGCACCGTCTTATCGACGACATGGTTGCGCAAATGATCAAGAGCGAGGGCGGATTCGTCATTGCCATGAAGAGTGCGCTTTTTCCCACCGCGCTTTCTAGAATAAAGGCTGACTTCACAGACTACGACGGAGACGTCCAATCCGACATTGTCGCCCAGGGCTTCGGCTCTCTAGGCCTCATGACCTCCACCCTCGCCACGCCCGACGGCACCGCATTCGAGTCCGAAGCCGCCCACGGCACCGTCACTCGTCACTACCGCGAACATCAAAAGGGTCGCGAAACATCCACCAACCCAATCGCCTCCATCTTCGCCTGGACCCGTGGCTTGATTCAGCGCGGCAAACTCGACGGTACCCCTGAGGTCATCACGTTCGCAGAAGCATTGGAAAAGGCCTGTATTGATACCGTGAATGTGGATGAGATTATGACCAAGGATTTGGCGTTGGCGCGCGGACGCAAGGATCGCGAAGCCTGGGTTACGACGAGGGAGTATTTGAATGCTGTTGAGAAGAGGCTCAAGGGGTCTTTGCAGGCTAAACTTTAATCTTGTACGACGCTGAGCGTTGAGAGAAGTAAATTTGAACATAATGCATATCATTCATTGATCATGATCAGGTCTATATACAGTGGCCTTTCTTGTAGAGAAGATAACGCCCGTCTAATGCAGTCTATAATCGTCATTCACCATACATCATACCACATAATCCAAATCCAAGTCATATCAAAATCACCAAAAGGGGTATAATAAAAGAACAAGAAAATCAAGCAAACATATTCAACCACTCCCTCGCCGTAGGCCTCGACTCAACCTCCCTCACAATCCCTCGCTGAACAACCCTCCCCACAAACCCGTCCCTCCCGCGTCCCAGTCTCGACGCATTCGCACCACTCCGAACGTAATCCAGCGCGCGCCACCCTTCACGCGACATCGCGAGGCGCTGCATAGCGCTCGTACCAGCGTAGACGAGCACGTCGCCCGTCGCAGCGGCTAATAACGTCAAGGCAAGCGCAAATACGTCCGATGCAGGCGTCGATAGCGGCGTGGACGATTTCATTGCGCTCAGCGTCAGGAGTTCGGGGGCTGCGAAGGGGGTTGTTATTTCGCCTGCTGTCGCGAGGTCGTCGGACGTGTCTGGTGTGCTGGTAATCAAGTGTGCGGATGAGAAGTCGGCGTACAAGGCGTCGTACTCCATATCCTGGTGGGAAGAAGGAGAAGTCCGACGCGGTCGAAGCAGGATGTTGTGCGGCTTGATGTCGCCGTGCACAACGCCCGTTTCGGTATGTAGCCAGTCCAGTCCTTTGATTAACTGTGTCGCTAGTGCGCACCATTCGGGCGTTACGGGGTCGAACATTGTGCGCGTCGAAAAGTGTTTGCGTGCTTGGTCGGCGCATGTCTCTATATGCGACGATAATGAGAGCGGGAGAGCCTGGAGGACGAGCGCGTTGGAGGAGGGTATGTAGCCGTAGAAGGGGACTACGTATTCCTTTTCCTCGTTGACGCTAGATGTAGAGGAGGCGATCCGGCTGAGGATATACGCCTCCGCGCGCAGGACTGAATGCGCATCTCGTCTTAGTGGAGTCTTGACTGCGACGATGCGGCCGCTGGTTTTTGAGGTTGATGTCGATATTACCGGCGACGAAGGCGGCGTCATCATCATCATTTTCATCTTAGGGTTAGTGGTAGACATGGACGACGTCGCTTTGTAGACTGTACTCCATACTCCACGGCCAAACTCGACGTATGCGCCGTTACTGTCGCGCGCGATTTCCAGATCGTACGGAAACTCGATAATACCGTTCTGGGTCTTTTCAAAGACTGGCGATCCATTGTCCGAGTCGCTATTGGAGACCGGGGTGTCGGGCGGAGTGCTGAGGGTCTTGCGCCGGGGTGGTGTTTGTATAGTGTCCACGGCTAGTGGACTTGTGAAATGGCTTGTTGCCATATTCAATTATATATATATGTATAGTCGCGATAGATGGTTGGTGTTGATGATATCAGATATATAATCTGATAATCTGAAATGTAGCGTGTAGATGGGCGCCTATAGTAGTTGTTATACCGGCATTATCTGGTGGCGATGCGATGCGATGCGATTGCGATGGTGGCGCAAATTGACTTCATGCGGCAAAAGAGGTTTGCGTACTTTATTCCATATTATCAGAGCAGTGTCGCAGGCGATACCGTGTAAGTTCCATAAAGGATAGAATGAAGAAGAGAAGAGACAAGACGATCTCACATAGAAAGGATGACGCGAAAAAAGAACGAAAGAAATGGGGCCGGGCCGTATATAGTTTAATTACTTCCACGAACAGGCAAAGTCACGATAGGCAGTAGCCCTCGTAGTGGCCAATACCACCGTTGCAGAACTTTTGGCGTGGTTCCATGGATCACGACGAACGCTGCGGCGGGTAGTCCGGTGTATTTCTGGGCCGGGGAATACCACTCCGTAGTATGCGAGGTACTTTTAGTGACATGTTACAAGTCAGATTGGAGTAACCAGTAGATGATCTGGCAGAGATCACGTTCGTCGTTGATCGCTAGTTAGGTAGTGCATATCAGCCATAAATAGATACCATCTTTCTTCGCTAGAGATGTTCATCGTTCGAAGTAAGTTATGGTGGAGAATTGATGTCAACGTGCAGCCCTAGTCTATGCTTAAACTTGCCTCGATATGACTCGCTTCATGACAGCATCGAAGAGCATCAAGCAGAAATCAGACAGTTCGATAGACTTGAACAACCTTCAAACAGCAGGATAGACACGATGGCTGCGTGTAGTTACTCTCCGCTCACGTCAACGGTCACGGTCGATTGAATGCGACAACCCTAACCCTTAGGGCTATTCCCCACTTTGGAAGACATCTCTGTCTTAGGGCTTAGGGCTTGTGTCAATGACTCTAGGGAAGGGGTTTTGGATTCACGCCGTATCGTTCTTCGCTGTATAATTCGATTGCGAGTCGCTTAACATACACTCTTCATCAAATGAGCCACAGAAAGCCCAAATTTCGGACTACTTCATCAACCGATATCTTCATGACGACGTAAATTGAGCTTATGGGAGCAAGTAGTGCGGCACAAAGGCAGTAGGATACTCGGGGTTGAGAGTCAAGGCCATCCAAGCCCGTAGCACGGCTTCGGGATTGCTACTTTATTGATTGTGGATGTCCTAAGTGCCATATCTCCCCTTAATAACCCATAGACGGACCAAAGACACAGCTGGAAAGTTGACCTTTCAAGATATCGGCATACCGTATGGCTAGTTTATATACGTGAGTGGAGCAATGTGGACGAGTTGCATGATTTTTATCTCCCCTGATTGATATCGCCCCTCGCAAAAGACGATATCAGATTATCATTAAGAGATTCCGGTTAATTCTTCAAGAGCGGGTTCAGATGACTTCGAATGACAGCCAAGTCAAGTTCATCCAGGTATGATTCCACCTATCGGATTGCATCAGCTCGCTGAAACACCCCTTAGTTTCCGGTATATTGTTGTGCTAATATGCTTAACTTAAACTCTTAAAGATAAGTTACGCATCACATGGACGATGTGGACCATGTTCAATTAAGTGGAGCACGGTTGAAACAATTCTACCGGCATTAGTGCTGTTGATGTGCTAGTTGGTGAACAAACTCCACGAGGTCTCGGTATGGTGGAATTTTTTGCTGCACTTCCGAAATGAGCGATACTCCGATATGATGCTGCGGGTTTCTCTTGGCTCGATGTATATAAGAAGGTCGTATGTAAATCCCGGAAAACAAACTCCTTTTTCACGACTCAGACAGAAAATTGACACCGAGGAAAGCAATTGAGACACTTCATCATGAGATATACTTCCTTTCTCAGCGCACTCGCTGCTTGTGCCATTAAAGACGCGGCAGCCATCAGCGTCACTGGCTCAGCAGAGGGCTTTGCCAAAGGTGTCACTGGAGGTGGCAATGCTACTCCAGTCTATCCTTCTACCACTGCCCAACTGGTTTCGTATCTCGGAGACTCATCTGCCCGTGTGATCGTCTTAGACAAGACGTGAGTGCTTCTCTTCCCATTGTATCAACTGCTAATTTCTGCGAAACAGTTTCGATTTCACCGGTACTGAAGGCACCACCACTGGCACTGGATGTGCTCCCTGGGGTACAGCTTCGGCGTGCCAGCTTGCTATCAACCAGAATAACTGGTGCAACAACTATGAACCGAATGCGCCATCTGTATCGGTGAAATAGTGCGTCTTGTTCCATAAAGGATAAGGAAACGCTTACTGATAGGATGTAGTGACAATGCCGGTATTCTCGGTATCACTGTCGCCTCGCACAAGACCATCATCGGTGAGGGTACCAGCGGTATCATCAAGGGCAAGGGTCTACGTATCGTCAGCGGTGCCAGCAACATCATCATTCAGTGAGTAGCAGTACACTTACTCCACGCTTCAAGAAACTAAATGGGTTATAGGAACATCGCTATCACCGATATCAACCCCAAGTACGTCTGGGGTGGTGATGCCATCACCCTCGACGGAGCCGATCTGGTCTGGATTGACCATGTTACAGTACGCTACCCAAGGCAGATGATTATTTCACTTGATTGACATGTTAGACCGCACGTATTGGCCGTCAGCATCTCGTCCTCGGAACCAGCGCCGACAACCGCGTGACCGTCTCCAACAGCTTCTTTAATGGCGTCACCCCATACAGCGCCACATGTGACGGCTACACTTACTGGGGTCTTTACTTTGATGGCTCTAGTGATCTTATCACGCTCAAGGGCAACTACATCTACCACTTCAGTGGCCGTAGCCCTAAGATCCAGGGTAACACTTTGCTTCACGCAGTACGTTCTCTTTCTCGGTTTACCTCTTGTCAGATCATCCGTACTAAGATTTGATTTAGGTCAACAACTACTGGTACGACTCCGGAAGCGGCCACGCCTTCGAGATCGGTTCCGGCGGTATGGTCCTCGCCGAGGGTAACGTGTTCCAGAACATCGGCACCGTCGTTGATGGCATGGACGGCCAATTGTTCACCTCACCCGACACAACCACGAATGCCGCTTGCACTGCGTACTTGGGTCGTGCCTGCGTGGTCAATGGCTTCGGCAGCTCCGGAACTTTTAAAGAGGCTGATACTGCTTTCTTGGTGAACTTTGAGGGTAAGAATATTGCTAGTGCTGCTGCGTATACCTCTATCGCGAAAACTGTGCCGTCCAGCGCTGGACAGGGTACTATCTAGCGGAGTATCTATTACATGAGTATTATTGAGCATCCATTTGTGATGACTGGTCACTTTGGAATAATATTATATGATAGTACATTCAATCTTTAAGTATGCGTAAAGGCAAACAATCGGCCGCGAGTATCGTCCAGCATCGGGACTCTAGAATCAACGAGCTCTACCTGTGTCAAGCTTTGTGTATTAAGGCCACCAACGAACACCATTAAACTGTCAATATATTTACATTGATGTTAGAGCAACCTTGACACATCGAAATCTTCTGGTTAAACAACATATCTAACTGAGTTTGACAAGGCCAGCAGAGACCACATGTTAAAACGGACACAAAACGTGAGCATCTTATGATGACTCATTGCTTGCAACAAATCTCCAACCAACGTCCGTCGGGTTGAAAACCACAGATAGCTTATTAGCATCCTGACTTATCTTGGCCATAGTGTGCCGCTCCTGCCTATATCGTGCCGCTGTCGACTCCTCCAGCCCATGGAACAGCAGAGGCAAAGCTGAATTCTTGTAGTTCTGACTACCGCTGATCATGGCATCCCTCGTTCTAGTCTGTACAATTACAGCGGCGAAGAACACCAGCGTGAGCAAAACTAGAACAATGGGGAAGATGAACCAACTCCATCGAGTATTCACGCATGTGTCGCTTTGCAGAACGATGCCCGTGACGTTGTTGGGGGTGTATGCATCAGCAAACATCCGGATGTTGGTAGTCATGGAATCCGTGACGCTTTTGAAAGTATCCGCGATCGTTTTGGCACTGACGTTTCCTTTGTTGAATATAACATCAGTATAACTCGTGCTAGCGTCAGGTTCACCCTCCGACCCGAATACCGCATCGCCATCGAATGCGTTATAGAGAAATTCCTTCATACCTTCCACGGTATCAATCACTGTTTGGTAGATGCAGGATCCGTTGATGGCAAGTTCAGTGTAGTTTGCGGGTAAAGAGAAGGCATCCGACGCATTTGCTGCAGCGACAGATAAACCTGCTGGTATAGATGTATTGTAAGGCAGCCACATTGTTTCGTCGCTGAACTGGTATCCTGCCGCTCTAAGTGTGTCCTTTTCGGCGTTGTTCAAGCAAGTCATATCGATAGTTGATAGGTATGATATTTCAGCTGCCATACCCCAAATCGTCTGATCCTGCTCGCTTGAGATCTCGGTTTCAGTGAAATTTCCTAACTGTACTGATCCCTCGAAAGTCTTGATGCACAGTGATATATTGCACTCGGCAGCGCCGATGCCCGTACAACCCCACGGCCATTCATCAGAACAGGTCAGGTAAACGGGATCAGCCACGAGAATGGCTTGAACGGTAGCAGCACCATTTCCTGAACCCATGACAAATGACTGGCTATAATTCGAGAGTTGAAAGCCAGATGGAAGTGTATAATTAGTTATCGTGGGGCCCATTCCATCCACGGTGATATTGTATGTCGTTGTGTTCAACTGCGACGTAATATCAGAGCACGTCGAGCAGTACGCAATTGTTTTATAGGGCTCAGGGAATGTACAATTCCCAGTTCGACAGAATGCTGGGACGCGGTTCGTTCCAGGACTGAATATCCCGGCATAAACAGCTGCCTGCATGCTCGTGTTGATAGTTCTTTCACCTGGCCCCGCGTGTTGCCCGCCAGGGTCATCGTAGAGGTTTGTTTTGGGAATGGTGGCCTGCAAGCCTTGAACGACTTGACTGCAGGTATGATAATGAGCAAGCTGTTGGACAAAAGGATCAATAGCAATGGCAAATATTGTAACTAGAGCTCCTATGACCGCAACGAGGTTTCTGGAAACACGTAAGACGAGGCAGTCCGGGCGCTTGTTGAACTGTCTCTTACCTGCCACGAAGAACCCATAGCAATTTAAAAGCACCTAAGGCACCTCTAGATGCGTCATCAAAGCTTTCTAGATGATCTAGACGACGAGGGCTGCCAAACCATGTCCACTTTAATTGACCGAGCCCTATCTATAAGTCAATTTCCAAGTACTAAGTTCTGACCCTATGCATATACTTACCTTGGGCGAGGATCGAGTACATTGCAGCCTTCATAATAGTAGTGTATATTGAGATCAGCGAGTTGATAGACAGTCCATAGGGCCACTGAGGTAAAGGATGACCATTATATGGATACACGGTCGCCACTATCGCCAGCAGACTACCAACCAATAGAAAACAACTTGCAGTCTCCAGTATCCAGTCGCTCAACGCTCTCGATTTCAAGCTGGGTTTTGACATGTCTGATATTGCATTTTGGCGATGATGCGAGTCCGACCGGCCATTTGAAAGTACATCCGAATCAGGCAATGAGATCGTCAAGCGTTGGCTTTGGGGGAATTCGATGAATTCGAAAGCATCTCCCTCAAGATCTATTTGTTCATGTGAATAGCGTCTGGGTGAGCCGTGCGGATTATTTGGTGTACCGGGAACAATGGTCGAGTCGGAATTGTCATCCATGCCGTCTGATTAAGCAAATTATCCAGAGTCGATCATGATTTGGAAAGAGAACAATTTACAAACTGTTGAAAGACATGCAGTGATTCATATCGCGAATCGAACTATGGAAGGATGAACTTGAAATTTAGATTGTGCTATGCGTACCGAACAGATAGTAATATTGACAATATCTGTTAAGTAGAAAATTACACAGCGCTGTGCTAGCATTCTGCTGCATCGGCCTTTTCAGCTTCAAGCCATTTCCCAGGGAGAACCGACCAGTAAGATTTTCAGCTCGGCGATCAAGATACTTTGACTTTCAGCTCGGCGATCAGAAATCTTTGACTGGACATTGAGATTTCCTGCAGCCTTGCTGCCGCTGGATACCAACCAGTAAGATTTTCAGCTCGGCGATCAACTGTTATACCTAGTGGCTATAGATGCATCTCGCCCCAACAAGGATGCAGGACAAGGCTGGCGTAGACGGCGAAAGTTACTGCCTTGAGCTCGGTCGACTGGTAGTTTCCTCGTTATTTAATCATCTCAAAATCTAACTAAGCGCCCTCAAGCCCTTGAGTCCGTTCCTCCGCTGGCATCCCTGTTTTATGTCCGGCCTCCTTATTGGGTGTTTAGTCTTGGGTCTTTCATTGTTAATATCTAACTGGGCAGAAATGGATGTACAAATTCGAAACTCATTTCTTGATAAATCATCGAAAAACAAGCTTTAGGCCTTTTTCCTATGTGGCGTTCTCACATGCAAGCTTCATCAATCATTGATTTCAGGACGTGGTAGACTATATAGTCATAAGCTGTATAAAATTCAAAGCCCTAAAAAACCGTTTTGTGTCCCGCCGAAATGGCTAAACACATCTTGAAAGTGCGCACTATTATCCATAAAAAGCAGATCCTCTATTTGAGAGTCCATTGCGTTGAATAAGGGGTTTTCATTCAGATGGTCTTGTTGTTCTCCGTAAAGGGTTTCATGTGGCTGACCAGAGAGGGATGCGTTAGCAGATAAGTATCATACACCGATACGGATTACACTCACAATGGAATTTTGCTCGGTCTGCATGCAATTCAATATGTCAGTATCGGAGCTGGGGAACGAGGCTGGCAGCTTCTCATGCATGTCGCCTGAATCGGATGTTTCTTGTGAATCTCGAAGATTAGTTCTCTTCTTCTTTTCAAGGCAAGCACATTTGAAGTAATGATACATACCATCATCTGGAATTTTTTCCAATAAATCTGCACTTATACCCATCTGCTTAGCCTTTCGCAACACATCGAGGACAGTCTCAACAACTGTACGAGATTCACTGGAGATAGGGCTTTCTTGCGTCCAAAACATATATGCCTCGTACAAAGCCTGTATGGCCTTATCCATCTGCAAATCCTCCGTCATAGTAGTTCTTCCAGAAGAAGCCTCTCCATCAATATTGAGCTTGACAAAAAGACACAGCAGAGTCGTCGCAAGATAAAAGCCGCTGTTTAGCAACGATGGAACCTTCCAAATAAACCCATATAAGCTTCCGCCGAGTTGTATTTCACTGTATAAGAACTTTTGAATATGCAAAACCTCAATCGCGGCGTCGAGACATATTGATTGAGAGACCGCATAGCGGTGATCGGTACGCCCTAGAACCATATGTTTCTTGTGTAGAATGCATTTCGCGGTATGTAGCAGGGTTGCAAGAAGAATTCGACGCAGAATAAGTTGCGGAGTATCAGAAGACGATACAGATGTTGTTTCAGATCTCAAAGCAGAAGGAACACTGGCATACGCCTCGTCAAGAAGCTTGTGCAAGCGCTGGACCTGGTCGTAGGGAGGCATTGAATTTGTCGATGAAGTTGTCAAGTCAGAAATCATGCCATAAATGGAAGCCAGCCTCCTCTTGGATACAAGGAAAATGGCAGGAGTGACGATTGTGTCGGGTATGGCGGGTGGTAACGCCGCGCTGTTACAGTCGAAATCTTCATCGAATAAATTTCGAGGTTCGGCAGTATCAGCTTGTTCTTCATTAATCATTCGCGGTAGACCGACGTGTCCGGACATGAGAATATCACCAAGAACAATGTACGCCCATGTCCTTCGCCTCATTTCTGCTTCATAGGGCGATATTTGAGGGAAATGAGATGGATCTCGATGATAGCCCATGCGCAAGGCTAAGCGGACAATCAGACCCAAGACAAACCATGTTTCGATGCGGTTGGCTTCGTAATGTAGATACTTGATGTCTAGGTAGAGGATGAAGGTTTCTAGGGTATATCGTGGACCTGAAGAATAATTTCCTAAAACGAGGCATTGCACGATCCTTTCGCAGTAAGTCTGCTCGAAACGGAGAAAGTCAGGAGGTGCCTGGACGTGTCGATCTCGGTGGCATGATGCTAGAGATATGATTGCGAATAGTTGACCAACCCAGATGATGGATGTCTGGAAAGGGTGTCTCCAGAATTGATTGTACTAGTTATTATCAACGAGTATGTACCAGCGGAGATGGTTCTTGTTACTCACTTCCTTCATGAACATTGGACCGTGAATGATTGCTATCAGCGTTAGCTTCAGTAACCGGACTAATATGGCGTTTACATACTCGTGGCGATGAGATCATGTTGGAAGAAATAAGCCACAAGTTGATCAACTACCTGCCGTGGCGGAAGCGATGCCAGTAACTCTTCTCTGGTAGCAGATCGATAAGAGCCAAATAAAATGGCGGGTCGATGAGCATCCGAAAGTTGCGGTATTTCATGGATCTGATGTTTCGGCTCGTGATCGTCTGTCAATGAATCTTTGAGCTCGGCCATCTGTCTATGTTACTAGCTTGATCATCATTGCTTTGGATGATACAATACCATACGCCGTCCAGGATGGCACTCCAATGTATGCTCTCAACATAGCTAGATGAGCTTTTATCCAAGGTAATCCGGCCAATATCATCGGAAACCCCAGAGCCAGTATGATCAAGGGCATCTGGAAGTACTGCCGTGCTGGATTCTGGTAAATTAGACTGCCCCGTATCGTTGCGCGAATTCATCAACGTCACAACTAATTTTTCCAATTGACTGATACGGTCTGTAATCTGGGCCTGCTGTCTCTGCGATGGACTTGACCCATCTGGCTCTATACTGCGTGCAGGATACGCACATGAGAGGGAAAGTCCTCGGCGAACACAGCTTGCACACGGGCTGTTTCTGTCGCATTTTAACCTGAAGGCCTCATCAGCTATGAAACATGTTTAGTAACTGTGAAGATGGAAAAGATGACTTTCTCCGTCTGCACAAGTTGCAAGACAACTGCGGCTTATCCCTTCGTCGGCTGGCTGGTATCATCCTTTCAGCACGCCGCGTGTCCGTGGTGGAGTGTTTCATTGATGTTTTAGTACAAATGTAGGATGCAGATTCCACGAATCTTTGCGAGAATATTATGTCATCTGAAGATAGTCGATAATATTGTATAACTAGAATGTAGAAGTAAGTCATGACGGCTGCCTGTCCTAGTGCTTAACTAACTATGAGATAGTTAAAGCAACATGTGAAGTTATGCCCGAATCTTCAGGCAGCGACGCTACCTAAAGCTAGTTGAAAGACAAATGTTGGGGGCCATCGCATCGACTTATTTGTCGACTTCACAAGATCAACATTTCAAACGACGCACCTCAAAAAACATACACAGACTGATACGAACGAAGAAAATGTCCCAAGTAGTTTACAGATCACCCCTCGCCTTCCCCATTGGGATCTCCATCCTCTTCCTATCCGCGTTCTTCAGCGCCCTATCCTGGTACTTCGCCGGTTTCGAAGCGCCGCTGACCAAAACGATGATGTTCATTTTCTTCACTCTCCAGCTCGTCAACTTCATCGTCGATCCGGAAATTTGCTGTATCTGGTATACGCGGCGGAATCCGGAAGATGCTTCCAAAAAAATCAAGGTGGTCAGGCCGGTGATTGGGTTCCGGAGGTATGAGACGCAGGTTGGATTTACGGGTAGATATGATGGATGCAGCTATGAGCGTGCTTTGATCAGGATTTGATTCAAAATTTTCAGAGGACATGCAAATTGGGTGAATGCAAATTGGGAAGTGGTTGCAAGGCTGAAAGCATACTGATACATACACGATTTTTTTCGGCTTCGTCTTTATTCAGCTTCAGCAGAACCGGGCGCAACTGGCCATTTATAGCAATACATGGTTTGTGCGTTGCAATACGACAAAAGACCTTCGGTACCCAGTTCGCCGCCCAGTCCGCTCTCTTTCCATCCCGACAGAAAACCGCTTGGAAGCGGTGCTGGGTGGCTGTTGATGGTTACCATGCCAGCTTGGATCTGCTCGCCGATAGCGACTGCATTGTCCATATCACCGGACCAGATACTTGCTCCAAGTCCTGTTTTGGTATCGTTCACACGGCTGATTACTTCGGCTTCTTCTTTCCACGGAAAGAGGGATATGATGGGACCTGGCCGTGAGTCAGTCATGTTCCCGATGATCCATGTCGCGTATACACACCAAAAGCCTCTTCTACCAAAACGCGAGAGTCATGAGGAGGATTATCAATGATTGCAGGCTGAATCACAAAGTGGTCATCTTCATCAAACTCTGCATTGCCAAGAGCGAAGGTGAGGCCTTTTCTCTTCGACTCTTCAATAATCTGTTTCACAGTCCGATACCGTGACTCATTCTGAATTGGACCGAGTATGTTGCCTGCCCCTGGTAAGGAAGGACTTGCTTTCCACAGCTTCACCACGTCAATCATGTGCTGCATGAATTCTTGATATATCTCTTCGTGTATGTAGATGCGCCTGGTGGCAAGGCAAGATTGACCCGAGTTCAAAAAAGCGCCAACCGAGACCTGAGGCGCCACCACAGAGACATCTATGTCCGGACAGATAATGCATGCATTATTGCCACTCAATCCGAGCGTCACACGCTTCAGCGTCTTGCTAGCAGCAGCCATGACTTTCTTTCCCGTGGCAGTAGAGCCCGTAAAGGTAATTTTCTGTATATCAGGATGCTCGACCAAGGTCGGACCTAGCCTTTCGTCGCCATTCAATGCTTGAAGGACTCCTGGTGGAAACATTGATTTGATATAATCAACAAATTTCAGGGTGCTATATGGCGTAAAGGGGGACGGCTTCACAATCACAGCATTACCAGTTATTAATGCTGCACCGATTTTGGCTACCGCTAGCAGCAATGGGTGAATGGATGGACAGATGGCGGCAACAATTCCCATGGGCACATATTTTACAGTCAGACGGAGTTCGTCGTTGTCTGTAACTACTCTTGTTTCCAGTTCCGGATGCGACGCTTTGCTTGTTAGCTATCCCTCTCACTGGGATACATTTGACTTACAGTAATACGACAAAAATCTTGCTGAGTGGTCGACTTCCATCTTGGCGAATTGCAACTTCAAAATGTTAGCTGCCAGGTCATTCCGGATACGACGGTACTTACAGGCTTCCCCGCTTCTTGCATGATCAACTCCGCCATGTCTTCCCGAATCTCCATCAACGCATCCTTAGCTTTATCAAGGTATTTGGCTCTTTCGCTCCAATGAGTTCGCGACCACGTCTCGTAGGCCTCTTTGGCTGCAGCAACGGCAGATTCGATATCATCATCTGTTGCCACTGGAACATCCCATAATGGACGTCGAGTGGACGGATTGATTGCTTGTGCCTTTTTACCGTCCAAAAAAGCTTTGCCGTTGATTGTGTTGGCAAATACGGTGAAGCTATCTGATGGCTCTGGGTTACTGGTTGTAACCTCGGCAGCTGCCATAGAGCTCGAGCCGGATGCTTCCTTCATATTGAGCTGGGTTTGGACATTTAACGGATGAACAGAT
Source organism: Talaromyces thailandensis (assembly GCA_019828575.1). Lineage (NCBI taxonomy): Eukaryota > Fungi > Ascomycota > Eurotiomycetes > Eurotiales > Trichocomaceae > Talaromyces > Talaromyces thailandensis. The sequence goes on from JACVQZ010000133.1 coordinate 224,510, forward strand.
CAGAAACTCAATTCTAGGCGACCTGAGAGTGACGAGGCCCTAGTTCAGAAGATGAATGAGGAGATGTCAGATCTGAAGTTGAGCAAGCTGACATCTCGATGATTGAAGTTGATGACGATTGTCGAGCTGTGATTGGCTCAGAGAAGGCGGAACGTGGGGTAGACCATAGACTAACCGCTTTGGGTAATTACCTCACGAAGCTCCTCTCTTCGTTCTCTTCTCCCTTTTCCTTCTGGCTTTCTCTACATGCAGATGACTCCTCGAATTGGGGATGCGTATGTCTTTGCTGAATGATAATCACTTCCTAACACCAGGCAGAACTGACGAGGTCGTGACTGACATATACCCTGGGGCGGCGATACGAAGGCCTTAGGAGGACTTCTCCCACGATGTCACAATAACTATGGCTGAACTCAGATCGAAGGGAATCTGGAGTCAACTCCAGGCTACCAGTGAGAGAGAGTGGCTCAAATGGAAAGAAGGATCAGACATGTGTACAAGCTGATCCAAAAGGGCAACCACGGAGATGTTTCCAACGCTCCTTCCTTTGCTCTTGCTCTTCACTCAACTGCATTATCTTCAGTTTTCCTTTGGAGACCCCTGACTGATCTTCATCGCTCATCCACATCAACATCAACATCAACGTCAGCTTACGGCATACACTCTTTACCACTGTACACTCTTTAGTCTATACTCGATATTCCCTAGCCTTGAACGACTATTACTCGCCGACCATGTCCGCTCACTCCACGAACATGGAGCAAACAATCCAGAACAATTTCCGTACACTCCCTCGCCCTGTGTACTTCATTCGCCGCCCCGACGACAGATTGGTGGGAATGATCCCCCTCGACGAATTCCCCAGTTGGCTCGATATCAAGGGTTATTACAACGTAGACCCGACGAGACTAATAACGGTCAACAAGAGAACCCCGTACCCTCGATACGGGGATTACGACATTATCTGTAAATACTGCAGTGACGCTACAGATCATGTGCACAGGAATGATGAGAGGAGGTATGATGCCGATCAGGAAGTGTCGGACACAGAATCTTTGAGCGATGATGGTCCTGTGCCTACTAAACAGAATCAACCTGTGGAAGAGGTACCGGCAACTTCTGAAGGTCCTGTGCAGCAGTTGAGGCAGTCACAGCCAGTCCGGATTATGCAGCCACAGTTTGTGCAGCCAGACTTCAGCACCCAGGTGAAACATTCTCAACAGCCGGTACAGGTTTCTCGGTCACCACACATATCTGAACCATCACAGAAATCTCAGTCAGCACAACCGGAACCGTCGATTCTACCGCCAACACAGCCAGCACAGACAAAACCGCCGGCATTGCTACCCCGTATTTCAACGCTATCGCCGCTACCATCGATGTCATCGCTCCCATCGCAGCCATCAGGTTTAGACGCACAACAACAACTCCAGCAAGCAGTACAACAAGCAATCCAGCTGCGATCACAGTCATCCCAACTACTCTCACAACACCAGCAACAACAGCAGCAGCTTTTTCAACAGCAACAAACATACCTCCCACAGCAATCAAATCCACAACAACAACGACGACGGAATTGGCGGCAAGACCGAGGCCGAACAAGGGGCCGGGATCAATTACGCCATCATCCCTGGGACCGCAATTCTCCGCCGGGACAGCCACGGCGTGGCCTCCCGCCAGTGGAGCCACATAATCGAAGCAGTACTCCCGTTGTGAACGTTGACGTGGGACAGGGCCAGGAGACGCCTGGGCTCAATCCTGCGGCAGCTACATTTGTGCCATCGGCTGCAGAGGCAGGATCAGTCGATGGATCGGGGGCACATATCAATCAATGATGTTATTCTTATATCGAGTGGTTCGTCTGCCCTTCTGCGATCGTCTGTTTGTAATTTTTGGGGGTTGGATCATTCGCTTTTATGGTCTGGTTTCATACCAATTATGAAGTAGGGTTATATCTATGTGTTATGACAAAGTATGATACTATACATAATTAGATAACATGTCACTTGGTCCATCTTTCCGATGGACGATACAAACGCGAGGGATATCTTTTCGCTCTATTTATATACAACAACACCGATTTATGCATCTCTTCACCAAAACAAAAAGAACGCCAAGCATAATATATATATTATACAAAAAGGTGATAGCTCAGGCTTCAAAAACCCAAGAGCGGAGCGCAAACAATGTAGCAGATCCACCGAGACTGCGATTCACCTGAAGGAATGATTTCGCGTTCGGCGTTTTCAGGTATGCCTTTAGTAAGCTCAGCAGTGCACTTACGGGCAGGCATTGGAGGGTGATTTGGTCGGGCATGTACTCAAATTCCTCGTAAAATGAGGGCGGTATTGTCGTATTAGAAATGGCGCTAGTTGGCGGCAGCACGGAGGTGTTTTTACTGATAGGAAGACGGAGTTGCTTGGGTATGCAGTCAAACAGCTCAGGGACAAGTTTGACGACCTCTGCGGGTGATTGGCCTGGGAATAGCTTGTCGAGCATATCAGCGACAGTCTCTCTGGCTCGAATGCCAAACGTGCCCACGACAGAAAGGGCCATTTCGACGGCTTCGTCGTGCCGATCATGAGTATTTTCGATGGCAAACTTTTCGAATAATCTTTCCTTCGATTCCGGTTCGTTGTACACAATGGTACAGCCGCTTCCCTTGGGCGTTATCTCCTTCGGGTGTATATACAGCGGCTCGAACGGACGGTGATCCCAGAGCAACCTGGAATCTTTGATATCTCCTGACGCTCCAAGCGCGACGCGATAGTCGTTAACCAAATTTGGCAGCTTTCTGCTGGCGTGAATGAGAGCTTCGGAGCTTTGTTCGGTGAATTTCTTCCTCAAATCGGCTAGTATGGAATTCTGTCGTTCAAGCTCCGCCAACTCGGTTGTCGGATCCAGCTTCGCTTTGGCGAGTTTAGCTTCTAGAGAGGCGATCTCGATTTGCCGCTTGGCCATATCCACTGCGTCATCCGATGCTTTGGCTAGGTGCACAACTGAAGCACGCGCCCTCGAGTAGTCCCCGCTGATTTTGGACGCTTGCTGAGAATACTGCTTGATAGCTTCTCGATACAGTCGCTCTTTTGCAAGTCTCAGTGTATGGACCTTTGATTTGATGAGGTTTTCTTCATAGGAGTAAATCTGCAGCTCGAGCTTGGCCAAATCTCCTGCAAGATGCAGGACCTGGGTGCGCAACTTGAAGAAATTCCGTCTGCGATCCACGAGTTGCTTCATTTTTGGATTTCTTTTGACGATTTCCTTGAATAGCTTTGCTTCTTCGAATTCTGCTGCGTTCAATTTTGCTTGCACGATGGTGTTAGTTAGCGTGAGTTCAATTTGTTGCTTAGCCAATTCTTTCGCAATACGCACGACCGGAGCGCGTGCCCTTGCATCTACCAATTCGACTTCTATCTTTCCCCCGTGTTCCTGATAGTAGCTGTTGATAATGTCTTCGTACTGACTTTTTTTCTCCAGGAACTCTTTGAACGGCTCTCCCACGAAGAGTGGATACTTCGTAGCATACGGTTCCGTCTTCGGGCCTGCAGGGATTTCAACGTATGACTCTGGAGTACCTCGTATTCGAAGCTGAGGAAGAACGATCTGCTTTTCTGCCATTCGCTGGGTGACCAAGGCGGCACTTTTTTCTACAAGCTCATATCCTCGTGGAGTGATGTTTTCGGTGTTGTCGGTCTCAGCGACAACAAATGATTGCCGTGAGTATGCCTCATTTAGTATTGCCACTTTTCTCCTATTGCGAATTGAACGTGGGATGATCGACTCAGCTTCCTCCGGGGGCAGAATCATGAGAGTACGAACGTTCCAGTCGCTGAACCGGCCTCGGTTCAAAAGGGAATGTCCGACAAGAGCTGCCCATATTCGTGAAGCATTCTTGAACGCCCGGTCGGTCAAGTTGGCGATAACGAGTAGGTCTTTTTGCATGCCCGGAGGTACTTCTGCAGGAACGTATGTATCCAGTAGCTCCAACCATCCGATTCCATGTAATGAGCCATAATGTATTTTGTCCTTGTGTATTTGAACTCTTTCCTTATCCTTCTGACTGAATTCGTTGAGATACTTATGATACGTTCGGGATGTGCGAGGCTCGACGAGGATGTGCCGATAAGGCTGTACAAGGTCGTTGATCTTCGAGGATAAAACTGGGCGGCCGGGGTATAGATCGAGAATCACGGATGGTTTGTTGACAGTAAGTACATTCGATAGTTGTCGCGTGATGTCATCTAGCAATATTTGGTCAATAACCTCTTTGATCGATCATGAGCCATTCGTTTGATCTTACCACAAACTTCGTCGCTGACTATGTTGACCTTGTGAACAGCTCCTGTCCTTTTTTTTTCCTCGGTCTTCCGTGGCGCCTTTTGTGTCACTTTCGGTATAAATTCGGGCGGTTTTCTTGGCCTTCCTCGAAGATCCTGCGTCGTAGAAAATAGTCGACAGTAGACGGTGCTCAACAGCAGCGTATTCGTCCTACTGCGCGCCTCCGTTCGAGGGCGTAGGAGGAATCCATTGCGAGAACAATGATTCATCGATTGAAATCTCACATTTGATACATGAATGCAAAGTTGCGTTTCAAAGATATCTCACCGTTGACTTCCACGAGCCATGTAATGTCAAAAACGAAGCTCTTGTCGTTGATGAAGTCAGCTGTGAATTTCATCTGCGCCGGAGAAAAAAGCAGCAAGGTACGGCGACCAATGACCGCTCCGAATCTAATCTGATCATCTCGGATCGCCGCCATGATGGCCTCTAACTCCTTCTCAGAACATGAAGAGTCTGTCGATTTTCCTGAGCGTAAAGCTGATGAAGTCGGAGGACCTTTGACATCGATCGCACGTAGCAGGCAGCAGATTTATTTTCTCTGGTGAGGGGTGGAATTGAGGAAAGCGCGACTGAGCAACCCTGGAGACGCCGCCGCACCCCACCTGACATTTATGGCATTAATGCTGCCTGCCGCCTCCGCAAGTACTTGACCAGGAACTCTCCCGACAAGAGACTATTCCAGCTGCACAAATGTCTCATCGAATACTCAGCTAAGACAACTCATCAGAAACGTGGTTGTTGAATACCTCCAGATGCAGGGACCATCGAGTTGCCGACATGACATCCAACCGGGTCTCTTCAGCGCCGCATAACGTCGAACAAATCACCCGACTTGCCCAGGACTACGAGTACAATCCGAACATCCCGCTGAAATACTGGTTGAGGACAGCAAATTCTCTAGTTAAGGAGGTTTGTCATTCAATCATGCAGACGTTAATATCCTAGGTGCTAACAACAGCTCCTCTGATCAGGCCGAAATATACGAACGTGAGGGTCACGATGAACAAGCTTATTTACTTCTCTTCCGACATGCGCAATTAGTACTCGTGAATCTAGTCAATCATCCCGATGCGAAGGATCCGAGCAACCGTCAAGGGCTTATTACCGCAGAGAAGCAGGTCAGGGTCAACATCAAGAAACTCGAAGGCTTGAAACCGCAAATAAACAAACGCTATGAACGGTATCAGCAATTACTACAAAGCCGTGAGGCACGAAAAGCCCAGGCGTCGCAACTACGACACGATCCTTCGACCCCTCCTTACCCACCCATTTCAGATCCGGCGCTGTCCGGTACAGCGCAACCTTTAGAAGCAGCGGAGAATAGAGAGCTGGCAGTGCGGATTGCCCATCGAGAGATTAATCGTCGCGAAACCGTCAAACGAGCCAGGGCGACAGGTATAAGTCAGGATGAAGAACGCACACGCAGGACCGGGGGCATGTGGGGAGACTGGGAGCAGGCTCTAGGTGAACAGAAAGCTGGTACTGCGGATGATCTGAGTCGGCGCATTCAGGAAGTTCGGTTGCGCATGGAAGAGCCACAACACAGGCCGGATCAGCCTCGACGAGCGGAACGGGTGGAAGCGTCCTCAACTTACAGATATCCCACTGTGCCTAAACAAAAACAATACGATACATACCCGCAGAGCGTACCAAAACCGGTGTACAGCCAGGTAGAGCCAGTAAAGGCTCCCGCGCCGCCTCCGAAGGAATTCAGAGAAGACCACTATTCAATCGAAGAGCCACCTCCGCGTCCGAGCAAATTATTGTCTACGGGCCCGCCTTTACCATCGAAAGAGTCGGCCATTGTTTCCAAACCGCAAGCAGATCCATCTGACCTCAACCCGTCGACATTTACATTCAAACCGTCCGCATATCTCGAGAACGGAACTCCTCTACGGACGTTATTCCTGCCTCCTAATCTCCGCCATGAGTTTTTGAGGTTGGCTGATTCGAATACACGGCAGAACCTCGAGACATGCGGTATTCTGTGCGGCACACTGATCTCTAACGCCTTATTTGTGTCCAAACTACTCATACCCGAGCAAGAGTCGACATCCGACACTTGCGAAACGGTCAACGAATCGGCCATTTTCGACTTTTGTGATTCCGAAGATCTAATGGTGCTCGGCTGGATACATACACATCCGACGCAGACATGCTTCATGAGCTCTAGGGACCTTCACACGCATTGTGGCTATCAAGCGATGCTACCGGAGAGTATTGCGATAGTCTGCGCACCATCAAAAGATCCTGACTGGGGAGTTTTCCGTCTGACCGATCCGCCTGGCCTGAAGTCGGTGCTTGGCTGCACTCAGAAGGGACTCTTCCATCCTCACGCAGAGACGAACCTGTATACTGACGCACTTCGACCGGGGCATGTTTTTGAAGCGAAGGGTTTAGAGTTTGAGACTGTTGATCTTCGACCGGGGATATGATTAGTCGAGTATACACATGTAGATCACGAAGTAATGTTAATACCCATATGAACTGAACATAATATTTTCTTATAGTATGTATGATCTGCCATGTTTGTTTATCCACCGAATAGATCTCCCAAAATAAGCAGTGGACTGGTTTGTGGGGTAAGCCAACCTTTAAATCATGGAGCTTGTCAGCCAACTTCTCCGGCAACATAGTTCGACTACAACTTTTCTCCAACATCATTGCAAGTTTGTCGACACCTAGCACAACAGGTTATAACGGAATTGCACATGTCCACTACCAACTCGAGATCAGTATCGCGGTCCGCCACTCCCCTCGGGACCAGGCCACCTTCAACAAACACCACCACAACAGCAGCCACATCATCATCGTCGCTATCAGATCCAACCTCAAACAACCAAGACAACAACCACAACAACAATTACTTTTCATATCCTGTCAGCCGAGTCGTATCCGGCCTATACCGACGCCTCACCGAGCCACCGCAAAACCACTCTAAAAGCAATAATAACCGCAATGCGAGCAATGCCAACGACATGAACAGCACACACTCATCCTCCACATCCCTCTACACCCCGAAACGCACCGTCTCACCCTTCCAACCCCCTCCCTTGACGCCATTGACACTCAAATCGTCATCCAGCAGCACAATCCTCTCCCGCGCGCTCGCCGAAGAAATCCGCCTGCTCGTCCCGCCCCGTCTGCAGTTAGTCGACACATGGCGTTTAGCATACAGCCTCGAACGCGACGGCTCCTCCTTGAGCACGCTGTACGATCACTGCCGGAAGATCAGCGAACACAACCCACGCGCTGGATACGTGCTCGTGGTACGCGATGCGTCCGACGGTATGGCCGGCGGTGGTGCGGTGTTTGGTGCATATTTGACTGATGCGCCGCACCCGGCATCACATTTCTACGGGACGGGGGAATGCTTTTTATGGAGAGCCAGTGTGTTGGGTGTACCGCCGGGGGTGTGGGATAATCAACATCATCATCATCATCATCATCATACCAACGGACATAATAACCATACTCATAACGGACATGACGATAATACTCACGAAGAAGATGAAAAGGAAAGGGGTGGATTCCATACAATGACAGACGAAGAACTTCAACGCGCCGGCTTCCCTCCTCCGCCGAGCGCGGATACAACGCACGCTGTGCGCAGTACGACGCTGAGAGCGAGTACGCCAAAACCTCAAACGACATCAACAACAAAACAGAATAATCTTCTCCCACTACCGCAGACGGGTCAAGGAACGACGAACAGCGGCACAAGTACCCCCGAACGCATACGATTCAAAGCCTTCCCTTATAGCGGTATGAACGATTACATGATTTTTTGCGAAACGGGGTTTTTGAGTGTCGGTGGAGGGTACGACCCCTTTTCCCCTTCTTCTTCCTTCTATAACCTCGACATGCTAACTTTGTTTGCTGGTAGGGACGGCCACTACGGCCTCTGGATCGACGACTCGGTCGAAAAGGGTGTTAGTGATTCGTGTCCCACATTTGGCAATGAGGCTCTTTCGGATGAAGGGTCGAAATTTGATATTTTGGGCATGGAGATTTGGTATATCAGTACATAATTTACTTCTACCTCACGAGTTTTCTGGTTGATAGATACCTACATAGTTTATGCAATTGATGCTTCTCTCCCTTGGTGGAAGATGGAAGATTGTAGACGTGTATTGTATTCATTATTGCTACCTACTGTAAGGTGTAAGAGGCGGATAGGAAAAGAACTAGTCATACAAGTGTATGAAGGCAAAGATGATTGCTTCGAGAAAAAAGATGGAAACGTCAAACTTCGCAAGGAAAAAGCAAAGTGATATCAGGGGTATGGGCATAAACATGAGTGATATCAGAAATGACATAAAATCAAGGGTGAAACGCCGTATCACGAGGGAAAGAAAACCGTCAATCGTGCAAAAGTATGACTAGTAAGGAGAGTTGACAATCTCGTTCCGACCCAAACGGTGAGCTGCACTCCTACGCACAGGAGTCATAGGACCAGCAATGCTCTCACGAGTAGGTTTTCTGAAGCTCTTCTTTTGAACCATGTTGACCTCATTCGGAAGAGCAACAATGACATTCTTGTCGGAGCCGAAACGGAAGTTGTCGGCCATGACGTTCTCACCGTAGCGCTTGATGGTGTATGGGTCCTTCCTTCCCGCGAGAACCTTCTTCAAGTTCCAGGTAATGATGAACGGACCCGTTGCAGTAATGATTGAAGTCTCTTCGCTGTCGACACCAGTGTTGAAACGAGCAGGCGTGAATGCCAAAGGCTGCTTGGTCTCATGCTGGAACTGAGCAACATGAGCTGGCTGCAGACCGAGACGGCGAGGCTGGGGCTTGGAGTCCTTGGCAAAGGACTTTTCGAAGCCGAGTTTGCCTTCGTTCTTGCCATCCTTTTGCATGGCATCAATCAAGAGCAAGTAGGTGCGGCAAGTAGCCAGCACCCATCGACCATCGGCAGAGACATCGAGACCAATAATCGGCTCACCCAAAGCTGGAATATGAGTCTTGGCATTTATTCCAAGGCGATCAAACAAACGAACATCACCCTTGTTAGAGGCGACAGCGATGTAACCCTTCTCCGTCGTTGCGGCAGCTGAAAAGTCGTTCTTGCTGGCATATTGCTTCAAGTTAGCATCGACCAACTTGTTACCAGATTGGCGTGGGTCAACTCGGAAGAGAGCGTTGTTCGAGACACCCAAAAATGGTTGAGCCCCAGTCATTTGAGAGAACTTTTGTTCTGGAGCAAATGTGGTGACACCAATGTCATCGTGGACCTTCCACTCATCAACAACCTTGCCATATTCGAGATCCATACGATATAGTGCATTAGGATTCGATCCATCCTGCAGAATCATATTCGAATCTTCGGCATGGAGCATGACTTTCTTAGGGCTGAACAATTTGCCGCCCGGCGTCTCCACTTTGGAAATGTTTGTAGAAAATTCGAGGTTGTTGTTGGGGGTATGCTTGAATACTCCAATCTTGGAGCCTCGGACGACAAAGGACCGATCGTGCTTGTAACCAACAGCAAGCTGAGAGTTGACATTCTCATCTCGGAGTCCGGTAAGAACGTCATCTTCTTCCTCATCGGTGTCGTAGTGCTCGCTTCGTTGACCCTCGTCTTCTTCTTCCTCTTCCTCTTCTTCCTCCTGTTCTTCTTCTTTTTCAGGCTCTTGGTCCTCCATGGTCAGGTCTTGGAAGGCATCAAGAACGTAGTCGCGTTCATCTTCCTTTTGCTTTTCCCATTTAATTTCATTCAACTGCTCCCACAGAGCCTGCATCAGACCTTCCTGAAACCTCTCCTCCGTCGGCTGGTCCTTGAAACGCAGAAGCCAGGAGTATGCCGAGCCGTCATCGGCGTAATGGTTGAAGATAAATGAAAGATACTCAAAGTTGAACACGGGGTTGATGTCGCCAACGACAGACTGACCAAGCCATTCTTTATCAGTGCCAGTAATTTGAAGCCAATACTGCCAGTTACCAATTTCAGAAACCGTCGCAACAACATCACTGTCTTGCAGAATGAAAGTACCAGAGGCGAAATCGAACATATGCAGCTCTGCGCGTTCTTTGGCAAGGATCTCCCTAGCTTCAGGCACGTTCCCTGCCGCTGGCGCCGCAGTAGTCTCCTCAATGGGCTTGATTATGCCTTTCTTTGTTGCGTATTCCACGTCCTTCGCCATAGCTGCTGTAGATTCGGCTGCGGTCGGACCACGTGGTGAATCAATCGGGCTAGCCGATGGAATAGGATTGTCTTCTTCAAACGAGAATTCTTGTAACTCCTCCTCGGTCGCTCGCTGGAAGCTTCTCCGGTACTTCCTCTCGTACTGGCACTGCACCGCTGCAGATTCAAAGGTCGCGACTTTATCAGGCGAAACAGAAGAATCGCACACAAATTCGTAAAGATCACCGGGATCACCACTCAAATCTCGCCAGGCAAGAACTTTTTCGCCGCCGTCGCGTAGAACCGATCGAAAGTGAAGAGCTTGGTCGAGCAAAAACACTCTTTCGTCCTTGTCTAGAGCATCGGCGGCTCCTTCTTCGTCTTCCTCTTCAGCGAGCTCTTCTTCTCCTTCCTCGTATGCCCGTTGAACGACTAGCTGGTACTGAAACTCTTGTCCCGTCCGACGAATGGTAGCGGCGGCGTCTTTGAAGATCAACTCGGAGTATCCCTTGGGCGACAGGGGACGGACGAGATACAGCTGGCCTTGAGGGATGTCGATGATGGCCTCTTTCGAAGCGTCTCCGAAGAGATATTTGCTCACTTGATGATGAACTATGTTAGTTTTGTCTTGTTGATTGAACGATAGCAAAGGGTGGTTAAGGTTGGCGGGGGTGTTGACAGGGTTCGGACATACCGTTTCGGAGCATAAACATCTTGAAGGTGGCGACTTCCCTGCGTGTCTGCCCTAGCCAACGTCAGGATAAGCCTTGGAAGTCGGCAAAAAAAGACTAGTTGCTAAAGCTCTTACAAGTGAAGCAAGCAACCTCTAGAAGATATCTAGAAGTGAGTTGGAAAGAAAAGTGGAGGGGAATAAAAAGAGCAGACAAAATTTAATGTTTGGCCGTTGTCCGGCAACCACAAGAACAAGAAGAAACCCCGCTTGGATTACGCAGAAACTCAGTGACGCAGACACGCCACTCACTGTGGCGGTGCACAAAGACGTGTGTGTGGCGCAACTAAAATGCCTTGCTCCCGAGGCATCCATTCTAAGGTCACCTTTTGACAAATAACCCTAAACAAACCATTACCAAAAAGCCCCATTTAAGGGGTACTCCCTTTTGGTCAAGTGGTAATTCTGGTCCAACACTGGATAGTCGATGGCCTTCCATCATGTTACGAAGAGACGTATAGCTTCCGCAAAGCAAGCTGTCAATATGAATGGAGCCGGAGGGGCTCCATTGTGGTAGCTAATTAGCAGTCTTCGTACATATAATACAGTGGTGCTATACTGCCTCAGCGGCATCTTCAAGCTGTTCATCTTCACTTCCATCCTCTTCACCTGCAAATGCCCTCTCTGCATTATCAGCAGCCGCCTCCGACTCATCTTCATTTTCAGCCTCCTCTGCGTCATCCGGTCTAGCCCTTTTCTCAGCACCCTTTCGTTGAGGAATGACTCGCAAAAAGGCTTCACCCCAGTCTCCAAGCTCCAACCATCGCATCATAATTTCCGCGACGTGATTAGTCGCCAAGACAGGTCTTGAAGCCATGCGCAGGTATTCGCCAATGGGCAGTTTTGCAGTCTTCATGCCCTTTTCTATAGCCTTCTGGTAACAGACACCTTTATGTTTGTTCTTGTCCACCAGACCACCGATGATATATGTGCTGTATGGTTTGAGCTCGGTCAACGTGTTGGGACTGTCGCTGCTCAGGTATATAACTTCTCCGTTCTCAGGTGCAAAATCTTCCTTGTCTGCAAAGGCACCTGCCAGCTGCCCACCATGAGGTCCTTTCATCTTTTCCTTGGCCTGCTCAGCTGCATGCACGAAATCTTCTGGTATAAACTTGATCCCCTTCCAATTCTCGTGCATTTTGCGAAGCACCGTATCGAACCGCGCTTTCAACAACTTGTCAAAAGAAGATATCACCAAATGAGACCTGAACGGCGCTTTTGAATTATCCGAGTAAGCGCGAGTGATTTGCGAGCCGAGTGAAATTCGTTGCCGGTCATCCATCAAGTGGTCCCATCCACAATCAATCACTAGGGTCACTGGAACAAGAACTGATCTTTTTTTCTCAGGAATATTGCCTCCATTCTCTTCTATGATTTGTTGCCATTCTTCCCTTTTGCGTATCTTGCGCTGTTTGTTCTTCTCCTTTCGTTGTTTCTTGCGGTCTTCTTTTTGCTCGTCCCACCTCGCTTTTCTGAGCATTCGTTTTTGTTGTCTCTTGGACAGAGGGACTGCCTGAGCTGTACCATTATCTTCGGTTGTTTCTTCTTGGTCTTCGTTATGAATCATTTGTTCTTCGGAGTTTTCGGTGATTGGCGCCGATTCGATCGTTTCGTTAGGAGTCTGCAGCTTCTCAATAGCGGGCTCGTCATCACTTTTCAGTGCACCAGACATCATGGGTTCGCCATTTTCTGTTGGCTTCAACTCGGTCGTTTCCTCATGCTCCGTCTTCTGTAGCTTTCTGGGTCTTTCTTCCTCTTCCATTGTGTCGTGCTCTGATATGAATGTACATTCTTCAACCTCGAAATATATTTGTCGCAAAGAATTGAGTTAGGGAAAGCTGTCCCGCATTAAATAAACTTGCACCAATCATCCTCCCGCCATGCGGGATCGGCACACGCATCACGTGATACTTCAACATCATCCCTTCACCTTCCCGACGACCACCGACCGGGCCTTGACCTCTCCAAGCAATTGAACCACATTTCACAGGTTCACATCAATCCATTGAAGCCAGCAAAATGCCGCAGGATATGCCCCCCATTGGGGGCTATCGCCCCGTTCAATACAAGGTTCGTTATTCTATCGGTCAATACTACAAGCAAGCACGAACTTCAAATATCTCGATGTTAACAGTTGGATGTGAATTGTATAGCGCAACATTCCTGCGCGCGGTTTCAAGCCTTTCACCTACCTGGTCGGCATGCATTTGATTATGGGATACGGTTTCTACAAATACTACTACGGAGTTCGCGAATTGAAGTATGTGCCTACTCTTCCGGTCGGTCGCGACTACCGACGTGCGAAGCGGACGGATCTTTTGATATCGCATCGATGGCTGAATGAATTGCTGACGGACTTGACTTTTATAGTGAACTTGCCCGTGAGAAGATGTGGTCTCGTATCCACCTCATTCCCCTCCTTCAGGCCGAAGAAGATCGTGACCAGGTCCGTCGACACTTTGCCGACCAGGCTCGTGAGAAGGAGCTTCTCGGTACTGAGACCAGCCCATACCACTCTGACAGGTACATGAATCCTTCTGATAGCAGATTCCCTTTTTTTTTGAATCTTGGAAACTGGATGGGCGATACTAACAGATCGTCCGCAGATTCGTCCGCCCGAGCTTCACATATACCCCCAGCAACGTCACTCAATAGTGAAATCGAAAAGCCTCAGATAGAAGAACACCAAACCACAAAAAAATACACTGCAGGCGTCTTCAACCTGCTGCACGCAATGTGCACATCTTTATCCGTGTTTCATCCGTTACAATTATTTGCAGCTTTTCGATCGTCTGCCATAAGCAAGAAATGTGATTCTATCTCTGCGGGTTTCGGTTGATGAGGGCAGAACCAGTGGAAAGGGGATGTGGATGAATGATGTACATAAATTTAGAGGTTGTTTTGATAAATGAGAACTGAGTGGTTCTGCCTTTCAAATTTTCTTCTATTACTACCTCAGCCTACGATTGACCACGTTCTGAACATGTTCACGGCACATAGTCCCTGGATAAAAGTAGACAGGCCCGCATCCATACGAGCCTCCCAACTCCTGTATTGTTTTGACAGTACAAGATCGCAATTGAGAGCCATAAGCTCCGCTTGCGACAGACTAGGAGCAGCATTTTCAAACTCTTGTCGCACTGCACCGTTTTCTACATGATATCCCTTTTAATTCGATGCAGAAGTAGGCTCACGCCTGTGGCGCAACCATTGAAATTCCTGGCGACTATTCCCTTGGCCTGGTCTGTACCATCTCGTGATGGTTATAGCAAGTCCTTCGGATCCGGCGTTGGCTTTAACAGGTCGTTTGACGTCTATCTGAACGTTATATCGCAGTGAGGACACTCATGACACTTGTTTCCGGCCGGTATGTGCCCTCTTGCACGTTGACTGGATATGGAAAATATATGCCCGTGGCAAAGGCAAAGGAGTGTGCGCTTTAGATACGAATATAGCATACTTGATTAGCCGCCAAGATAAATGCAATTCTGGATACGTGAATACAAATATTCCTGCTGCTCCCCGTTACTAATATGACGACCTATACGCGCCTCAAAGGACGATAGGATTGTGACTTTCGAGTCGTTCGGTACATGTAGTTCAAGCACTTCAATGAGGTATAGTATCGTTGTCCAGATCAATGCCATATTCGGGCCCAAGAAGACGTCTTTGCATCGCTAGCTGAAGATGTATAAATCTGAACCGATATCTCATTCCCCAGTCAGGGCAGAATAGTACACCTGTTTATGAATTAATCTCACACACCCGATGTGGATGACGGCTCAACCGCTTCTCCCGACATTGCTTGTCCTGAAACCATAGACGCTCATAATCTTTTCCTCGTTTCTGCAATTTTCTCATCTTCCCATGGAACAGGGCTCTTGGAAAATGGTCGAAGGATTGAATATGTATGGTAATAATAATAACCGGGGAGCAAAAGTTTCGTCAAGAACTCTTGCCGGATCAAACTGTGCCTCTCGTCGAAAACTTGGAGTACATGTTAGGGCACGGCACTTAAGCGAATATGTGTATGATAAGCAAATCGAAGAAGAGAAATGCTTATAAAGTGAAGTTTCGTAATAGACGCAACGGTGTCACCTGACCTGAGCAAACGACCCACCTGTGCTTAACCTTTTCAGTCCTAGTCCCGCAGCACTTGCCTCGTTCATACTATTACATCCCATCCCATCCCATCCCATCGGGCAGCTCACTTTTTGTAGAGCTCTTTTCAACTGTATATTTACTTTTGGAACTGAGGCCCAGGTGAGAACCGCTCAAGGGCTACGCGTTGGAAGGTCCCGTGTTCTGCTTCGACAATTTCCTCTCCAGAGTGAACTGGAGGCAATCAAAACACACGAGCCCGTTGCCTGGATGATATTTTGATCATCGAGTACCGTAGCGGCACTGCGCGAATTTTGAGATACCTTCTCGATTCGCGACATTCAACACACACCACAGACGAGTGAAGGAGAGACCTGGATTTTGCTTCCTGCTGAACATTGTAAAAGAGTCACGCGTTTTTCGGATTCAGATTTCGACGGAGAGAGTCCAGGCATCGACCCAATCTGGCGGCGACCCACCAGCTATTTAAAAGGCCAAGCCCAGTCAAAGCAAACGCCTTCGTCACTGACCAAGCAGAACTTTTTTACAACGTAAAGCAGATCGACACATTCTGGCCCTGTAAATATCTGTCTTTGCAAAGAGTGCAGTGAAAAAAAAAATAAGCGAACACCCAGCAGGTCACCCGGAAACAGCCGGCGTGCAGAGAAGGAAAAGGGATCATCAAAACATCAACCAACGGGAAGGCACCAGGGCACACGATGATGCCAGCCGTGCAGTTCTGAGAGACGGAAAGGAAAAAAATAAGGAAAGAGAAGACGCAGTCGCTTTTTCCCAACTATCAGACTCTGTATCGACAAGCAACCATGGCTACAGGCGGTCAAACCGCCGCAGACGGCATGGCCGACATCATCCATGCTCTGGAGGTCTCCCATAGTTCCATGTCGTCGAATGCACTGCGTGCAGAAGCCCTGCAATTTCTCGAATCAAAAAAGCAAGATGAACACGCGGCTCATACTGGATTCTTGCTCGCTTCGGATATCAACAATTCACCGTTGATCAGGCATTTCGGACTGTCATTGCTTGACCACGTTCTTCTTCATACCGGGTTCGCTTTACAGAGCAGTCAGATCATGGAGCTCAAGGAGATGATCATGGAACTCTCTCGACGAATACAACAAACAGATCCGAGCTACTATCGCAACAAGGTTGCCCAGCTTTGGGCCGAGGTGGCCAAGAGGAGTTGGGGCATTGATTGGAACAGCATGGACCAAGATTTGTTCAACTTATGGAACGGTAGCGCTCTCCACAAAGAGATCGTTTTGTCAATCTTGGAAACCCTTTCAGAGGATATTTTCTATCGAGAAGACACTGCATCTTCGTTAAGGGGCACGGACTTGAACAGGGCTTTGGTCGAAATATTCACTCCACTTGCCGTGTTTCAAGAGACGTTTCCAGAAAGAGAACACCACCGACAGGAGATTCGATATTCGAATGACGGATGGCTTTCTAGGATCTGCATCCTCATCGGAGAATGCCTTGGCAGCGTCAACACCTCGCGCGAGGCTAAGGATTGCACTCTGAAAGCTCTTGCAGTATTAAGGTCCGCACTGGTCTGGTCGATACCGAAGGCTATCATAACATGCGATATTGTTACAGCAATATGCCGCACTCTCACTTCACAAAATGAACATATTCTCTTGGTATTACCCCCGTTGATTTGTCTTTAACAGGTGACTAAACTTGATATTAGGCCGCTATAGAAGCCTTACATTCTTTGTACAGCAGATCAAATGTCGAAGTCGACGAATTTACCCCTTTGGTAGAGCAAATCTACAATGTGGATCACCTTGTGCTACTGAGACGGCTATATGAATGGACGGCTGTTGACGCTACAGACATTGACGAGACGAGATATAATATAAGCAAAAAAGTCTCAGAGGTATGTCTATTCGCACCGTTTGAGCCGATCAATTGTTGAGATCTTTTACAGCTCATGTCTTATGCGGCTGCCTTTTTAGAAGATAAGGATCTTGATTTGCAAAGCGCTTCTGGCACCGACATACCTTTTCTTCTTGAGTTCCTTATCGAGATTCTCCGCCATCAGAGTCTGACGGTCTCAATCCCGGTGTTGCATTCCTGGTCACGACTGCTCACAGCGGAAAGAGTCGAGCAAATGGAATTTGTTACGCGTCTGATTGCACCCTTATTAGAGATCTGCACTCAACGGCTTGTTCGTTGGGAAAATCTCCCAGAGGACTCAGAAGATCCCACAATTCTCTTCTTGAACGACGACATAGATACAATCCCGGAACGCCACGCTTTCGTTGGTAATTATCGCCGCTATTGCTCTACCGTCATAGAGGTTATCGTTCAGAAACGGCCTTACGAAGCTGTTCCTCATATCCTTTCTGGCGTAGACCAAAATCTTGACAATCTTTACAGCGGTGTTCAGCCCTTCAGTGGTATGATCAATGATCTCGGAATCAGATATCCCTGCTAACACTAAGACAGTCGCATCATTTCAAAAAGCATCGTTTCCACTCATGCGCGCTGATACTCAGTTCTCTGTTGTCGAGGCTACTCTCAAGGGCTATCAAAAGTGGATCATAGCACATGGGCGCAGCCCTCAAGAAGACGTAAGTCAAGGTTCTACGAGTGGGGTATCGTCTTTACTAATATCGTAAATAGGAGCAGCAGAGAACTCAGCTCGAGCAGGCGATTGAGAATTGGGCCATGAGTTTGATGCAAAGGAATTTCGAGGTAGGTGTCTATCACGTAGGGACCACGAAGCGTGATACTTATAGATTTCAAAGGACCCCATACTCAAACAGAGAGTCATTAGACTCGTTGTTGATATATCTTCAAAAGCTCTCGACAAAACACCAAGTTTCGCGTTGAAAGTTTTGGAACATATTTTGATGACTCATCTCGAAGAGCAGCCACAGTACCCAGCTTACTCGGATGCCGTAAGAGAACTTCATAGTTTGGCGAGTCATGAGTTGCGTAGGCTGTCAATGCGTTATGCCGACTACTTCTTCGTGAGTACAGAAAATCATGATAGATGAGCTTTGTGCTAACTTTTCTAGACGTTTTATGATGTCCTCGAACCGAAAATACGGGAAATTGCTGCTGCGCATCAACTAGACGACAAGCTGCAGACCGAGCTGATTTCGGTCTTGTTGATTATCACGTATGCTCTAATTTTCAGCTACTGCCCTCCTCCTTGCTGACATGTTATCTTTTAGGCAACGTACAAGAAACGTTGATCCCCGGATCCGCGAGGAACGGCTCAACTCTTTCATGGAACCTGTTCGCAACGCGTGGCAAAATGAAGAGTTTAGGAATATGTCGTCTTCCTTTAATGGATTCTGCGAGCTACTCGGTTTGGAGAAAGTTGGCCCATACATGCAAAGCAAGCAAGCTGCAAGCATCGAAGATTGGTCGGCTGTGCCGCTAGATGCCGTAGGAAAAGATATCCAAGGTGAACTTTCCAGGCGGTTTCAGGTGCGTATAGCTCGATTTTGATACATGCTTTTCTAATGGTTGAAACAGCAACTTCCTTTGCGCGGAACCAAGACTTTGCTTGCGGTTTCCACAGAAAAGCTCAAACGGACCGATCCCGCGTATGAACTTGGATGTGCTCTCTGGCGGGATGTGATACCTACCATTCTGCCGACGTTGTTGCAGCTAATCGGGTATGCAAATCACCACTTCTAAAGTTTAACCCGAGCTAACGTGATTCAAGTCATGCGCATGCCTTTCACAATCCCTCAAATTGGAGCAGCCTTTCTCAAGATATGAGGGCTGTGGTCGGTCGAATACTTACAGATCGATTTTGGCAGGCAGGCATCTCGACAGGAAGCCGAGACGACTTTTATACCAAGATCACTACGTCGAAAGCCACATTGGAAGGATTCGCTTCCTCAGTTCGAGGCAAAGTTAGAGCTGTACGAGAGTCCTGTTACTCGATGCTTTTCAGTATGAGCCGGCTACGACAATATTTTTACGGTTTTGAGGAACTGCCCGGGCCTTTATCAGAAGCATTATTTAAAGACTCGACTCATTTATCATCACACCAATTCTCTATTCTGCTTAACATTTCTCGCTGTCTCATTGATGACTGCCCGGTTCAATTCCGTGAGCACTTCCTACCACCAATGATCAGTACCTTGTTCAAACAAGTCGACAAGAAAGTTACGGAAGAATGGGATAACATAGAGCAACGCAAGGCTGGGCTTGTTGAGGGAGACTTGACTGAGGAAATGAAGGATGAAAGCATCCTTCGGCAATTGACATACTCCGCAGTTATTATGGTGGCGAGTCTTCTGGACCCTCAAAGAGGTGGTAAGTTTGATTTGTCTTACTCGACACCAGAACTAGAGTTTACTGATATTTTTACAGATCCAGATGCAGCCACCAGCGACGACCCAAGCGCACCACAGCCGCCTGTATCGCTGGAAACGTCCATTAGACACTTTGTTCTCTCTAATCCAACCATATTGGAACCCGTCTTTATGTTTTGTACTCATGCTCTACGCATGCGAGACACAAGATGCGGTAGCATCATTACCAGAGTTCTCCGTTCTATTCTTGTCGATTTTGCACCTCCAGTCAATACTCCTACAGCGGTTACCATCCGAGAGTTCATCTCCACGGAAGTCCTTCGCGCATGCATCACATCCGTCCACGAACCATACTTTGTCGATATGCAGCGCGATCTAGCAACACTCATCGCATCAATCTGGGTGCTATACGGCTCCAGCACTTCCACACCGCGCTCAGTCATGTTAAGTCTTCCTGGCATGACCGAGCAGCGCGTATCTCAAACCGAGACAGCTCTGATGAGCTCCACATCCGGTCGTCAACAACGCGCTCTTGTACTGGACTTGCTCGAAGGTTTACGCGGTGTAAGTATCTCAGAACAAGGAAAGATCCTCGGCACGCGAGAAGAGCGTCGCAAGGCCCGTAGCGCAATGCAACAACGATACATGTCGACAGCTCCGGCGGACATGGAAGGGCAACAGAAAACAAAAGTAAATATTGACGACGGACCTGATCTGGGTGGCTTAGCGGACATGTTTGGTTAGACAAAAACATTTACTCACATGGGGAGGTTGTTTGATAAAAGCCGGCGGTAGCATTACTTACTTACATCATTAACTACATAATCATCTAGTTAACAATAGACCACGTATGGATTAGAAATCAGCTACAGTACTCAGCGAATAGTATGAACGGTGTCAACAACATCAAAAGGACGCATCAAGTCAAACCGTGCCCTAACTCCGAATTATCCCCGCGGATTTAATCAAGGACTGAAGTATGAACATTGAAAGGCAAACCCCAAGGTTATATAAACCAGCCAGATCACTTCAATAATCTGACAATTTCAATCAAATAAGGCCATCAGACTTTATACAACTTCAAATTGTAAGAACCCCAAAAGAAAATGTCAGCAATCCTATCCCCCTACGCGACCGACCACGCCGACCCCAACGGTCCTGGCGACGCACGCCCAACAGCCCTCAAAATAATCCGCGACCAGAAGCTCGACGGTCAACTCGCCGGCAAGATCTTTTTCGTTTCTGGCGGCACAAACGGCATCGGCCTCGAGACTGCGCGCGCCCTCCACATCACCGGCGCAGATGTATACTTCACCGGCCAAAACGTCGAAAGAGGGAAGCAAGTCGCAGAGGATATCGCCGCTGATGGCAAGCCGGGCAAAGTCGAGTTTTTGGAGATGAGATTGGATTCGTTGCGGAATGTGAGGGAGACGGCGGAGAAGTTTCTGGAGGCGACCAAGGGGAAGGTTAATGTTTTGATTACGAATGCTGGTATGTTCCCCCGTAAGAGGATCCATGGACGATTGCACTGATATCCGAGTGTTCTTGTAAAGGAATAAGAGGCTACCCCAAGGACAAAACGCAAGACGGCTTTGAGCAACACTTTGGCATTAATCATCTCGGCCACTTTGCGCTTTTCCATCATCTCAAGGATGCGTTACTCGCATCATCTACGCCCGAGTTTAATTCTAGGGTTGTCGTGCTCTCGGCCGCGGGCCATCGACAGTCGAAGATTAGATTCGATGATTACAATTTCGACAACAGACCAGATGAGTATCAGCCTCTGCTGGGGTATGCGCATTCAAAGATTGCAAATGTCTACATGGCGAACGAGATTGAGCGACGTTTCGGTGCGCAGGGTCTGCACGCCACAGCCGTTAATCCGGGACTCATCCCTGGCACGGGTCTAAACAAAAAGACTCCCCCTGAGCAGTTAGCGCAATTGTTTAAGATGGTTGCGCTGAGAAGTCTACTCAAATCAGCCGAACAGGGCGCTGCGACGACCGTTTGGGCGGCTGTGGGGAGGGAGTGGGAAGGGACGGGGGGTAAGTTTTTGGAGAACGTGCAGGTTAGTCCGCCCTTTGATGAGAGTCAGGGGCCGTTGAGTATGGGGTACGCGGAGTATGCGTATGATGTTGAGGCGGCGAAGAGGTTGTGGGAGGATAGTTTGAGGATGGTTGGGTTGGAGTAGTCTTATATCAATGGGACCTTTCTAGGTTAGTTATGGATGAAGGGGCTGAATGTCATCAGAGTGGATATCTATTCGCTACGTTACATAACTATATATACATAAATCATCTAAAGCAGCCCAAATCGTAAACTAGACCGCTAAATATTCAGGATGATCCAAAAACGATCCCTTCACGCTAGTCGAGTCAATCGCACAATTCCCACAAGGACAGTTCTTTAGCGTGCGAAGACTGTCGCGAAGGCTTTGTCTATATACCTCGTGACACGTAGCACTCTGCTTGCCTCTAAAAGTCACCATACTTCCAATGATAGTTCCCAAGTTCATATGGGACAAAAAATGGCAATATGTCTGGCAAATTCGACGCGCCCAGATTTCGCGGCAGACAAGCAAAGTCTTGAGAATTGTCTCTCGTTGCGGAATCTCGATGTTCGTCTGCGAGGACCCGTTGGAGCTCATGTCCATGGCTTCGGCATCGTTGCGAGTCACAATCAAACAGATCGTCAATGTTGCGGCGTAAAAGTCGTGTTTGTAGTATTCGCCCAGCCAGACTCGACCCTCCGGGCTGTTCAGATCTTCTGAAAGCTGCCGCTGGATAACGAGTAAAGCCAGGGCAGACTCCAGGGTAGACCAATATGAGATCGGATACTCTACATCGGCGTTCGGTCGAAGGCCATATACAGAGTGAAGCGCAAGTAGAATGCGCCGTAAGTATATCTCCAGCATGAATAATTGATCTTGCTTCCAGTCTTCCAGTGGCAGTGATCCAGATTGGTGGTATAACTGAGAGGCTTGCAAGAGGAGATTCTTGATTTTGACGCTGTATATAAGAACATCCTCATATGAAAGATGTGTAGACGGGGAGTTCGCATGAGCCACTGTGTCAAAAGCAAGATGAAACGACTGTGCCACGATGATCGAAAAAGTGGTGTCTGTAAAATCCGATGGTGGTCGCGCGATGGGATATTCCTGAAGAGAAGCACTCAACTCTGTATCGTTCAGGTTCATAGGTGGCTGGGTATTGATATCCGACGATCGAAGTACAAATGGCGTACCAGTCAGAACCGAGGTACTCGTTCCCATTAATGCAATAGTCGCCCACAGCTTCCTGCGTATTTCTCTGTCGAACAGTGTGGTGCTGTCACTAATGTCATGTTGAGGATCTACATTCAGACCGATCCCAATAGCCAATCTCATGATTATAGCCATTAGAGGACCGCATGCATCAAGCTCGAGACAACTAGACGCTAGAATACGTCTGGCCAATACCATCATACAGAGTGTCCGCAACGAGACGAGATTCGGCGCTATTAGGAAAATCGTGCTCTTTAGACATGTTTCCGCACCGTGAAAGTACTTCTTCAGGGTTGCCTCTTCATCTGAAGTGATGTTAACACCTCGCGACATGTGATGACCTAGCCCTAACATAACGAGCAACTGCGCCAACCAGTCGTCCTCTACCGCTGCCGGATCTTCCCAGAATTTGTTTAATTCTTCGTAAAAAGTTGGCGGATGAAGCATGGGATGGGTCCTCTCTATCGTGTTCATATAAACGCCGATCAAAAACGTGACTGTCGGCCGGTCCGGAATGAAGCTCAAAACTTCCCTCTTACTCGGAGCCTGCTCCGAGTATCCGCTTCCGAATGGATAGTTCGCGGGAAATATGGAGGCTTGGACATTGTTTGTGATCTTATGGAACACATTTTCGAGAACCGGATATAGTGGGTTGGATCCCGGAGTCTTGTGTCCATATTGAATCTAGAAGAAGTCATTACGAGGAAATCAAAATGCTAGGAGAAATGTATACCTGTCGGGAAACCGTAAGCCAATGTGTTGACCCTCGAAATTTGGAGTTCCAGCTATTATACGGATCATAGAATGACCTTAAAGACTCTTCACTTTTAGACGACGTCGTAGTAGTCGCCGGTGACGATACAGACAACACGAAGACATCTGACTCCGTCTTGGGCAATATAAGCGCAAGCTTAGATTTGTCAGTTGGTGCTAGAGCTGATTTCGATTTGCCACTCTGATCTTCATCCGACGACGTTACACCGTTCGAGGACTGTGTGGTCGGAAACGGTGCATAGTGACAGCTGGCGGCTCTGTCGCTCCATACACAATGGCGACAAGGATGGCCTCGATCACATTTCACCTTGAGCCGGCGACAGGGAAGACACGAAAGAGTCTGGCGCTGTCGACGGCGTACGGGTTTGGAGGGTGCTGCTTTGTCGTTTAATTTGAGCTTTTCGAATTCCTGGTGATCATGCATGTTGCACAGCGCGAAATGAATCAGGAACCATAGTTTAATAGATGATTGATTGATTGATTGACAAAGGTGTAGACTAGATGAAGCAATAATTCTCCGGGAAATGTAACGTCTCTCGATTAGAAATGCTCTTTCCCCACGGCGGGATACAGTACCGTGCCTCAGGAATCGGCAAGGCCACAAGGCAGCAGCCAGACGTTCGGTTGCTCGGGATCGGGGCCGAATGCCTTCGGGCGCGGTCAGCCCCGACTCGCCGGCATTTCTGTATCCATGAGGCTACTCCGAAAAGCTTCAGATCTGTTTCTTAAGATATTTGATCGTTCATGTCTCTCAATTCATAACCAAAACCAGCAGTTTGCATAATAGACGTATATGTAACAAATTCGCTCGCAAATACCCCAGATGATCGTTAAGAACAAGAAATTAACATTTACATTACGGAGCAGTTCTTCTGGCACTGGTCCAGGTAAGAATCATCTTCAGGATTGACGATGAGACCGCTGGCTTTACGTTTGACTCCTTGAATCGTAATGTCTTGATCTCCCTCGCCATGCCACCATTTGAGGACCTGGAATGAATAAGCAGACTCTTCTCGGTTCTCAATAATCCACTTCCCTCCGCTCACGGTTACGCTAATTTCCGCAGCAGGGAAGTGGAACTCTGGCAAGTAAATCTCAGTAGGAACTTCCTGGGTAGTCGGCTTGTCCGCATATAGTGACAGCGTGAATTTGCAGCTCTTGAGATCAAATCCATGTGCGAGAAGGTCGCCGCTTGTGTAAACAGCACTAGGACGAACATATGCCTCTCCTGCCCTGAATCCCGGCTTTCCTTCTGACTCAGAAGACAATTTAGATGACTGCCGAGAAATGCTTGGGGATTCCATGACATTTCTAATATTATGGTGAGTGACTTTGCCATTGTCAATTGAGCTGCTGCTCTGAGAGAATGACGGCGAATTCCGGTCAAGTGTTAGGGTCGAGTCGCGCATGGAAGATGGAAGTTCAAGATCATCTCTAGAATATATGGAAAGATCTTCTCCGTTCCACTGATCTCCCCATTCATGATCATTCTAAAACACCGGGTTAGCAAAGACGATGAATTATAGGTAAAATGTACTGACCTGGGTTGCGTAAACCCACAATGTATAACCGTTCGATCCACTACCTTCTAATGCAAAATGGTTGGCATCCATGGCGCTGATCTGACTGCTGTAATCGCCCGTCTTATATGCACTCTTATCATCCATATCATACGGAATGCCAATTTCACTGAAAATCATAGGGTGATCTCCCATGCACTCGAAACTTTCGTCTCGTAGAAATTTGAGCTGGTTGCGCAGGCAGTTGCGTATGGCGGTCTCTCCAACTTTGACAGCAAACGCTGGTGTCCAGTACTTTCCGCGAAGAACGCCTATCACGTCAACATTGTACATACGGTTCCAATGTTTCGTGAGTAGTGTCAGTCCATCATAATAGTGCGCAGCATGCACCATGTTTGGGTCGTCATCTTCAGTGCCTTTGAGCTTCGGAGGCACTTCCATGACTGGAGGTTGGTTCAAGAGTATACAATTCGAGTGCACGCTCCGAATAGCGTCTCGAAAGGCTCTGTAGTGATTCATAAAATATGTATTGGTGAAGACATCGTAGTTCAGAGGTTCTCCTGTTTTGGGATTCTTCGAAAAGTAATCACCCTGCAGTAGTTCGTCCGTCGAAGGATCCCAGACGCCATGCTGTGCCCATATACACGTCCCGAGTCTCCAGTTGGGGTCCCTCTTCCAGCCGTATTTGGTATCATCGTAATCAGCTGGGAGCCATGCAGATTCGCCTTCGGGATCAACCAGTTCTTTCCCAGTCTCGTACGGGCCAAAACTTCCGAAAGCCCACGTACTCATCTCACAGGCGCGACCTGACCCATTTAAAATGGCCTGGAATGCGGTGGGTGAAGTCCCCAATTGGAGTTGTTGTTCAGGGGGAACCACATTGATGTCCTGGTATCCAACTAATCCTCGATTCGGTTCATTGAGAGACTCCCATCCGATCACGACCTCATCCTCAAGATCGCCTGCCTCATGAATCTTCTGAGCGAGGTATCTGCAAGCTGAAATGTAGTGTTCTTGCAAGTAGTCTTGAATATTTCGTCCGTCAATAATAGCCTTGGGCGCGAAGTCTCGACCAGCCCAGAACAATGTGAATATAGTCTGACATACGAGCCGCGTATAATTCGTGCTCCAGATCATCTTCGGGAACTCGGCGGGATTGGGCCATGTATTATGAACCAAAGCTGCCTGAGTCTTGTTGAAGTTCGCGGGGTTGAAGCCTGCAGCATATAGCGTCCATAATGGAGCACCGGAGCCACCGGAGAATCGCGACCACTAAATCATCAACATCATATCAACTTTTGTAGTAGACCGGCCTATACGTACAACATCCTGGTGAGGGTCCATGAAAACGTAAAAGTTGTATTGCTTAGCGATGCGCAAGACTTCGATGGTATAAGCGATCCACTCATCGTCGTACTTTCCTGGCCCCGAGTGCTCGATAGCCTCCCACGTGAAAATATATCGAATCGTATTGTAGCCCCATTTGCGTAGCCTGCCGAAATGTAGTGGAGCTTCCTCTAAGCTGAAAGGTCGACCAACGAACGAGACATTGTCACCGTCGAGAAAGTCTTCTGCGACATGGGATGGAACGTCCGGATTCTTCGGGTATTTTGCGTCGCCTGCGACGTTGATTCCTCTCAAAGTGATTTCTCGGTGGTATGGATCTCGAAATTTGTGGCCTTCGATGTGCAAACGAAGAGGTGCCATTGCGATCACTGTAGTCCCTAGATTAGAGTGTTGAGATTCCGCTGCTACTAAGACGGAGCTGAAGTCTGGTTCATGAGGATAGCAGCCGAAACTCAACCAACATTCCCTCTTCCAAGGATTTCGAGACGAGGATAGTACTACCTTTCGAGCAGACGAACAGATGGATGAAGAGTACAGAGTGCACCTGACACTCCCTAGAGAGCGATAAAGCTAGCGGGCTGGCGATAAGGGAATGGGCACGAAAGGAAGGAGAGCTCCGTGACGTACGGTATCTCCGCTCCTTCCCCACATCCTACTTACTGCTCGTCTTAAACCCACACAACTGCAACAACCACTCCCAGCCAGAAGATGAACACCTTCAATCTCCAAGTTTGAAATGTCCGGAAAGGCTGCTCTGAAGGCTGTCAAGTCAGCCTTAGACAGCAAAGATTTTGAGCTTGCAGCTTCCAAGGCAAAGGATTTGATCGATCGGGATTCGACAAACTATCATGCGTGAGTGCGGGACAGGATCTCAAAATTTCAGAACTAACGCTTCTTTTCTTCATGACAGACATGTTTTCCTAGGGCTCGCACAAGATAAACTTGGCAAAACCGATGAAGCAGAGTCATCGTATCTCGCCGCCTCTCGTATCAAAGACAAGGACAAAACAGCATGGC
The DNA here is from genome assembly GCA_019828575.1 of Talaromyces thailandensis. Classification (NCBI taxonomy): domain Eukaryota; kingdom Fungi; phylum Ascomycota; class Eurotiomycetes; order Eurotiales; family Trichocomaceae; genus Talaromyces; species Talaromyces thailandensis. The sequence continues at coordinate 252,033 of JACVQZ010000133.1, forward strand.
AAGGTCTGATAACCTTGTACGAGAAACAAGGGTCCAATAAGCTTGGTGCGTATCGTGACGTTACCGTGAAATTGGGCCAAATCCTGGCAGAAAAGTATGCGTTTTTCCCGTCACTTGAAGACAGATTGCTGATTGAGTTGGTTACAAAGTGACGAGCGGGATCGGTGCGTCGACGTCGTGGACAAATACGTGAAATTTACCAGGAAAAACGGAAATCGCGCGCAACAAAAGCAAGCTCTCCATATCCAATTACCGACATGCCCCCTATATCCATCTCTCGAAGGAAGGGTCCCTCATCCCGCAGACACCTACACAAAGTTGATAGAGCTTACCGAAGCGGAGGAAAAAGAGTTTATCAATCGCGAAATCGGCGAAAGACGTACCCGTCTCGGCGCAAGAATTGACCAGGTCACCGCGGAAGTCAAGCGCGAAGCTCTCACTAATCCGGAACTCGAGGAATACTACAGAGGTCTCATCGACTGGACTAGCAACGATGAGATTAGACATCAAACCGAGGAGCGACTTCTGCAGAGAGCGTATGACTTGCTTCTGGTTCTCCCACAAGAACAGAAATCCGGAAAACGCGAGGAACTCATTCGCCTGGCCCGGGATATGGTCATAATCAAGCATCCTTTTCTCCTTGCCTGGAAGATCGAGCTTGAATGGAAAGATGTTGAAGATTTCTCCGAGTGGGACCCTGTACTCCTCCGCGACTTTACGGAATTTTTCCCAGAAGATGGTCTTAGCAAGGTCATACAAGGCTTTTTGAAGGGCGATCTCTCGCCTTTCCCCACGGAAACGGAACTACAAGAATCTGCTCAAGCTGAAACAAGCGATGAAAAAGCAGAGGTCGCAGAAGTTGCAGAGCTAGCAGTCGAAGACAGGTTGATTTTGATGTCTAGCGGCCTCGAGCAATCTTCGGACTCGGTAATAGCACATCGAATTATGGCTCAACTTTATCTGAACATGGAAGAATATCCAAGTGCAGTCGAGGTTGCACGCAAGGGCATAACGATCATCAAAGATATCAGCAGAAAAACAGGTCTAGCCCTCCGGCAAACTACCGACTACGTCAATATAACTTTAGCTACTGCATTAATCTCGTACCAATCGCCTCGCAATCACCCCGAGGCAAAGGGCATTTTTGAAAGCATCCTGAAACGAAAACCCAAGAACACAAAGTGTCTACTAGGTATCGGTTTGATTTTAGAGGAAGATCACGATTACGAAGAGGCCTACAACTTCTTGCAACGAGCACGAGAACGCGATCCATCTAATGTCAAGATTCGGTCAGAGTTGGCTTGGTGTACGGCACTCAACGGTGATCTTGAAAGTGGTTTGGAGATGTTGCAAGATGTACTTGCTGAAATCGGAGATGATGAAACGCAGACTCGAGAATTCAAGGCTGAGATCCTTTATCGTATTGGGCACTGTCAATGGGAGCTGGACCCATCGACTGCTGCTCGAAGGGATCGCAGTGGAGCATATGCCAGCTTCTTGGCCTCGATTCACGCCGATCTGAATTACGCACCAGCGTACACAAGACTGGGAATATACTACGCCGACTATAAGAAAGACAAATCCCGAGCGAAACGATGCTTCCACAAGGCATTCGAGCTATCTTCATCTGAGATTGAAGCTGCCGAACGACTAGCAAAAGCATTTTCCAATAAACAAGAATGGGATCTTGTCGAAGCAGTCGCCCAACGCGTGGTTGAATCTGGAAAGGCAAAGCCTGCTCCAGGATCTAAGCGTAAAGGTCACAGTTGGCCCTATGCAGCGCTAGGTGTTGTGCAACTGAATAAACAGCAGTACACAAAAAGCATAGTCTCCTACCAGGCAGCCTTGCGGATATCTCCAGACGATTATCATTCCTGGGTCGGACTCGGAGAAAGCTACCACAATTCGGGTAGGTACATTGCTGCTACGAAAGCTTTCGAGCATGCCGAGGCATTGGAATCTACTCTTTCCAAAAGCGAGAGTAACAATATCTGGTTCTCGAAATATATGCTAGCTAATGTCAAGAGAGAGTTGGGAGAGTACGACGATGCGATTAGCAGATACGAGGATGTACTCACCATTCGCGCCAACGAATTCGGGGTGATGATCGCACTTCTACAAACTCTAACAGAAAGTTCATGGAAAAGTCTTGATACTGGACTATTCAACGACGCAGCAAAATCCGCACATAGGGCATTGGAAATTGCTATCGCAATGGCGAAGGAGACACCAAATGTTTTCAATCTGTGGAAAGCAGCTGGTGATGCGTGCGCCGTTTTCTCCTATATTAAGGCCAAATCAGGATATGTTCACGCCTCGGAATTGCAGTCTCTTTTAAGTGTCGATGCTCAAAATGGAGCGTACGATATATTGGCCGATACAGATGACGTGGGAAGCAACCATGTGATCTTGAATGCTTCTGAGGAAGGGCTGTCTTCCTCATCAGATCTCTGCATCTATGCGTCTATCCTAGCATACAAGCGAGCGGTGTACGTGTCCGCGAACGACAGACATGGCCAAGCTGTGTCTTGGTACAATCTGGGATGGGCTGAATACAGAGCTTACAGATGCATTGCAGGTGAACCCAAAGCAAAGAAGGAAAAGCGACATACAAAGAAGTTCCTCAAAGGAGCTATTCGATGCTTCAAACAGGCTATTGAGCTTGAGGCAGGCAATTCCGAGTTCTGGAATTCCTTGGGCGTTGTGACAGCTTCACTCAGTCCCAAAGTTGCTCAGCATGCGTTCGTTCGCAGTCTACATCTCAATGACCGTAGCGCTCAGAATTGGACGAATCTTGGGGCTTTCTATCTGATCAACAATGATCTACAGCTTGCGAATGAAGCTTTTACTCGGGGACAATCTGCTGATCCTGACTATGCTCCAGCTTGGCTTGGTCAAGGTATTGTCGCACTTCTCTTTGGCGATCCATCAGAAGCACGAGCTTTGTTCAGACATGGTTTTGAGATATCCACCTCATCGACAACATTGACAAAGAAACAATATACTCTCAGCCTATTCGATCGTCTTCTTGAAGATGCCTCGATATCAAATGAACTATCACAACTAATTCAGCCTTACTTCGCACTTCAGCAGTTACACTTCCAGGAACCTTCTGCCCTTTCATTCGAGCATCTTTCCGCCCTTTTTGCCGAGCGAATTGGCGAGTATGCGCAAGCTGAGTCTGCTCTCGGTGTGGTCTGCACTGGGGTAGAAGCGGAATATGAAGTTTCCGAGTCGTCGTCATCTTTAGTCCGCTTTGCACTTGCAAACGCGGATATTGCTCGTGTGCATCTTGCGAACCACGAATACGAACAGGCTGTCGAGAAAGCTGAACTTGCATTGACCCTGTCGGGAGATGATAGCCTCTCCACACCTGATCCAGGTATGGTGACAAGCCTCCGCCTATCATCACATCTGACTGCCGGTCTGGCCTATTACTACCTGAAATCAATGGATCAGGCTATTGATATGTTCCGGGATGCACTACACGAAGCAGAAAATGACCCCGAAGTGGTATGCCTTCTTGCGCAAGTGCTATGGGCAAAGGGCGGTGAGGAAGAACGTAATGTAGCCCGCGAACAACTCTTTGAATCCGTCGAAAGGAATCCAGAGCATATTGGCGCTGTCACTCTTTTGGGGGCAATTGCGCTCCTTGATGGTGACGAGGATGCCATTGAAGCCGTTCACGCTGATCTCGAAACAATGAGGACGAGAGACGACATCGAGATCCATGACCGAGCACGAGTCGTCAAACTGCTTTCAGCGATTTCTGCTATGGGTTTCAGCGCGGATAGCGACATTCCAGAAGCAGAGAGGCTGGTCGTTGAAGCATCCAGAGCTGTTATGCTTGCTCCTGGTTTGCCTCAAGGCTGGATGGAGCTCACTGCCGCCACGGGAGAATTGCACCCAGCGACAATCGCCGTGAAGACAGCTCTTAAAAACGTCCCTCCTCAGGGTGGCCTGGATGCGGTCGACTTGTGCAAAGCATATGTCCAAACGGGCACCATTGGAGACTCTTTGCGAGGCATCATGGTGGCTCCATGGAAAACGGATGGATGGGAGAGCCTGAAAGAGAGTTTGACGGATGCCGTATGAAGTCGCCTCGATTGGGAGGACGTTGCATAGGTATAAAATGTTGCGTGTAGAATAGATACCCATATCAACTAGATGTCAAGGCGTTCGCTAGAGACGAATGTTTAGATAAGAATAAAATCACTCTTCCATCGCATCTCCGTCAGCAGCGGTCCCGTTTTGCTCAGTGTGTAAAGCCTCAATCTTTGCCAATAAGACTTCTTTTCTCTTTTGTCGCCAAGTGGTGTCCCAGGCTTCAATCTTCCCTCCCAACAAGGGGACAGTTTCTGGAGTGAGCAGCGCCATTCCTCTAGCTATAACAACGTCCTTTAGAACAAGCTTCGCGCCGATAGAAAGCTTCTCAATCGAAAGACCATTAATATCCTTATACTCCAGCGCGACAACCTTGGTGCCAGCCGCATCCTGTAAGATGAGACGATGCGGCCCATTGGATGCCGTATTTCCTGTGGATCTGGACGCGTTGTTTGCATTTCCCTCATTGGCATTATCGGCATCATCAACGTTCACATTCCTCACAATCTCTCGCCCGCGAATCGTCTCTCCGCGCTCAATTTGCTCTAGCTTCTCTACTTGGGACCACATACTGGCGCCGATATCCTCAATATCAAGCACCTGAACAGGTACCGGACCGGATACCCGTCGCTCTTTGATGGTTGGATCGGATATGTCTCTAGGAAGTAATGTCGAGGGCGTACTATTTGATAGTGTCTTGGTGAAATCAGTCGTCAGAATGCGGAAGAGAGCTGTTTGTGCCAGTGCTGAGGGTGGTGCTCTTTGTTGATTCTGCGAGATGGATGCTAGGAAATTGGAGATCCATGCGGTGGGTACGGGGAGTGATTTGGTATTAAGGAGCTGGGCTCTGATGTGTTCTTCAAGTGAGGACATGATGAGCGATGCTGATAGCAACAAGGTAATTTTCTACTTGGCTTTGTAAACGCGAGCGTTGAGTATGGCAAGAGCTTCGTCTTTAAATTCCGGGGAAGGAGCCGTAAGAGTGGGTCCGCGAGCTTCTCCTGCGACGTTCGGATCGCAGCTTCCTTCTTCGTAGGTAATCTTCAGCTTCACCATTGACTTTCGTTCTTCTTTTCTCATACTACTGATCAGTGTCGGCCATCTTCAAGTTCTATACACTTTGCAAAGTGACTGTGCAAAATGTCCGCCATTTCGTCCCCCCGTTTATCCACCACATCCTCACACGCCACGTCGATATCATCCCGACGGCCGTCCATAGATAACAACTTGAACCCCAATGCCAGCGTCAGCGGACTCGGAATAAATAACAACACAGGCGCATCCATAGCCCGCGCAGTGTCTCCAGCTCAACGCCGGAATCGTGCCGCGCTCAGAGATTATTACAACATCAAATCGTCAGCGGGAGACGAAGCAGCGAGCTCCGCGTCTCCTACGGGTGCTCCTCGTACGACTGGTGCAAGCGAGCTTTCAGGATCACCTCCGATTACAGTTACCTCCGAACTAGACAGTCCCGATTTTGATGCGCAACAATACATTGACCAGTTACTTGCTACTTCCTCTCTTTCGACGGTCCTGAAGGCAGAGAATACGTTGGTGGGCGACATACGTACACTAGATGGCGAGCGGAAGGCTCTAGTTTATGACAATTACTCCAAGTTGATTCGCGCCGTCGAGACTATCGGGACAATGCGACGGAGCATGGAGGAAAGAGGAGCACCATTGACCATGACAAAAACACTTGGTCCTGCCGTGGCTTTTGTTGCCGAAACTGCTAGCGGCTTGATCAAGGAAGGCGAAGAACTTCGTCGCAGAGTTCAGGATGCGAAGAGTAAGGCGACGGGGAACAAGACGGCCGAGCAGGAGACTGTGGAATGGGCGCTAGGGACGCCTGATCGGCTCAGGCAGTATCTGCGAGATGGGCAGAAAGAGAAGGCACAAGAGGATTGGACGGAGATCGACAAGCTTCTGCAGTCTTGGAAGGGGGTCAAAGGGGTGGAGGAATTAAGGGCTGCTTGTGAAGAGATTATGAAAGAGAAAGAAAAAGAGTCCGAATGAGCCGAAACGGGAAGGATATGACTTTCCTTGACGAAAACGGGGGCCGGCAGGGCTACGTCCAACCATTATCCAAGCTCACCATACTACCGTCGGCTGTTCTAGACGATACTCTCATGGCCGTCTCAATTGAAACGGGAAGTGCGCTACACCATGTAAGGATAGAGCTTATCGATAAGGACCGCAATCTCTTATCGCGATAAGCTTTGCGGACCGTAAAACAATCTGACGGTCCGAAATCTCACCACCATAAATCATCGGACTGTCAAGCAATTTCATATCGCGCTCTTTGATTGCCATCATACTCCTAGAGTCTATTTGCAAGCGCAAGATCTAAACAAATATTACGCTGCTTTTCCGAGACTCATTTTGACGATTCCGTTATTTATCGCCGACAGGATTATCTATATCGACTTTCGTGATCGTACCGAATCGTTCTTGTTTATGTCCTCAATTACAATACCTCAGTATAAAGCACGCAACATATCAGTCTCGCTCACAAAGAGAACAACCGGTCAATTGATATGAACACGTGACTACAACGCTCATGATTCGAGCTCGCTCATCTTCTCCCCCTCCATTTCTCCCTGTTGACTAAAGGTATCTCCCGCCTACAATAACATATTCCGCGCTCACACACAAGCCTTTACCCGTCTCCGAAGACGAAATTTATACTTCGCTCAGACCAATCGCCACTCATTCACCGCCACATCATGTCGGAAGAAGCCCAGCCACAGACTATATCGTCGTTGGTGACTAAATACCTGGATCAACCGCCAAGTTGTCTGGAGTTCTGCCCGGTCGACCCCAACTACTTCGTAGTAGGGACGTACTTGCTTCAAGAGACTCAAGAATCCGCAGAAGAGAAGAAAAGTGAAACAGGAGAAGATGAAGACGAAGGAACGGCTTCTGGCTCGGTCAACCAGACAAAAACGGGATCTTTGCAGTTGTGGCATTTGGATGTCACCACTACCAAACTGTATGTGGGGCACTTATTGAAGAAAAGGTCTCTGAAAGACTGTTCACTGACTGATGGCGTTTCTGTACAGCCAACAAAAGCAAGTGGTACCTCTCCCCTATGCCGTCTTCGACATCAAATTCCACCCATTCCAGGAGCACATCCTCGGTGTCGCAGGCAGCGATGGCTCTATTTCCGTCTATAGTGTCTCGAAGGATGAAAATCCTGATGGAAGCACTGTGCCACAAATCCAACATTTCTGGTCGACGTCGGCGGCACGCCCAGGCATTTCGGCCCTGTACTTTAGCTGGTTTCCAGGAGACTGGTTTCCACTAGCTTCAATACCATACGTAGATGGCTTCGCGGTGTCATTCTCGGATGGTACAACAAGCATTCAGGTGCTTGAACCTCTGCCCGGAAAATCGCACGACCTTACCAAGAACAAGGGATCCGAAAAGGGAGGAGGCTGGAGATTCATTGTCAGGGAATATCAGCCCGAGCGTCGCAAAAACATCGAGCCGTGGGTCGTAGCATTGGCCAGATACGGAAATCCATTTATGAACGTTGGAGTGGAATCATACATGTTTACTGGAGACGATATGGGTACACTATCAACACAGACCTATGCCTACCCTAAAGACGGGTACTACAGCCGGGACCTTGAGGACATGTGGCCGCGTTGCGATAATAGAAATACCCACGATGATGGCCGTCATCATACCGCGGGCGGTATCACATCTATCTTACCATTACCAATTGAGCATCTGGTCAAGGGAGGACCCATTATACTGACGGGTAGCTACGATGAATACATCCGAGTCTACCATGCCACCCTGAAGGGCTCCGTACTCGCCGAGAAATGCCTAGGCGGAGGCGTGTGGCGTCTACAAATCATCAACGTTCACAGAACCCGAGCAGCGGATTCCGAGGAACCATCCTTGGAAACTCGACGATACTTGATCCTGGCGAGTTGTATGCATGCCGGTACCAGAATTGTGAGAGTTACGTGGAAGAGCTTGTCAAGTCTCGAGATTGGCGATTGGGATATAGAAGTGTTGGCGCAGTTTACGGAGCATGAGAGTATGAATTATGCTTCGGGTGTCTGGAGGGGAGGGATTTATTATAAGCCGAATTCAGAATTGGTCTGCGTTTCGAGCAGTTTCTACGACAAGAGATTGTGTTTATGGAAGGTCCAGATCTAAGCATATGCTTCAATGTTGTATAGTCATACTGATTGAATTTATGCGCTAAAATAATTTTGCAGTAATTAGAGTACAGATGCACGTTCCATCTTCTAAACAATAGTCTCTAGCTCCCTCGCGTATCCAATGGTGTTTTGTATAACGGATGCACTTGCCATCGCAATACCCTTCTCCGGCCGATGGCCTGTCTGCACCGGTTCAACGGTACCGGTCGTCTCGGGGACGGGGGCGACGACATCCGCTTGGGCAGGGAAATATATGCGCCCGTCTTTCAGAGACCAGCCACGTTCCTGGGCGAATGCAACAACTGCGCCTTCGGATTCGAGGAAGAGGAGATCCTTGGCGTTGGAGATGGGGAGGGATTGATAAGCTGTTTCTGAGCAGTCGGCGATTTCTCTTCGGATTGTTCCGACGAGGACCTAATCAACCATTAGCACATATCCCCAAAGAGATGCATTCAAGATGAGAAATAGGAAAAGACATACGTTTGAGAACAACCCAAAATCCTCAGTAGGCACCTCCGAAGACTTTGTAGCTCGCCACACCTTATCATAACTTCCCTCCATCAAACTCCTCTCCAACTCCACGGGATATCTAATGAAAGGATCATCCTCCACACTACGCCCTTCCAACGACGCCTCCACGATCAACCCTTCAAGCACCGTGTGAAACTGCGACGTATCGCCCGAACTCAAGAGCAGTAACAGATACAATCCGGTTATTTTGCTGCGCTGGCTCGTTTTGGAGTTTGCTTGTGATGTCGTCGATGTGTCGCGCTCAATGTCGTAGAAGGGTTGCAGTTGTTGGTAGTATCGAATGAATGATGCGGAGTCCATCTGTCGGAGTGACGTTATGGCGCCTAGCTCGAGGATCTCGCGGGCCTGTGAGCGGACTTGTGCGGGTGTTGAGGCGGAGGGGAAGAGGACATTCTGTTGGAGGAGAGTTCGCTTTGCGCGCGAGAGGGTTTCGTTGGCGGCGTCGAGATTCTTTTGGTCGAGGCTTTTGTGAAGCTCGCTGATGAGCGATTTGAGGTCGGACATGGTGGTAAGAAGAGCCCTCGTCAAGCTCAAGTAAAGAAGTTCTCAAATATTTCGAAGATGATAAATGGTTTGCGAGCTTTCCGGTTTCTATGTCTGATCTTCAAAGGCTTATTGATGGATGATGTGATGGTTGTTGATTGTCTGTCTGTTATGGGAGCTTGGCTGGCAAGCTCCAGATAATGGGCGGAGAGCACGTGATCCCGCCAAGTTCTTAAAGCAGCGACACTTCTACAAGCTTCCACGTGAGGCACGTTTACTTCATCCATGTTCATACTCTTGGTTCGCTCCTCGAAATCCATAGTATTACGTCCTCTTATAAGACATGACGATAAATCACAGCTTCACCTTCGTCTCATACTTCAAAGTCTCCAAATCATCATACCCAGACACGCTCACCCGACTGCTACGAATCCCAGTATCAGCGAGCAGCGCAACATAGCACTTTGCAAAATCGCTAGCCTTCATCGCGCCGGTCTTAGCAGCCGACTCGTCAACTTCAACACGCAATGCTAGATAAATTTCGTTGAAGCGGACGTTCGTTCTGTAGTTGTCGCGGCATGCTGCGTTGGCCATAGAGAACAGTGCGCCCTGAGTCATAGCAGGTGCTGCGCGAGCTCCTAGGTCTCCTTGAGAGCCGGTGCAGAGAGTCCAGGTACTGCGTGAGTTGTTTTGAGCGAGTAGGTATGGAATTGTTGCTCGGTATGCCCCTGGTTCTCAATTGTCAATTGACATTCACCGTCCTCTGCAGGGTAACAGGTAAGAGGACGTACAGAAGTTCGATTCGAAGTTGACAGTCATGTTCTGGCGCAAATCTTCTGTGCTGATGTCCTGCAACGGCGTACCTGAATACATACCGCCAACTACATTCATGTCAGCGGAGAGAGTCTCAGCTCTAAGTCAGTGTTTTAGACAAACCAGCAGCATATACATGTTGAAAAGCAGGAAGTTTGCCCGCTTTAACTAGATCAACAATATTTTGCACTCCGTTCTCGGTACAGACGTCGGCTTCAACAGTCGTGATTCCGTCCTTCGTTCCTACATGATGAAACAGCTTCTCCGCAGAAGCCTGATTGCGAACGGCGGCTAGTACGTGACGCCCTGTCTGCAGCACGGCTTTTACGGCTGAGACGCCGATGTTTCCTGTTGCGCCAATGATCAGGACGGTTTCCATTCTGAAAGTGATTGTAGGTATCCGTTTGGAGAGTATCAAAAGGGGTTTATGTGATCATCGGTAGATCGTCTGCTCTTTTAAAACCATTGTAGAAGCGAGAAACAAGAGCTTTTATAGTAGAGATACCTACCCTTCAAGACAACAAATACATGCCTATAATATTCATACATTCTGGATACTGAGAAAAAGAACTGGTCTGGTGATTCGCGAGATCGGCGAAATGGTGCGCGAGACTTCCGTGATGCGAGCAGTCATTATTAAGCCGGCCGGTGGAACCAAAGGCGCGAGCCCCGACAACTGAATCACCTTGGACCTGAGGAGTGTCGACTGGTAGAGCTAGAGTCGGTGGGGCATGCCCTAATTCAACTTCTGAGTAAGTATGCACGTCTCTGATGCTGCTTAAAAGGGGAACTTCAAGCCCATTTTTTGAGAATCATGTACCATGTCTCCTCTTAGGGCTTCGCATATGTGCCCTCGCCGTTTAGCCGCTATCAAACATTTACTTCCCCGTCAAAGTCAACGCAAGATGGCACACTACATAAGTACCCACGACCAGAACGGCACCGCAATCTTCTCCCCCAAAGCCCCCGTTTTGCAGCACTCTATGTCAATCCCAATAGGCAATATACGCATCATCTCATCAACCCATCAATCCCCACCAATCCTCTCCAACGAGTCTGACATTGACCAATATCAGCATGACCGCCTTAGTCCCTTCTTCCCGGGAGAACGACGTATATGCCCCGACAACGGCAGTGCGGCATGCATTATCTCTATGGCTCCCGGGACTGAGAGCGGGATGCATCGAACGATGACGGTAGACACAGTCGTGGTTGTTGAAGGAAGGGTGGAAGTCACGCTTGACTCGGGGGAGATGCGCACTCTGAAGACGGGGGATAGTCTTGTGCAGAGGGGTACGATGCACAAGTGGAGGAATGTCACACCGAATGAAGGGTGGGCGAGATGGGTGGTCTTTGTACAGGCTGCTGCTGGAGAGGTGGAAGTTGGGGATAGGGTTCTTGGAAATGAATGGGTTCATTAGAGGCGTATTTGACATGCCCGTTTAGTGATTCATATAGGACTGTAAGAGAATGAAGGTAATCATTGATCAACTACTCGAGTAAATACATGATTGGCAATTGCCATAACTATGAAACGAGAACCTGTGACTGCGCCGGAAATGCTTCCAAGTAACCACTGCAAGATCATCATGTCAAATCTGCACTGTATACAAAGTGACGATAGAAAAGTGAAATAATTGAGTAAGTATATCCACCGTCAGGAGTATGTCAAATGTAGACTTATCAGTCTTCGGAATATCTTTCTTTCGATCGATCATTTGGAGAGCTGCATCAAATTCTTTATACCTTGTTGTATCAATCAGACAAGCCTGCGTCAACTGGTTCAGATGGATTTACCTGACTCATTTCTCCGCATAGACAGGCGTGTAGCGTCGCCAATTCCACGTTGATTCGCCAAAACTGATGTGATGATGCATCGTCACCCGAGCTTATCTGAAATCAAGTGAGCTATAAGTAATGTTTTCACTATTCATGAGGATTATGACCAAGTTTATAGGACTTATCACCCAACCTTGAAACTTTTGAAAAGCAACACTAGCGGCCGCATTATATAACTATCACTGGGTACATGTACCTAGCGGCCGCAAACCCGCACAGTACGGTAAGGTCGATATAGGCAATGGTAACAAGGGCCCGATAGTAATGGATGACAACTACTTATGTGCTGATTAAATCGGATGATTCCCATCTTCATCTTGGTAATCACGATTCTTTGAATGCGATCCATAAATGATTGAATTGTACCATAGTGCAGGTATTTGATGGCTGCGCAATGTCAACCTCAGAACCCCTGAATAAGAGTTCTGTGAAAGAGATACTCAAACCACTCTTGAAGGCATTGACAATCAGCTTTCTTCTCCTTCAGTTTCTTTTTCTTGGCGATCTTTCATACGTCTATGCCACGTTGTTCAAAAGCTCCCACCGTGTTCACAACTTCAATTTTCTCTTTCTCGACTACGATGGAGGCGTTGTCGGTCAATCTGTACTCGATGGCTACAAGAGAATGGAGGGAGAGAGCTTCCCAACGCTGTCTCAATCCTCCATCGAACAATTCCCTGACTCGCAGCAGGTCAGGAACGCTGTATGTGATGGCACCTACTGGGCTGCCATGTACGTTAATCATGGAGCAAGCGCGGATTTGGCTGCAGCATTGGGTATCGGGGCTGCTGAGACTGGACGACGTGCTAACTTGAAGTCTTCTCTCACCGTCATTTGGAATGGAGCAAAATATCCAGCGTTTTCCCAGAGCGAAGTTTGGGCGAACATGGAGGCGCTGGTACAGGCGACGAGATCCGCATACTACCTCCGCAATGCATCCTACGTTATGGGATCTGCAAGTTTGGAGAATGAGCAGGTCTTAAATGTGTTTTTGGACCCTATTCAGGCGATGGAGATCAATCTGCAACCCACCAATCAAGGGGATAGGGTTTTTTACAACACAATATCAATGGTGATGCCAATTCTGCAGCAATTCTTTTTCATGATGGCTATGAATGGTGTTTCAGCCCAATTTCATGTCTTTACCAAGTTCTCCTGGGCTGATAATGCGCTTTTCCGAGCTGTCGTTGCCACATTCTACACCTTTATATCCGCTCTGTGTATGACGGGCTATATTTGGTGGTTTAAAGAGGATTGGGATGTGGGTGCCAAGCAGTTCATGCTTACCTGGATGGTTTACTGGCTCTATATGAAGATCAATTTCCTCGTCTTCGAAATAATGACCACGTTCGTGCCTATTCCCTTCGTGCCATTCGGCGTGCTTTCCTGGGCCCTGGTCAACGTTGCAAGTACTATAAGCCCATTTGAACTCAATCCGAGTTTTTTCCGATGGGCGTTCGCACTCCCTTCACATGAAGCATACCAGCTGTTGATTCAGATTTGGAGTGACGGATGCGAAGACCAGTTATATCGTGCGCTTCCTATCATGTTTTCCTGGTGGATAGTTGGTGTGCCCATTGCCGTTCTGTGCGTTCGCTACCGATGTATTACCGCCATAGAGGCCGAGCGTGCAAGTGAACACGTTGCGGAGACGGTTCAACAAACTCCAAAAGGTCGTTCTAATGATAGTGCAATCATCCTCAATGGGGAAGAGCACCATGCGATAGAGACAGATACATCAGTTTCCAGGCCCATCTCGGAGAGAGAAGACGAAGCTGTTCGTCTGGAGAAGCTTGCCTATTACCCCAGCTATCCGCCCTGGCCGATTACCCCCTGATTCTAGGTCTTTTATGAATAGTGATCCAGAGGGCACAAGTACAGTAGCTGTAGCTGTCTTACTTCAATCTGTAAGACCATGGTTTAGAGACGAAATAAAGTGGCTCCTATAGATTTTAACTATTTTGACGGAGTAATCACCAGAGCCAAGGAGTGCCCGCAAGGATGCTCTGTCTTCACCAGATCAGGACACCCGTATAGTGACCCTATCAAGAATATAATTAGTGCTGCAGATGCGTCCGCTATGTAAAAACTTCTCAATTGATTTCACTACCAAGAGAAGTAGTAATCAATATCAGTGCGTTCTCATAACGCACACTTATACTAAGCAAGCTCGACAGACACTTGCCGAAGGGTCTAAGAATAAAACAATCAAGCCTCCTCCAAAGCAAGTTGGGACAACGTATCAAAAAGAGGTGTCCCCAAACCAGTGACTGGATCCCATCCAGGTGTAGCATTCCAACTGGCATATGGAACATACGGCGTGGCTTCACCGGACCTGGAATTTTGGCCGGTGCAACCATTTGAGCCGCCATCGACAATATCCGTAAAACCCGAGCCGTTCAACGCATATAACCAGGGATTCAAGAATCCAAGAACAGTCTGGTTGTTGTCCAGTCGCACTGAGTTCAAATCTGCAATGATGGCTGCGATTGTGGGCGCGGAAGCGCTGAAGCATATTAGCAAAATCGACTCATAATAGAAAGGGGTACTAACCTGGTTCCATCTACTTGAATAAAACTACCGTGATCTCGCACGATGTAAGCATGCGCTTGAGCAGACACGTCAGGAAAGCCTCGTCCGTCGGGATTGTAAAGGTCCTGCCACTGGTCACCGAGAATAGATAGATAAGAGGTCACGGCATCTTCTTGGTATGATGGACGCGAGAAACGCTCTGAAAATCCTCCAGATGAGAAAGACACTGCCCGCTCTGGATTGATCCGGTAGGTGCCCCCAACTGAAGTGACGAACGGACAGGAAGCGGGATAAATGGGATTAAATCTGGTCCTATTCGTCCCGTCATTGGTGAGACACGTCTGGCCAACTCCTTCGTCTCCGCTGCTGAAGATGATCGATACTCCCCGAGCTCCGAGCTGAGCGAAAAGACCGCATGTGGTGTTGGTGTAAGACTCCGGAAGAGTTTGTTCATTTTCGCCGTATGAAGTGGAAAGCACTGCCGGCAAGTCTTCATCAGGTAGGTCCAACAGGTAGTGGAGTTGCTCCAGATAAGGCTCGTTTGATGAAGCATTAGGGTCAGGTTGGCTCGCATCAGGCACTAGTGGGCCGCGGCCACCTGTAGTAAAGAAGATCGTTGGCACTTGATATGACAAAGCTATACCATATTGGATGTCGAGAGATGCCTCCACGCTGTCGAGACTTGAAGACTGGTCGTTCAAGCCGCCGTTGATTTCCTGAACCGTGAAAGTGGCGTTCTCTGCTTGTGGTGCGTATTGTTTCAAAAATGCGTCCAGGTCATCATACCTCGCATATTGCTCTAGGTATCCTGAAATACCTAACTTGTTGCGAGGATCTGGGCTTGCGGTGAAATCGCCTAGCTTATACAAGTCGCGTAAGCAATCCGGTGTAATGGAGGTGTTGCAATTAACCTGTACGGCCGCTTCGATCTGTCTTTGATCGTGAACAAGGTTTTTGTGAGCTTTGCTACGTCCGAAATGCGTCGTTGGCTGGATGAGCTGGACATGTTGGTGGATCTCTCTGGGTACCGAGTACTGTAAAGTACGGACTCTAAACACGGTCTTGTCTTCGTCGTGGAAGATGTAAAAAGTCGTGTTGAGCATTTTCTCTGCTTGGTGTAGCGGAACGATGAACTTGGCCCAATCACTATCGACCTCCATCAAGTTGTCCGAAACGCCCTCTGACTTTAGCCATGATACGACGGCATCTGATACCTCGGCGGAGGGTTGCATGAAGGCCTTGATTTCATCACGCTTCATGTGCTTGCCGTACATTTCGTGTCCAGGTGTTGCAATGTTGATCGCATGTTGTTCGAACTCTCCGGCTCGTGGCTGGGTCATGGCGAGGCGGAATTGCATCAGCATCGAAGGTGACGGCCTGGGACCTTGTACCCATCCATCCGGGACTCTTCTAAGTTGCTCGACGACCTCATATTGTTTGGCTGCTGTCACAACTGAAGCAGACAACACGGTCAAAGCTCCGAGAAAGAAGGTATACAGATACATCATGCACAATGCGTGAATGATATCCTGCACAGAAAGAAGAGGGGAGAGGAGGATGTGAAGGGGAAAGAAAAAGGAACAGGCTACTTTTAGTGGTAGAAGGCAACCACGTCGGATCAACCAAGGAAGGCGCCGCCGAGTCTTGTTTTTATCCCTTCGACGTGAAGAATGTCTTAAATACTGCTCGTGACACAACTTTGCATCCAGTGCCATCCACAAGGCAATTTTATCATCTGTACACTGTACAGCGTGCACTTGCATGTTCGTTGCACCAAGCCCTGTCACTGGCGCCCTGTTATAGCCATATTCAGCGGCAATAATATGAGCGTGTTGACCTTGTCAACAAGCTGTGGTCATGACTTGACTCCATCTTCCATAGTCCGAGGCCCAAGTAGCCCATAAGAGCTCACTCGCATCCACTCAATAGTCGAGTCTGGTTAAGCATTCCTTGCAGCTGGTTGCTGCAAGGGAGTGATGTGTTCGGGACATGTCGAGTCGTTTCAAATTGCCGTCTGCATGTTGTCAGAGGTGATTGGTCTGTACCATGGGTCGTGTACTTGTAGACAATGAGACATGATACCAATAACACAGGCAACTGCCTCTCAAGACAAAAGACGAAAGACGAAAGTTGAAGCTCTTCAGATGTTGTTGGTGAGACACGTGCTACCGCGCTAGGCCCAATCGAGACATGGAGATTAAATACTTTGCGATGCTCTGATTGGCTGGATCTGTGGATCGACGTCACTCTAGCTCTGGAGCTTGTCTTTTGGTGTAGAAGAACATCAAGACCCTCCCTCCCCTCTCCCTCAACTTATCTTCATCCATCGTTAATGTGTCATTCAATGAATACTTTGTACTCTCATTGCCAGATAAATTACCAGCCGGGTGACTGACCTGCTTCGACGTTGGCGGTCTCCTGATTCAGCAGTACTCATCGTAAGCTTCCAGAGCTCCCCCGCAGCCGATTTACCTCATACGATCAGTCACTTGACTGTCAGCAATTGAGATAAATATCCATCCTCTACTTCTCTCGATTCCTTCAATCATACAGACTCATTTCCGTCTTGTCTAAAATTACCCAGCATCATTCTCAACCTGTTCCACGTCTGGTATTGTGGACCCGACGTCATCAATACATTGACCCCGGCTTTGGCTGGAATACATATCCGCTTCTCCATAAGAAGTACATTCAACTTTCGACAAGCACAATGGCCGACATTGCATCTCTGACGGAGCGTCTCCCTGCCGAGACCAAGGAGGAGATTGCAAAGAATGATCTGCCTCTGAAGGATCGCTTCTTCCGCTATTTTCAGCAGGAAATCACTGGTATCTCCCATGATCACTGATATTGTGGGTTTAGGAGCTAACGATTATACAGCTCTACAAGAGCAAATGGATCGACTTGCAGACACATCTCTTGTCGCCGGCGAACGCTCTGATGCCACCGATCACTGTCTGGCAGGCATTGCGCGACTCTCCAACGAGGTCAAGGATGCATCAAGCTACATCCCCACATATGATCAACGCATCTACGCTGAGGTACGTTACCAGTCAATATTCCGTCACTAACGTGATGCTAATCACATACCTGCACAGGCAATCAAAGCCCTCCAAGATAAACTTTCCGAAACTCGAGCCGCAGTCCAACCCAGAGCCAAATTCTCCTTCAAGACAAAGAAGAATCCCTCTGCCATATCCCTCTCGGACGCAGCCGAAATCGCTGCCCAGGGCCGTCGCATCATTCCGGGATATCTGTCGCCAGATGCATCTTCGGTAGACTCATCCCGAAACCCTACCCCCCTGTACGCCTCTACCCCAGTCAACGAGATCGAAACACTCCAGCTTAGACCAGAACTTGCGCCTACATCGTCACCCGCCGTGCTCGACGAAGGGAAAGACAGTTCAGCTCTCGAGAAGAAATCAAACGACATCCGCCGTCCAACTTTCTCCAACCAATCCTCCGTCTCAGTCGACCAGCACTACGGCCTACACATCATGCTCCCGGCCTCCGCGTCCAGCGCCACGGTCCCAGCGTCAATCACTTCGCTGCGTCATTGTGTAGTCGACATGTCCATCCCAACCACAGACGGGAAACCATTCGCTAGTTTGACGATCAAGGGCGTCAAGGAGAGTCTGGTTATATGCGGGCAAGTCGATGGCCCCGCACACATCACGGGTGTAGAGCACAGCGTCATCGTGGTCTCGTGTCGTCAATTCCGAATGCACAGTTGCGCGGATGTCGATGTCTATTTGAGTTGTACTAGTAACCCCATCATCGAGGACTGCACCGGTATCCGTTTTAGCAGGATTCCAAAGACATACGTACGTCCCTTCACCCCTTCCCTCCCCTTTTCTAACCTCCAATCTCTGATGTTTTGTTCGCAGGCACTAGACAAAAATCACCCAGACAACCACGACAGATGGGACCAAGTCGAAGACTTCAAATGGATCAAACCCGAGCCCAGCCCCAACTGGAGTGTCCTAGACCCCAGCGCTGCGGTCTCGGATGAGGTTTGGGCTGAGATGGTCCCCGGTGGACCGTGTTGGTCGCTTGAGGATATCTTGAGGGCTACGAAGGTGCTGCGAGAGTGAGCTACCGGTCATAGGCTTGGATTAGGGAGTACTTGTTGGATATTATGAGGGAATGATAATGAGTTGGCGTATCGGGGTTATTCTTATTGCTATCGTTCTTGATTCTGTATACGCTTCACAATGTACCTATAATGCTGAAGATGCTGAAGATAATGAAATTCAAGTGAATTATTCTACCATGCCCACATTTTCAAAAGTAAAA
Source organism: Talaromyces thailandensis (assembly GCA_019828575.1). Lineage (NCBI taxonomy): Eukaryota > Fungi > Ascomycota > Eurotiomycetes > Eurotiales > Trichocomaceae > Talaromyces > Talaromyces thailandensis. The sequence goes on from JACVQZ010000133.1 coordinate 270,809, forward strand.
GAGTATATTATATAAAACATATACACGATGTAAGGTAGAACAACTAAGACAATTCCTTTCTAAAACAATCCCAACAAATCATCATTGGTCTTTTGACCACCCGCCTGCTGCTGCTGCTGCGGCGGCGGCGGCGGCGATGTCGGATTCGAAACATTGAAACTCTGGAATCCATTCATCAAATCATCATCATTTGAGCCGCCGAATCCTCCTCCTCCACTACTGCTACTTCCAAGACCGCCGAGAGCAGCGGGGCTGCTGCTGCTGTTGTTGGCGGGTGCTGCACTGTCGTTGCCGAATACGCCGAGGAGGTCGTCGAGATTGTTGCTTTGTTGAGTGCTGGTGCCAACGGCAGGTGATTCGGTGCGGACGGGAGTTCCTGCTAGGCCTTCGAGGCCAGACATGCCGCTTGGAGGCTCCTTTTGGGCTGATGCGGGCGCAGAGCCGTCAAAGTCGATGTCTAGCAGGTTCTCGGCGTTGGCCTGGGATTGACCTGGGGGTGTTGCGCCCGAAACTGCTGCGGCGGCGGCGGCTGCGGCCAATGGATTTTCGCGCGCGTTTTGAAGTTGTTCCCTATGGTAGTATATTAGTAGCGATCTTTTCATAAAATTAAAGAAGACATACTCGATAGCAGCTCTCTGTACAGCATCTGCGCCGAAACGGCCCTGACCAACAAATTGTTCAGGAGGCTTGTGGTAGACTGAAGCCAAAGTCGACATTTCTTCAAGCAATTGATCGAGTAACGCTGGCGGTAATGACTGGATCGTGGTCGTGATAGGCGGCTTTTGCGACAAAACGACATTCTTGGCTGCATTGGGGTCAGTAGTATTTGACAACAACCGCCAGTAGACATAAGCTCGATCGCGGATATCAGGATTGTCGTTTTCTTTGGTGGCGGCTTGAAGGACTTTTTGAACTAGACCCTGAGCTTTCTCAGGACGCTTGAGGAACAGTTTAACGACAGCTGTAAGGATTTGTAATTGTGTCTGCAAGTTGTTAGCTTTGGTCATCCACCAAGCATGTGAAAACTCACCTGAGTGAATTCTTCATTGAAACCCTCGACAAATCCAGCCAAAATATCGCCAGCGTTGCTAATCTTCTCCGCATACTCACCAACAATCCATATGAGAGCAGCCCGAGCATTGGGCTCATCTAGCTCGTCAATGCATTTGCACAAGGTCGGAATGATATTCTCGTAGCCAGGGTATTTGCGGAAAATGTCACGAATTACAACGATAGCCTCCTGGACGACGTAATTGACCTTGGTGTTGATCAAGTCTAAAAGAGTATTGACACATCTTTCGCTCGAGCTTTCAATCTTGATGGCTGTCTGACCGATAGCCCTAACGGCTCTCCTCACGAAATCCATATCAACCTCGAGGGCATATTCCTTGAGTTCAGCCAAGAGCTGGTCGACATTCTTCTCGTTGGCTATCCGGACCATGATTTCGAGTTTCTGGAACTTAACGTAAGGTGGATCGTTGTACTTGCAGAAGAAAACACGGAGCTCTTTGTTCAAAATGTCCGGCTGCTTTTGAAGGAGAAGATCAATGTTTCGCAAGGCGACGTACTGTACTTCAGGTGCCGATGAAACCAAAGTGACCAATGGAGGGGCCATTTTTTTCAGATAAGAGGCCGCAAGTTCCGAGTTGATATACCTCATGTGCAAAAAGACAACCTTGACTGCAGCCAGCACAACACTGGCGTTGACGTGCTGGAACTGCGGAACGACTCTTTCGCAAATGTGTTCGGCGTCCTTGATATCGGTGGTTTTGAATTCGGCCAAAGAGTTCAAGATTGTGACTCGACCCCATTCTGTACATTCATTCAAAGCCATGAGCAGTTTGCGAAGTGTGTTGGAGTTGATGTCCAATGCCCTCGTTTCCGGGGCACTCTCTGTAATCTCGGCAAGGGCAGTCACTGAGTTAGCAACGACCATTGGGTTTGGATCTCCGATCAATTCCTGCAGAGTCTCAAGAAAGCCGTTCTCAAGACACATGGATCTGTTCAAGTCGAACAGTTTGGCCACGCAGATAGCCGCTGTCTTGCGGACGTACGGCGACTCATCTTTTAATGTCTTTCGTAACGGCTCCTCCATGTAGTCCACCATTTTGTCAACTCGGATACATCCCATAGTTCGGATAGCGAGCGCTCGAATCAGCGGGTTCGGGTCTTCGGAGTCTTGAACGAAAGTGTTGACGGCGAGAATGCAAAGATCGGGGTGGGATTTTGCATAATTCCTGTACACGTTAGTCGTATGTAACCTTCAGGAGCAGATTGGTCTCACATTAAATAAAGATACACAAGTTTCTTCTGATCCAGATCTGTGGTCGCGATGTTCTTCAAAACGTCCGGGAATAAGGCAGAAACGTCCTTACCCAACGTCATCGCCATGATAGTCCTTTGGATTGCATCTTTCCTGGAATCGAGATCAGCGGTCGGTCTGCATGTGATAGCGAACGGTCGTACCTTTCATATGCATATTGCGAGCTAAGAACATTAGGACGTTAGCATAGTAACCTGATAGTATTATAAGCTGCGTACACTAATCCAGCCCTCAGCTCAAACGTCTCTCCTTTCCTAGGCACCGCGAAGGCGCTCCGTAACCGATTGACCGCCATATCGAGAATAATGAAGCTTCAGCAGCGACGGGGTCGCGCCTCCGCAATAGCAAGTATGTCAAGAAAGAGGCGTGACGGCGAAGAAGAGTGTGTGTGAACGCGGGGTGATGGCAGCTCCCGAGAGATGGCTGACACGAAGTTTAGAAGTCGGGACACGTGCGGTGGCTCGAGGGAACCCGCTCGAGAGATGTCGTTGTTCAAGCTTTATAGTATAGAGGATATCGACGTGGTGGCCATGTACAATGGCTGGTTGAGAATTGTAGACAGAAAGTAAAATTAAAGTGGTCGTTTGTTTTTCGGCGGAAGCGGTCGTTGGGTAGGTGGCTTTAGGAGGTGAGCCGCCGGGCCTTCTCAGCTTCCTTCTTTAACGAGACGTTTTTTCAGTATCAACAGAATTATGAATTACACAATAGTTGTTTGGATGCTTTAATTCAAGTGGCTGAAGGGAATAAGTATTAAGCTTCTTTATATACAGGCATCCAAATGTAGTATTCTCGAACTATACATATCATTCTTATATTTCAAAGGCATTAACGCAAGTAGAGTAGTGAAATTCATCGTCGTGCATTCTCATGAGATTTATAGTAAAAAATAATCAACACTTCTTGTCTTTGCGGCATCTATGTATAGGTGATCAACAATCGGCTGTTTAGGGCTCGATCAGATCCAGGAACCTTTTCCGGGCCGTCTAATATGCTTGTAAGCATTCAATTATAGACATAGTTATATGCATACATATATATAAACATATCCAACATAATTACGAAGCTGGACCAAGTTGCTCAAACCCAAAATTCCAAATCCCGCGAGCACCACTGACGTTAAAATAATCTTGCGCCCTCAGTCCCGAGTCTTCCTTGTACGTCTGAGCCCCAATATGCTGAAATGCACTGGGCACAAGCGCATATCGTTGCAGATTGTGCTCATCGGCGTAAATCTCCATTGCGGAGTCAACAGGACCGCGGAGGTGTGTCCAGCCGTGATCGGTGATGGGGCCAGTTGCCCTTATGTCGGTCGCGATACGTTCGTCGAACCAATCCAGTAGTTTGAGAGACATCGATCGTCGAAAGACGAAAGCTTGTGAGCAGCAGCCATACTTGTTCATGGCGCGGATTCCGGGTCGCAAGGGCTGCACTATTTGAGGGCCTGCAGCGAAGTAGAGTATTATCAGGGCTGGGACACATATAAAGGTGACGAGGAAGATGAATGGAAGAGACAGTATGTGATGGTTCTTGCCGGGGTTTTGGGAGAATGAACGTAGATAAGGCAGTGACGGAGATGTTGATGCCGAGGACAGTCGAAGACGAAGAAACAGCAGGGTAAGTCCAACAAGTGTGACCGTAACACAGCTCCAGAGCAAATAAGTACGCCAGTGTTCCTCATGCCAGCCGTGAAACTTTTCGGTGTAGAAAAGGCGCATATATAACCATTCCGAATAACCTTCAGGCTCTGTATCCAGCTTCTGCAAACCCCCCATTGTCCTAGCATACCAGCCCTCCTGTGCGAGAATATCATCCTCCAGAATCAAAATGTACGGTGCCAGCGAAGCAGCGCATTGATGTAACAGAAGGTCATAGTCGTAATACGACTTTTCGTTGAACTTCTTCTTTGCTTCAAGCTGACGAATCGCCTCTGTTATTGACTCTGAGCCGCCGGCAATATCAGGATAGAAAGTGATATTGTCAGCCAACCGAGACACGTTCACGACCGGCGACGACTCGTCGTAGAATGGATGTTCATGCGGCTTCGAATGCGCGATGAGTAGATTGAATTGTATCTCCGCACGTTCTTGTGGAGTTAGATGATCGAATAGCGAGGCGATGGTGATATCAACGTATTGCTGTTGAGGACGCCGAGCAGTTGGCATGCCAATACACAGACGTGGCGGTGCAGTCGCTAGTTTGTTGGTCTGCTCTATTTCCTTGATACTCTCTCGGTGGAACTGGTCAAAATCTTGCAAGAAAGTGCGTGCTTGCTGTAGCCTGCTCAGGCTGTACTTTGGCTCATAACCTTGGACCGTGAAAAAGGGAGAGCCAGGGTCATGAGGCACTCGCCATCGTAGCAGAGCAAAGACGGACAGATACGCGAGTATGAAGATGAAAAAGAAGCGTGACTGCGCTTTCGTAAAAGACGGTAGATTCAATCGTAAGGTCTGCTGGAAGAGTGTGACGAGCAGCCGCGCAATTTGCATACTGATGAAATCGCAAGCACCGTAAGTGCGCAAATAAAATCCATAAAGATGGCTTTTCCCAAGGACGCCCGTGTTAAGAAGAAAAGGATGAAAGAAATTTCAGCCTCGCTGATTAGCACAAACGAGTCAGCCCACTTGGCACTGTTGGGTACCTGTTGGTACTATCTCACTAGTCCATGGCCAGTGGCAGGGGTACCGGCGTAGTTGACTGCTGCGCACTGCGCAGCCTTGATTCTTGAGCCATCGCATTGCGTTGGTTGGTCGATCGACGAATTCCATGTCTCAGGAGTCAGTACTTAGTAGCACGTAGTCGGTACAATCCGACTCTGGAGTCGCTTTATCTCAGGCGCTCAGACTACTCACTTCACGAGACCCGCATACTACATGTACGAGCGTCGAATAGGTGTAGTACAAATGATATTCAGTTCTTGATCACTCACCACCTTCTCTGACTGGTCATCCAGCATGCGACTGTATATACATACGGGGTACGTAGTACATCTGATCGCCGTCGAATATACGTGTTGATAATAATAAATCAACCTTTGCGGGGAATCAAGCCTCACCGCCGAGACAGAGCCTCTTGGAGCCGCCTCTTCTTAATTCAACCCCTTGATCCCTGCGCCTGGCACCTCTCTCCATCAATTCATTGCGACAAGACGTATCATGGTGAGTCATCGCGCTACACCATTGTTGGATTATTCTCGTTCTAATAAAACAGGCAAATCTTCCGAATCTGCGACGGCTGTTTGTGGAGGCTCGCTCAGAAGCCGAGGAAAATGAATACTCGAGGACTGCCGTAAGAATGCCTGGTTCGACAAATCGACGATCACGTCTAACTCCTACAGTTTTACAATCTAGTACTCTTCATCTCCTCAGTCGCCGTCTTCAGTCTAGCCGCGCAGCGGATCAGCGGAGGAAAAGCTCATAAATAATATGCATACATGGCTATTCGATTACGTTACTCCTAAGAGAAATACGGTCGTCGTATAACATGCTCATAAATCATCGACATATACGTCAATCGGTCTCCTCGCCATCATCCGAAAGAAACGCCAGACTTTGACGGCCTTTCACCAGCCGCCGTCGAGGCTTCTCTTGCTCAGAACCGCTCTCGTCCTGTGCACTTCCCGTACCCCATCTGGAGGCTCCCTCCTTTACCGCCTCCAGATCTGCTTGGAGCTCCCTCGCCTCGCGAATCTGCCGAGCCTTATCAGCCGAATACCGGCCCTTCATACCCGCATCCTCCAGCATCTTCTTCAGATGCTTGATCTTCGCCTTTGGAGTATCATACGGCGCCAATTCGCGCGCCCACATTTTTCGAATACCGCATTTGATGAGCCATCCCTGCAAACGCTTTATTTCTGCTTGATCGGGGTCAGAGTCGGCGGTCGCTTTTGACGTGCTCTTTGGAGCTCGCGCTTTCGTTGCGCTCGGCGCTTTCTTTGGCCGTGGTTTCTTGGGTTCTTCGTCGAGTAGAACCGACATTTCGCTCTCGGATTGTTCGCCTTTGTCGGGTACTGCTACCTCACTGGGGGGTCGTGGAGAAGCGCCTTCCGTCTCTTCTTCCTTTTCTTCCATCTCATCTTCGTCGACCGGTGGTGGAGTGGCTTCAGGTGATTCCACCTCGCTGCCGACTTTTCGGCGCTTCTTCTTGGGCGCTGTGTTTTCTTCTGACGCCCGCTTGGCGGGCTTTATCGTCTTTGATTTCGGCGGCTTCGGCGGCGGTGCGGATGATTCGTCAATGATCTCATCTTCTTGCGGTTCTTCATGTTTCTCCTTCAAACAGCATAGTCAGCCATAATCCATTCGTACCGTTTTCGGTAGATTTCGCGTCACGTACAGCTTCATCTTTGATGACCTGATCACTCCTCGTCTTCCATTTCTCATTTGCTTTGAAAAATCCCTCTTCTAATCCTAACGCAGTCTCCGTCGCCGATCGGACGCGCTTGACGGTTAATTGTTCTAGTTTTCCGGTTCGGAAGATGTTTGCGACGGTATCTCGCAATGCTTTTTCTAAGCGGTTATCTGAGGGTATTGAATTTGAGATGTCGTTCGTTTCTTCGTCTGAGGAGTCTTCTACAATGCGTGGTCGCGGCATTATGTAGTTATGTCGTAGAGTCGCGTGCTGTATTTCTTCGTCGCGTGGTTGTATCGGCGTACGTCAATGGCAATTCATCAAGTATTATCAATTTCGCGCATTACGAGCTTGTCAGTTGTAATAGCACAATAACACAGGGAATTTGTAAGTATTGAGCCAAAGATGTTGGATGTCGCGTTTGGTCAAGCTTCCCGAGTTCCTTCCATGTTGAATATGATCGACCCTTAAGTGCAGCCGGAGCTAAGGCGGCCCGAGCGCGGAGACTTTTTGATGGGCCTGAGGCATTAGCAAGTATAGCGCCAGCATTATTAATCTCCTGTCGTTTCAATTCTTCGTTCTTTGTCCATCTCATCTCATAGCATTTCTTGATCTCGCAAGCATTGAAGTTTGAGCAGTCTTGCACAGATAGGCTGCGATCTTCCGTCGTTCATTGCATCGCCACATTCATTCCGCATCAACGCCTCAATTCGATTCGAGGGAACAAGCAGATATAACAACCAGAGAGAGGATAATACACACTCAGAATGAGCGCCACAGCAGGACCGAGCGGGTCTCAAACACTCCCTAATGGGCAGAAGTTACCTCCGGGCGTAGTACTGGACAAAGATGGCAAGCCGTACGTCCATACGTCCATTCCACGACCAAGCTTGTTGGCAGAAGTATCAAAACTAACGTATACACTCCAGATGCAAAACATGCACATCAGCCGCCTCCTGGCGCGCAATGCTCAAACAAGCCTCTACATCCGGCGGCATAGCAGCCGGCGCCGGTCTGGCTTCCACAACCACCACCACTACATCAACACCACCACCACCACCACCGGCACCCTCAACCCCAAATGACTGCCCCCCCGACGTCGAAGAACTAGGCCGCTCAACCTGGACCTTCCTCCACACCTTAACCGCAACATATCCAACGACCGCCACGCCCGAAAAGCAAACCCAAATGCGCTCCTTCCTCGGCCTCTTCTCAAATCTCTATCCGTGCTGGTCATGCGCCGAAGATTTCCGGAAATGGATGGCTACGGAAAAGAATGAGCCGCGGCTGTCGAGTAGAGCGGAGTTTGGGCAGTGGATGTGCGAGGCACATAACGCTGTGAATCGGAAGTTGGGGAAGAAGGAATTTGATTGTAATCTTTGGGAGGAGAGGTGGAGGACTGGGTGGAAGGATGGGCGGTGTGATTAGCCACTCCTTATCCCTCTGAATAGATATGGGGGAAAGGGTAGATGAATCTCTTCTCATGATTGTACATACATATATGCATGCTACGGGCTTAGATTGTGTATATTAGGATCTCATGTCCATATGACTTTTTCGCGTCAACCTTCCTCACTCCGAATCCCTCGAACCGTCTGAGGGAAACACTTTTGTCACAAAAGAGAAGAACTGCGCCTCTGGTCGACAAACAGCTGAAAGAGAAGATTATATGAATAGTTGAAGTAAAAGGCAAAAGAAGAAATTGGCCTTACAGGCCTTCATGACGTCTTTACATTGCTTTCCGCACAAAACATAACCCAATTCACAACGCAAACAACGCAGACATCTATAGACCCGAAACGAAAAGTCGATAACCACTGGCTGGAGCACCAATCTCGGTAACTTCTGCGATGCGATCCACCGATCCCTTGTATTGCTCATGATACTTGGCACCGGTGTAAGGATCTGATACACTTGGAGAACCGCTGTAGATTGGTGTGTATGAGGCCGCGCAAATCTCGAAATCGGCAAATTGGTCAAAGTCGACCTCAATCTTGTCGTGGGGATTGCGCTCGCATTGCGCTTTGATCTTCTTAGCCTGTAAAGTCACTGTCAGTATCGTATAGTAACGCGGGATCATGATTTAAGACTTACCTGCTCAAGCAGTTTAGCAGAACCACCGTTTGCAATCATGCGGTTGGCGAAGCTTAGAGCTGAAGAATAGTTTTTGTTCTGGAACGCCAACTTCATGGCAGCCATCAAGGCCAGCTGACGATGGGCAACCTCAAGCTTGGGAATGGTAAAGTAGGCGGAGAGCTCAAGGGCTCGCTTGAGGTCCTCGGGGCTCTCTGTAGGCGTAGCGCGACGTTCAAGCTCGATGGACATTGCAAGAATATATTCTCTGGCGGTGGCAATGATCTTCTTCGCTTGTTCTACCTCGCTTTCAGAAGAGACGACATTGACAAGGAGTGTGTGCAAGATACGTTTAAAGATCTTGACACCCTCTTCAAGTTTGTTAGATCGCATAGCTGCGTATCCTTCTTGTAGGTCGACACTGGCGATGGTTTCGAGATCACGAGGAATGATCGGCAGAACCTTGCGGGAGTCTGTTTCATCCACTGTCCTGCGAACGTAGTTGACCAAAGGAGGCAGTCCAGTAGAAGCAGGTAGATATGTTCTTGAAGCGGTGTAGATCTCCATGAATCGCGGCTTGAGAGGAGCAAATTGCACGGCTCCCACTTGACGGTTAAGAAGCTGCATGGCTGTGTCGAAAGATCCTGCTGCCACATGATCCGCAGCCAATGGTGAGTTCCGGGCCCAGAGATCGGCTTCTGAAATGGACGCTCCAGCATCTGCACTCTCGACATTGACAAAATCATTCTCTTCCTCCACGTTAATCTCGTCACCCATGTCCCAGCCAGCAACATCTTCTTCCTCTTCCTCAAGAACGTCCTGACCTGCAGCAGCAGCTTCCTCTTCCTCCTCAATGTCCAAAGCTGCCTCTTCCTCGGCTCCACCGACTTCGCCAAGAAGGGCCTTTTCGAAGGCAGAGTGTCCGGCCGCCTTTGTAGGCCAGTTGGTCTTGAAAGTAGGAACAATGGGGATGGGGGTCTGTTGGAATTCGCCGATGGTGGGCAACTTGATTTGATCCTCGGTAAGACCACAGGTTTCCAGGATGGACTCCGCTTCTTCAGTTAATCCATTGGCCTTGGCAGTAACATAGGCGAGAGGATCTGCTTCAATTAGTACGTGATCCCATAATTAGAACTTGGTCACTTACAAAGATCAACTTCCTTGAACATCTCAATGCGATCTTCAACGTCACCTCTGTAGATGGCGTTCTGGAAGCGAGAAGTAAAGTCGTTTCGGTGAGTGGCAATCTTGGCCATCCTTGAAAGTTTCTCCTGGTCTCCAGTGGCGAGGTACAAGAAGGACAGCTTGTCAAATAGCCTCTGCTTCTGATATGTCATCTCCACGGTTTGGTGGTTACCGTGAGCGAGAGCCTCGGTTGCCAAACGACTCCACAGCTTGGTTCGATCAATCTCCTTGGCTGTCTCAATAGCAACATCCAAGTTTCCACATTCGATAGCCAGCTCGAAGCGAGTCTGAGGATCTTGAACGAACTGCAAAGCAATCTCTGGGTATCCTTTCTTCTGAAGATAGGCAATAATGCTTTGACCGACCAAGCTAGACGTCTTGATAAGATGAAGCATCTCGTCGTAATTCCTCTTGACCAATGCGCTCTTGAAGCGGAACTCTGTCGGATCAATTTCAAAGATTTGGGGTTTGGCGTTTCGGTCTAGGCAGTAAACATTTCGTCCCTTCACCTTGACGAGGTAGACGGTCTGGTCCAATGTGCGGATAATACCGTTGTCACCGTTCAACAGAGAGAATTTGATGTGGTTCAAGCTGGAGTAGTAAAGGATTCCGGAATCGTCCCAGGTAGCGCTCTTGATGCGGATGGTCTCATGAATAGAGCTCAACTGTTGTAGGTTCTTGGTCACGATTGTGACATTGTGTTTGCTGAGAAGTGCGGCGTGGAGGCCGTCATTTGACCAAACAACATATTTGACGCCAGACACAGCGAGTTCGGCCAATTGCTTCTTCTGCTGGATGTCGAAAAGGCTGACGGATGTTGGCGTAATGAAGAGCAGGGCGCCAGATCCACCGAAATAAATATCTGTTGTACCATTCGGGGTCTTGATAGATTTGGTAGTCGAGTTGCTCAAATCCTTGATATCGACCGTCTGGTTGGCTTGGTTGAAAACAGCAAACCGGTTCCTGGCAACAAAGACTGCAGAGTTTCCTTGTCCGCGCAATGAGTTTGTAGGCTCAACAGCACCTGTTCCGTCCCGTGGAAGATGGATAAGCTCATATGTGCCATTCTCCGCAGGTGTAGTGACCAGGATTGCGCGCTCAGCGGGATTATAAGAAATTGTTCGCAAGGGAACCCATGGAGCACCAAGTTTGCGCAGGGAAAGCAGAGGTTGAGATTCGGTATTCTTCGTAAAGTCGTATGATTTCACGTGTTTCTCCTTCGTGACGTAGAAAAGCTGGTTTTGGTGAAGTGTGTGTGCGGGACGTTCTCTTTCCAATTTGAACACCATCACACCAGTGTCGTGGCCCGCGGCGAAAAGGTTAATCTTTGGGTGGGCGGCTATAATCCAGAATCTGTCGAGGTCACGCTTGAATGACTGGACCGAAGTACGCTTATTAAGGTCCCAAACACGGATGGTTTTATCTTCACCAACAGAGAGGATGAGATCTTGGTGGGGGTGGAATATACATGCCGAAGCATTCTGGAAATGTCCACGGCATGTATCGACTTCCCATGCCTTGGTATCTAACAGACGTTAGCTATGTCACGAGCTTTTCGGAACTTTTGACAAACTAACCGCTCATTCTCCACAGCTTCACTAGTCTATCATCACCAGCTGAAACGATAAGTGGCAGTGTTGGGTGGAAAGCGCAAAAGTTGACTCCTCGGTCGTGGCCTTCGAGAATGAATTTTACAACAGCATCGGTGTTACCGAACATGTCCGCCTGGCTGTTTGCCCTGGCCATTTGATCTTCGAAGTTCATTGACGTCGGTGCGGAGTGTTTCTTGCGCAAGCCGGAGATATCCCAAACGCGAACGGACTGGTCGAGGGAGGCGGATACGATGAGGTCTTCTTTGGGGTGGAATTGGGCGCACCACACATCTATGACTGTTAGTAATTTAACCTAACTGTAGAAATAGGAGACTGACAATGATTGTGGCCGGTCAAGGTAGCGATGAGACTTCGGTTTTGCCAGTTCCAAATTCTGATTGTCTGATCGTCGGAGCATGACAAGATCCTGTATGTTGTCAGATAGATTCGTTGAAGCCATGGGAAACTGTACACACCATGGTAATTCATGATGGAAAGCAACGGTTCGAACATCTAACACAATTAGTGAAAATCCAAGCTTCTGAAATATGCGATGTCTATCATACAATCGAGATGCCCTGTCAAATGTCAGTAAGCTAGCTTCCAGAATGTTTGGACCGTGTTTGAAATACCTGACAACACAGCGATGCTCTTCCGGCTCTGTAACGACCACAAACGAATCTTATAATCATCTCCTCCACTAACAAATATATTTTGCGTAGGATGGAAGGCGACGGATCTGACGGGGCCATCGTGTTCCTCGAAACGGTCGATCAGTGTACCCATGCGGTAGTCCCATAATTGAATTGTGCTGGAATGAAGCGAAACGAGGAGCCATGGACGTGTAGGATGGAAAGCAAGACCTTTGGCCCTGGATGACTTGCTTTCAAACTGTAGACATACACGTAGGTTAGATATAGTTCGTTCATCGCAACCGTAGTGTTCAAAGAGGGGACCTGCCTTTGTGAGCATTGTTGGGGACGACATCTTGGGAGGCCGATGCTGCAGAGCAGCGAGCTATACAGGCCAATCTAAGAAGAGATCAATATCGAGACGACCGCATTCACCCGCTCGCACACGACGTTGAAATGAAAAGAGTGAGCAAGAACGCAATGCGAAGAGTTGAAGCTGCGAGGTATACAACAACAACAACATGCCAGCTTTCACTTGTGGTTGCCGTCAGGGAGCGACTAAGCGAGTGGGCCCAACCAATCGAATTAGCGGCAGCCTCAAATTATTGATCAGGGGCCTCACCACCGTTGATTCTTACAACTGTTTAATTCTTCCAATATTACTCAAAATTGTCTGTCCGACAAGAAAGATGGACTAGCTCATTATTGCAGGGAACAGGTCCTCCACGCTTCGATAGGCTACTTGCTGTTAATGAGCTGTCCGAACTGCCCTCCCACGATGCGTGCCCCGCATTGCCCTCCTCCACCATCATCCACCAGATAATTGATTCGTGGGAGAGCGTCGTCCTCTCGATTGGCACTCGGACAAAAGATATAGCATGGGCAAGAGACCGCAGACAAGATCGACCTCGACTATTTCCTCTCCCAGCGCATCATGCCCCGGTGGTCGCCAGAGGCCCGGTCCTCCGCCCAGAAGAAGCTTCGTACCATCCCCCGGCGATCCGATTGATCACGGTCGAAACGCGACGGGTGATTCGAAAGAAGACACTACATATTTCGGAGATATTCTACCGGATGATGGTACGCAGGATGCCGGCTATGAGGCTGACGTGGAAATCGTCAGACCTTATGCGATCGAGGAGCCCGACGAAGAGACGGATCAGACTCCAACGTCAGCTGCTACACCGAAACTGCTAGAGTCAACGGAGCAGTGGCAGAAAGAATTACTGAGTTCCTTACGTGGTCTCTACTGCGACTCGGACAGCACCGATACACCGCCACTTGTTCGACACAAGAGAGGCAAGAAGAGGAAGCCGGACAGTTCAACGAATGCATATCAAGGTTCTCCAAGCGCTCAGCAACCTGTGAAGGATTGGGGTGCTGATGTTAATATGGGAAGTGGGAGTGCCCTCCTGAGTCCCAAGAGGCGTCGGCGGAAGAGTACAAGGTCTGGAGAAGACATCAAAGTATCCCACGGGAGTCTCCTAGCTAGCGAGTATGCGAGCACAGCCTCCAGTCCGGTAAATTTATCTACAGGCACTCAGGAAGATGAGAGACCCCCTTTGCTCAAACGTGAGCTATCAGCAAAGGATAGAATGGATATTGACTAAGCGTTCCCTACGTCTTGGGCTGCGTCCTGTTCCTCTTCTGTTTTGTGCAAGTCATGTCTACGCTGGCGTAGGCTAGTTCTGGAATTGTCTCGAATCTCACTTGATAGACTCAAATCACTATCTAATTGGAAGCTGCATTTGAACTTTTTTCCATGACTGGCTCAACTGCGCCTACTACATACTCTAGGATCTGCGGATCAATGAGGCTTGGCTTCCGTGACGCCAAAGGAATCACATTCCCAAATGTGATTTATCTCATCACGCTTCTCACGTCATCTAGGAATGATACACAGTCGTTGATTGCTTAGTTATGTCGGTGTAGTGATGTGGATTATATAAGCTCGGGGGAGCTTCCCCAGGTGTGACGTCAGCTACCCATCATGTTAAACCGAACGGTTGCGCGAATTCCGAGTTAACCTTCTACAACACCAGAAACACAGCAATCAATTGAAGGTATGCTATTGCCATATTGCAGATCAAGTACGAAAGGATGTTTCTAACGTTCTCTAGGAGAGTCCCGTTAAGATTGCAAATCCCTCAACAGTACGTTATCATGCCGACTCGGACATCGACACGCCAAGCGGCCGTCAAGGCCAATAAAGCATTTAATCAAGGTGCCGGTACGAAACGCAGAGGATCTTCGTCGAGCCAAGTTCCGCCGAAGAAAGGGAAAAAGGAAGTAAAGCCTAACGAGGCGAACAATTACCAGAAGCCTACCGTGACTGAAGAGGCACAGGAGATCAAGCCGAGTGAAGATCCTACCAAGGCTCAGGGCACGGTTAATGAGCAACCTACCGAAGCTCCGACTGAGAAATTTGCCGAGCCAACTGAGCAAGAGGGCGTGAAAGAGGAGAAGAAGGAGGGAAAGAAAGAAGAACCAGAAAAGGATATCAATGGTAAGGACTTATCTGCAAAACTTGTGGGAAAACATTGACCAAACGTATAGGTGCAGCCGCTGGTAAAGAAGACGAGGAAAAAGCGCCGGAAACGAAGGAGTCACACACCGCCATCAAAGTATCCCCAGAAAGAGAAGACGTCCTTCCCTCCAGCATCCTTGAGAAAGGAATTGTCTACTTCTTCTTTCGTCCGCGTGTGAATGTTGAGGACCCTCACAGTATCGACGACGTTGCGCGCAGTTTCTTCGTCCTGCAACCGACTCCCAAAGGAGCCAAGATAGAAGATGGACCAATTGGAGATGCTATGGCTAATTGTCGACTTCTGATACTCCCGAAGAAGCGATATCCCGCTTCAGGCCGAGAACGCGACATGGGATTTGTCGAGAAAGCTAAAGTGCCTTTGAAAACAATCCGCGAAAGTCTGATGACAGAAACGACTTACGAAACGAAAACTCGTGGCGAGCGCACAAGACCAGAAGCACGGCCATATGCTGAGGGTGTCTATGCCATCGTCAAAGAAGGCCGGAATTCTCATCTAGCCTATATTCTGACGATTCCGCGGCAATTGGGCGATGTGCAGAGTGATTTTGGTATACATGGTCGTGGTAGCTTTATCATTCAATCCAAAAACCCTGAGTACCCTGGCCCGCCCATTGCTCAGCTGCCGCAAGGGCCCGAATATCCAGAGCAGTAAGCTTATCCTTTGATCGTCTTTTATTGCAGATTGAGGTATAATGATTGACCGTTTCTCTACAGAGTCCAAGAAAAGTTCAAAGGCTACCGCTGGATACCCACCGAACCAGAATTCCTAGACTATCCCAACGCTCAATTCCTCATGATAGGCGAAGCTCACGGCCACCTCGGAAAAGCCGGGGAAGCTCATATTGACGACAAAGGCGCAAAGGAAGATCCTGCTCAAGAGCTTGATCAACTAGAGGGGGAGAATGAAGAGAGGGTTGATTCTCTGTCTGGTAGGGTTTTCATCTCCGTATTTGCCTTCGTTCAGTGCATGCGCTGATGTTTTATATGCAGGCGACCACTCCATCTTTGAGGACCTGGGTGCAGAAGCGAAGAAACATGAGAGCGTACCTTCTGGATGGGAGTGATGACTGGATATCTTCAGACTTGCAACCAATTACGGAAATAATTAAAGCTGCCATCATGCTACAAAAGTCAAACGAATAATAAGGATTTTCTATATCATGACTTGTAAAATCACCTTTTGCTTCACGTATGCAGAAATATGTATGACTACCGAGTAAATTCTCCAACATTATTTAATTCCCTGCAAAGTGTTAGCATAAATAATCTTTGTATGTTTCTGCCATACGTTTCCACCTTTATATCAGATTACTATACACAAAGGCAGGTTTAATATTTAATACAGCTCTTTAACTAAATTACTTTATATTAAAATTATAAGAAATTAATATTTAGAATAAAAATATTAGTATATAGATAATAAATATAAATAAAAAGAGATTCTCACTACTAGTATAATTATAAATTAAATTATATAATCAAGTAATATTCTTTCCCTTCTTATAAATCTTTACATATTAATAGATTATAAATCTAAAAAATTATTCTCTAGATACTAAATTAATATTAATCTATTATTTACTAATAATTATATCTTACTATTTCTCTATCTATATTTTTAAAGCTATTTAATTACCTCTAAAGCTATAACTCTTTTAAAGATAATATTAAATAAATTACTACTATTAATTAGACTAGAAAACTAGCTTATCTAATTTAAAAAACTTATTATAAAATTTAAAATAAAGCATCTCTATTATATTATTATAGAAGATTATAAACATCTTATTATACTAAATAATTTAATTTCTAGAGAAAATAAGGCTTACTTATATACTTAAAAAGAATTAAAAGAGTTAGATTTAATATAGAAAAAATAGAAGAAATAGAATAAAAATAATAATATTATAATTAATATTATTCTTAATATCTTATTACAGTCAATTTAATATAAGATTATTACTTAAAATTTAAGAAATTTTTATAAATTAAGTAAATTCCTAAATAAAATCTATAATATTACTTATAATATATAATCTTTTAAAGATTTATAACTAGCTATTCATACTTAATATAATAATTATAAAAACTTTAATAATTATTATATTAAAATATCTAAAGTTTTAGAAAAATTTATCTTAAATTTATTATAAGAAGAGAAATTATCTAAATTTATTAAAATTTAATTTTTACTTAATAATTTAGAAGAATTTTAAAGTATTTTTCTTACTTCTTTTTTTAATAGCTATTTTAATAAAGTTATTACTATTATAGACTTAATTACTTTAATTCTTTTATAAAAAAAGATATATATTAAATTTTATAAATCTAAAATAAATTAAATAAAGGCAAAAAGCATCTATTCTAATAAAAATAAAGATAATAAGAATAATAAAAAAAATAAAAAAAATTTATTAAATAAATATAATAAAGATTATAATTATTGCTATAAGTATAATTATAAAGAAAAAAACTATTTTAAAAAAAAAAATAATAAATAATAAAAAAAGTAGCAATAAGAATCTATTAATAGTTTAAAAAAATTTAAATTTAAAGAAGATATAAGTAGTAATAACTAAGATATTAAAAAAAATATTTTTTTTATAAAAATTAATAAAATTAATTTAATAACTTTAGATTTTACTTCTTTAGAGAAAGAAAAATTATTTTTAATTAACTTATATAAAAGCTCGCACTCTAATTATAAAGATATTTTTTATAAAAATATCTCTAATAAAGAGATAGATTTAATCTTTTTATATTATAAAATTATAAAAATTAATAAAGTTAAGTTTTTTATAGATAAAATATTATCTTTTTACTTAAATTAACTTATTTAAATACTTTTAATTATAGCTATAGAAGCTATTCTTAAAAATAAAATTATTATTAATATTATTTATTATAATTATCTAAGTAAGAATAGCTAGATTCTTAATTTTAATATAATAAATTTTTTTATCTAATTTTTAGATTATTATATTAAAAGTTTAAATAAGCCTTATAAATATATAATTTATATAATTATAAATTAAATTATTTATTTAGAGCTTTAGAGTAATATTATCTTATATTTACTATACTTAAATAGTTATATATATAAAGAATAGCTTACTAACTATCTCTATATTTTAAAAATAGTTATTAATCTATTAGAAATGATTCACTTTAATTAAAGAGATTATAATATTAATTTTCTTTTTAATAATATAATTATTATAGAAATTACATCCAGCGAAGTTATTAAATATAATAATATTATAAAAAATAAATATCTTTTATATATTTATAATAATATATTAAATTCTTTACTTATAATAGATTTAATATTTATAATTTATAACTTATTTATAAATATAGCTATTAATCTATTAAATACTATTTCTATAACTATTATTTCTTGCTTATTTAAACTTATATTTTATTATAAATATAATTTAGCTCTAGCAGGAGATTTAATAAGTAAAATAAATAAAATAAGAGTAAATATAATTATATAATATTACTATTTTTACTACTTATTAATCTTAAATATTATATATATTTTAAAAATAGTTAATAGAATAGATATTAAAGAACTTAATATTCTAAAGTATATTTATATCCTATATCTTAAGATAAATATTATAATAATATAAGATTATATATAAATAATACTAGCTATAAAATATAGTAATTATATCTTTTTTAATCTTAGTAATAATTATACTAATATATCTAATTTATATAAAAAAAACGCTCACTATTAGATATTTTTTATTAATTAATATAATAGATAAATTATAGTCTATTTTTTAAAAATTAAAAATAAAGCTTTCTCTTATATAAAATATTATATTAAAAAGAAGAAGTATATAGACTTTCTTATTAATTAATTCTACTTAGATTAAAAAGAAGAATTTTTAAATAATAAAATTTTTTATTAGACTTATAAAAATAATATTATTTAAGAATACTCTATTATATATATTTATAATTAAAACGCCATTCTAAAATATATTAATTATATTATTTTAACTAAAATATATATTATTCTTAATAATAAAATTATCCCAAAACCTATATAAGCAGAAATTATAAAAAAAATTATTTTTATAAAAAATATATTCTCTATTTATAATAAGTCTAAAATACTATTTAAGATATATTATAATAAAAAATCTAATACTTTAAAATTAATAATTCTTAATTTTAAAAATTAATATATAATCCTATCTAAGATCTACTCTAGTAAAGAAATATTAAAAATTAATATATATTCTATTTTTTATTATCTTTTTAGATATATAAGCCTTAATAAGTAATTTATTATTTAAATATTAGAAATTAAAAAAATTAAGCTTACTTAAAATATTAAATAGATTAAAAAAACTAATCTAAAGCTTTATAGCTTATTAAATAATAATTATAATTAATTTTTACCTCCACTAGCTTTACTAATAAATAATTATAATTTCTATAAGATTACTAGTAATATTAAATTAGATAAAAATATAAATCTTACTTATAATAATAATAAAGAAGTAATTTATAATATAGCTTCTATTATTTTTATTATTTTTATAATTTTTATAGTTTTTATAATTTTTACTACTTTTATAATTTTCACAACTTTTTTAACTAATAAGATAAAAGTAATTTTTATTAAAAATAATATCTTTTAATTCTCTCTAACTCATAACTATCTTAATAAATTAATTAATAAATTTCTAGATTATTAATAGAGTAATACTATACAGCTTATTCTTTAAAAATAATACTATATAAATATTAAAAATATTATTATTAGAGATAAATATAATTCTATTATTAAATCTAATATTTATAAAGAAATAATAGCTTTATTTAAAACTTTATAATAATAAGCTATTATAAAAATAAAATATAATAATCTTATTACTTAAAAAACTTAGTATTTAGAGAAATTATTAACTAATTAATATACTCTAAAAAATAAATAAATTTATAAAATTAAATTAGTAGTTAATAATATAATATTATACTTTAAAATTAAATAGATTATAAAAAAATATTCTTAAATTATTAATATTAATTATAATTAAACTTTTTCTTCTATTATATACTTTTAATTAATATAATTATTCTTTACTTTTATTATAATATTTAATTATTATTATACTAAAATAAATATTAAGCTTACTTTCTTATAAAATATTTTTAATAATAATAAAATCATCTATATAAAATAGCTATTAGATTTTTATAATAGATTAGATCTTTACTATTATTTATTTTTATCTTTTTATAGTCTTAAATAATCTATTTATTTATAATATTAATACTTTTACTATAGCTATATAAAAATAAATCTATTTTCTATAAAAGTTAATAAATACTTCTTTATCTTTAAAATAAAAATACTATTAATACTCTATATAAATAATATTAAGATTATTAAACTAAATAAAATAATTATTAAAAAAATATATATTATTTTTAGTAAAGAATTTAATATTTCTCTTATTAGCTTTACTTTATATTATTTTAGTATAAAGATAAAATATAATACTAAAATATATATTTTAATACTCTCTTAATATATATATCTTTAATATATTATTAACACTTTTAATTCTAATTCTATTAAAACTATTATTACACTAATAAAGAAAGGCTTAAAACTATTTAAAAATACTAAACTAGTAGATAAAAAACTTAAAAAACTTTATAATATAAAAATTAAATTAATTATATATCTAATACTCTAAACTAGATTAAATTTAGCTTAATTTATAATAAAATTATCTTATTATATATTAAATCTAAGTAAAACTTATTTTAAAGCTTTTATCTAGATTATTTATTATATCTATAGAACTTTTAATTTTAGAATTAAATATAAACCTTATAAAGATATTAAAAAAAATAATATTATAGATTTATTTAAGATTTTTAAAGCTTTTATAAATACTAATTATATTAATAATTTAGATACTTACCACTTAATATTTAATATAATTTTTAAATTTTATAATAGTCTTATATCTTAAAGATTAAAACTTTAAACTATTATTTTCTTATTAATATATAAAGTAGAATTTTATATTCTTATTACTACTATCTAAAATATTATATAGCTTATATTTCTTATAAAG
Source organism: Talaromyces thailandensis (assembly GCA_019828575.1). Lineage (NCBI taxonomy): Eukaryota > Fungi > Ascomycota > Eurotiomycetes > Eurotiales > Trichocomaceae > Talaromyces > Talaromyces thailandensis. The sequence goes on from JACVQZ010000133.1 coordinate 291,622, forward strand.
AAATTAAATTTTAAAAATATATAATTAATAACTATATAATCTAATAATTAACTTACTATTAATCTAGCTTTTAATATATAATTCCATTCTTAGTTAAAATATATAGATATATAATACTTCTAGATATATAATATAATCTCTATAGGCTTTATAGTGCTCAAGCATATCCCTATAAAAAAATAAATCATAGATATATTTATAAAACCTCTTAAACAAATCAAATTTTTAGATTTTCGCTCTCAATTAGGATTTAAGAAGATCTATTAATATTTCCTAATTAAATTATATGTATAGCTTTACTATATCTTAATTATAGAGATATATTAGTATAAATAATCTTTATATATTTCTACTATATATTTCTATCTTTATATTAGATTACTATATATAAAGATAGATTTAATATTTAATATAGCTCTTTGACTAAATTGCTTTATATTAGAGTTATAAGAAATTAATATTTAGAATAGAAATATTGATATATAGATAACAGATATAAATAAGAAGAGATTCTCACTACCAGTACAGTTACGAGTTAGATCATACAATCAAGCAATATTCTTTCCCTTCTTACAAATCTTTACACGTCAACACGAAGCACCTCTATGTATCAGTCGCAATACGATAGACCCTGGATATAACGAACAGAGGGCCCTCTTGTCGCTAATTGGTGTCAGGTCAAATATGATTCATATAAAATGGAGGATGCTCTGTATCGTTGATTCGTTATTGATCAAGTACTTATCATATGAGTGGTCCTTCCCATTACCAAATGTGTCGGAGTCTTGAAATCTCAGGTTCTGATGTGGGAAGGCCTTCTCTTCGTTATATCCAGGATCTACTGCACATCGAACTGGTCTCGTACAGAGTACTTCTTACACACCATATACAGAACCTGTAATATACACCTCCCAAGAAAAAGGCATAAAAAAAAACATACGCGCGGGGGAATGAAGGGAATCGAACCCCTGGCCTCTCCCATTCTAGACAGAAATTCCCAAAGGGAGAATCATACCTGATATCGTAGATGAAAATTAGCAAAACGTCGGCCGGTAAAACGTGAGGCACTAAGGTGTATGCATACCACTAGACCACATTCCCGGCATGCAAGAAGTGGCAAAGTATTGCGCTCATATTGCTGTCGCATCAAGTTGCATCAAGGAACCCATTTTTGTGTGCCCATTTCGTCCTGATGGAAGATCGTGAGTCATACCTGCACGATATAAACTTGCTTGATATTTTTGTAGTGCGTTGTAGCCTAGAAGGTGGCAGCGTAAGTAAGCTAAGTTAGTTAATAGGTAGGTAGCCCTAAGGCGATCGATCTCTTAGCGCGGGTCCACGCATGATTCGCCACTCTTGCTGCATTGCAGAAACGAGGCAAAAGACACACATGTGTGCTCTATTGGATATTCCTGCTATACGCTTCTGCCTATTTATAAAAAGACAGAGCTGGTAGATTGAGTAAGTCTGGTATAAATACATAGAGAGTGTGGTTTATGCCGACGTTGTGATTTAGGTGACCGGCTGTCTGTTTACACCGCTGGGTTACATGGAGGTCTGACAGAAACCCTTCACCTACAAAATAACAAATTGCCGTGGAAAGGAAAAAGGGAAACGAAATGTCATCCATCCCCCTCCCACGCGAAGCCTCAAAACTGCTCAAACCGGGCTACGCCCACGTCCTGGGTCTGCTCCAAAACACCATAGGCGTCGACCCTCTGACGCTCGTGAACATCGGCCTATTTCTGGCTGGCATATTCACCTTTTTACGCTACCTCTTCACGCGAATCATACTGCTTTGGGTAACAGTTCGCATAAACGAGGATGATCAATTATACCAAAGCCTGATGCGGTGGATGGCAGACCACCAGTTCATGAACCGCCAGTTCCGCAGCGTGAAAGCCGTCAGCGCATCCAAGAGTTCATGGGAGGATGAGGAAGAGGCTCTCAAATCGATGATTACTGCAGGCAGCGTTGGCAGCGGGAATAAGAAGATTCTTACAGAGCCAGACCCTAATAATTTGATCAGTTATCGGACCATCGTCGGTAGGTCTCCGATCAGCCTACAGCCATTTCAGGGTACACATGTCTTTCGTCGTCATGGGAGTTGGATTCTCTTTCAGCATGTAATTCGCAAGGGTAGCGAATTACTGCCCCAAGACAAAGAGAGTGGCTTCATTCAGCTAAAATGCCTGGGATCATCTTTTGCGCCTGTACAGAAGCTACTGGAAGAAGCGCAGTTGTATCATCTCGAACGCACAAAGACAACTACGACAGTGCACAGGGCAATCTCAAACGTGAGAGATATGATTCGATGGACGAGGTTTAGTGCTCGTCCCTCGAGGGATATGTCGACTGTTATATTTGATAAAAAGGCCAAGCAGGAATTGTTGCAGGATATTAATGAGTATTTGCATCCGCATACGAGGCGGTGGTATGCGAATCATGGTATCCCTTATAGACGTGGTTATTTGTTTTCGGGGGCACCGGGAACGGGGAAGACGAGTCTTACGTCTGCGTTGGCAGGTGTTTTTGGTCTGGATATCTACGTGTTGAGTCTACTGGATCCGAATATGAACGAGTCTGCACTGATGAGGTTGATGTCGGAGGTTCCGTCGCGATGTATTGTCTTGTTGGAGGATATTGATGCTGCGGGTTTGAATCGTCCGGCGAGCGAGCCGAAACCGAGAAGTGGTCGGAAAGGGAAGGGAGATATAGCAACCGAGTCGAATGCTTTGGGTGTGATCCAAGGGGCTGATCAAGGCGCTCAGAGCGGTGGCAATGCCTCCGCGGCGACGTCGGTGTCCTTGTCGGGCTTGCTTAATGCAATTGACGGGGTGTCGTCGCAAGAAGGCCGCATTCTTATCATGACTACCAACTCGCCGGAGTCCCTGGACAAGGCTTTGATTCGGCCCGGTCGCGTCGATATGCATATTGCTTTTGAGCTTCCGTCCAAGGTTGATACGCGAGAGTTGTTCTTATCTATGTACCGAGACGACACTGCTAGTGAATCGATCAACACGAACGAGGAAATTGGAAAGAAAGATGATCAAAGACTGGAGGGTCTTGCAAGCAGATTCGCAGAGTCTATGCCAGAAAGAAAACTCAGTCTTGCGGCGCTGCAGGGATTCCTTTTACAGTACAAAAGAAGTCCTGAAAACGCTTGTGACAAAGCGGCTGAATGGGCGGAGATGACATTGCAGAAAATGGCCGAGGAGGATGAAGAATAGTTGTTGATAGCAATATCAAAATAGAATAAAGTAAAGATACTTTCTGTATACCAAACCAATCACAATCCCAGAGTCAGGCGGTGAATGTTGGCTGTCCGTTATCGGCTCGGTTTATACCGTACCGTTCCCGATTGGGACTTAGTCGGGACCGTCTCCGATAAATTATGGCTGCCCCTCCAGAGAACACTCAGAACACTCAAGAGAACACTTCTCGGATCAATTGACTGCAACACACTGGATTGATCAATTGGTAGATTGATCCAGAATTGATATTCGGTATAGCTTTGTATCTGTTGTTGGTCAATTGACAGATCGCACAATGTCGCATACACAGTCGCAACGGTACCTCAGTACGAGGGGTTCTTCCTACGGCGTGAGTCATCTCAAACCTCAACATTTGACAAATCAGCCAATTGATCTTTCTGCATAGCTCTCCTTCGAGGAAGTCGTCCTCAAAGGTCTTGCCTCTGATGGCGGTCTTTTCATCCCCGAACAAATCCCCGAGCTCCCCGCTGGCTGGGAAACAGAATGGCGCGATCTCAGCTTCGAGGATCTCGCCTTCAAGATCTTCTCCCTCTACATCTCCACCAGCGAAATTCCCTCCGACGATTTGAAAGATATCATCCGTCGCTCATATTCCACCTTTCGACATGAACAGCGCACTCCGCTCGTCGAACTCAGCAAGGACAAGAAACTGCACCTCCTCGAACTTTTCCACGGCCCGACATTCGCCTTCAAAGACGTCGCTTTACAATTTCTCGGCAATATGTTTGAGTACTTTCTCGTACGAAAAAACAAGGGCAAAGAAGGAAAAGACCGCCATCATTTGACGGTCATTGGCGCAACGAGTGGAGATACTGGATCTGCCGCTATTTACGGTCTTCGAGGCAAGAAGGATGTTTCTGTCTTCATTTTGTTCCCCAAGGGCAAGGTATCCCCCATTCAACAGGCTCAGATGACCACCGTCTTGGACGCGAATGTGCACAACTTGACTGTTGAGGGAACCTTTGACGATTGCCAGGATATCGTCAAGTCATTGTTCGCCGACGCCGATCTCAACTCGACGCATAACGTTGCGGCTATCAACTCCATCAACTGGTGCCGTATCTTGGCACAGATCTCATATTACTTTTACTCATATTTCCAGTTGATGAAACAAGTCGGTTCTACAGCTGTCCGTTTCGTCGTCCCGTCCGGTAACTTTGGCGATATCCTCGCCGGCTGGTTCGCGAAGAGAATGGGTCTCCCCGCCGAGAAACTCGTCATCGCCACAAACGAGAACGATATTCTCGACCGCTTCTTCAAGAGTGGCGGTCACTACACCAAGAAACCCATCCAGGGCAAAGCTGCCGAGGGCGGACTTGCCCAAGACGGCGTCAAGGCCCACGAGGAAGGCGTCAAGGAAACATACAGTCCCGCCATGGACATCCTCGTCAGCAGCAACTTTGAGCGCTTACTATGGTTTTTGGCTTTTGACGCCGAAACCGGCTCATCCATCGACGAACGACGCGCAAACGCCAGCAAGCGCATCGCCAGCTGGTTGAGCGAGCTCAAATCGCAGGGTGGCTTCAGCGTCAGCGAAGCCGTTCTCGAAGGCGCCAAGAAGGAGTTTGAAAGTGAGCGTGTCAGCGACGAAGAAACCCTCGAAGTCATTCGTAACATATATACGTCTTCTTTCCCCGCCAACCTCGGACCCGGAAGTGCGCACAGCTCCAAGACTGGTGGCTACATCCTCGACCCGCACTCCGCCGTCGGTGTGGGCGCTTCCCTGCGATCTATCCAGCGCAGTCCCAACGCACATCACATTTCACTCTCAACTGCCCACCCCGCTAAGTTCGGTAATGCGGTTGATCTGGCACTCCGTGGCCACGAAGGTTACGACTTTAGCGAAGTACTACCTCAGGAATTTGTGGGTCTCGAGCAAAAGGAGAGCCGGGTGACGCCCGTAGGAGCTGGATTGGGATGGCAGGGTGTGCGCGAGATTGTAAAGACGGAGGTTGAGCAGGAGCTTCAGGGGCTTCGATGATTTGACTTTTCACTTTCAAAAATTGTTCATGCTCTATTGTGATCAAAAGAATTGTTTGCCTGAGTCTATAATCATTACCATCTACGTTTGAAGAATTTTTTTAGTCGTTGGCGAAAGGAGTTATATACTATTCGACTTTACTAGTCCTCGAAAACAAAAAAGTTGTTCTTCGAAAATCGAAAAATTTTCCAATTCTTTTTTCACCGATTTTATCTGCTTTTCAAATCATATATATCAGGTACATTGAAAACATTATTAAAGCATATGTATGTAAAATGCGCCCACTGGCAGAGAGTACACAAAATGTCCGTATAACTCTCCGATGAAAATTGTCAGGACACAAGCCAATAGTAGAAGAGAGACAAAACATTAAGCCAAAACAATCCTCAAAAATCAAGAAGAAAAAAAAACACCAATTGCAATCTCATTCAAACTCCTTGTCAAGGAAAGAGTAAGGAGGAAGACGCCCACATTGTCCAGTCTCAATACTCCATTTCTTGAGTTGACCCGAGTGTCGTCCATCACACGATTTACAAGAGAGCAAAAGCGCCGAGAGCAGCGACCATGAGACCGGCAACGGGTTGCTGGTTGACAATGCCGGCAGCAGCACCAGTGTAAACAGGTGTGGTGGAAGATTTGGTAGGAGTAGAACCGGCCTCGGGAGTGCTACCACCCTCAGCAGGAGCAGGGTTGCCACCAGAAGAAGGAGGATTGCCACCCTTTTCGGGAGCAGGGTTGGCGGGAGCTGGATTTTCAGGAGCTGGGTTGGCCGGGGCAGGGTTGGCAGGAGATGGGTTTTCAGGAGCTGGGTTGGCCGGGGCAGGGTTGGCAGGAGCTGGGTTGGCAGGAGCTGGGTTTTCAGGAGCTGGGTTGGCCGGGGCAGGGTTGGCAGGAGCTGGGTTGGCAGGGGCTGGGTTTGCAGGAGCCGGGTTTTCAGGGGCTGGGTTAACAGGGGCTGGGTTAGCCGGGGTGCTGGTACCGGTGGGCACGACAGTGACGATGGTGCGAGTCACGGTGTTGGTCTCGGTGACGGGCACGATAATCGTAGAGGTACCTGAGACAACGGTCTTGGACGAGACTGCAGAAAATGTAAGTAAAGGACTTGCACAGTGTTGAGTCAGTAAGAGAACTTACCAGGGCACTCGGTGGTGGTGATGGTCAAAGTCTTGGTGATGCCACCAGGGCCGGTGTGAGGAGGAGGCACAATAGGCTCGGTGTAACTCTTGGGAGGAGGAGTAGGCTTGGGCTTGGCTGGCTCAGTGTAGGAGTGAGCGGGCTCGGTGTGAGTAGGCTTGCTGTAGGTGTGGGATGGCTCGGTGTGGGTGGGCTTGGTGTAGGAAGAGTGAGCAGGCTCGGAGTGAGTGGGCTTGGTGTAAGACGAGTGAGCCGGCTCGGTATGAGTGGGCTTGGTGTAAGACGAGTGAGCCGGCTCGGTATGAGTAGGCTTGGTGTAAGACGAGTGGGCCGGCTCGGTGTGAGTAGGCTTGGTGTAAGACGAGTGAGCTGGCTCAGTGTGGGAGTGAGATGGCTCAGAGTGAGGAGGCTGAGTGTAAAATGAATGGGCCGGCTCGGTGTGGGAGTGAGATGGCTCAGAGTGAGGAGGCTGAGTGTAAGATGAATGGGCCGGCTCGGTGTGGGAAGAGTGCGCAGGCTCCGTATAGGAGTGAGGCGGCTCAGAGGTCGAGTGAGGAGGAGGAGGAACATAAGTCGAGTGAGTTGGCTGGGGCTCCGAGTGAGTGGAAGGCTCAGGAGGAGCATAAGTCGACTTGGGCTCAGGGGCAGGAGGAGCATAGGAGCCGGCAGCCTTCTCTCCCTCGGCACCACGCTCAATGACAGCAGCAAAAGCCGGGGCGGCGAGCGCCAACAGAGCAATACCTGCCTTGACCATTTTGACTTTTTCCAAGAATAATATAACTCGGCAGTTGAGGGTCTAGCAACGAACAGTAACGAGTGTGTAAGCGGCTGATAGCGATCGACTTTATTCCAGCGATAGATTGGAACTGCGAGTGATCAAAGGAGAAGAGAATATCATCGATCGAGGGAGTTGTGATACTTTATATAATTGAGAAACAGGAGATCTGGAATAAGTGAACTTTTCCGTCAGACATCGTCCATCAAGACAAAAGTGAGTCTCGAGAGGAACAATTTCTTCTGAAATCGACGAAAGCGGACATATCAGACGCTCTGAAAGTCTCTTGACACATCGATGTAGTATTCTGTTATGATATAGATGGAGCCTTTCACACTGAAGAAGATATTCTAAGCTGTCCGGTGGAGCTTACATCAAGAAGCTAGGAAGTCAATCGACAGATCAGCCAATTCACACCTTAGAATTTACGAGTAAAAATCTGGATGGGACCTTACATATCCAGAGGTACTAATGGCGTCATGAACCTCAAGCAAACTCTTGATTGAGCCAGACAGCTGGGGAGCGGATGCTGTGGCCAGGTACTTCCGGATTAGGAAATTATCGCTCCGCATGTCACCTCAGCCGAACCCAGTCGACGAGCAAACGCCGAATGAAGGTTTGATCTTAGGTAAAGTAACAATTGATGATTTACGTCTTGGAAAGAATCTGAAAGTTTCGCCATTGAGGATGAAAGTGACGGGCTCAATGGCCCATGCCTGCAATCAAGACGCCAGTCTAGAAGTGACAGGTCATACCCAAAACGTCTCGAAGAATATCATCTGTGTGGAGAAATAATTTCACCAAAGATCAAGTTCTCCTCTAGATTTCAGGCCTCGATTTGGAACCGAGAGCTTGTAGCCAAGCGATCAAGATCAGAATGTTGAAACTCGATGCAACACCGTTCTCTGGCGGGTCTTTCAAGACCACTGGCAGCCGAGCTATCTCCAGAAGAAGAGCTTCTAGCCACAGGCAAGAAAATTTTCTTGCATGCTGTCAAGATGATTATTCCTAGGGCTCAACTATGGCGTATCGTGAGCTAGCCCCCGTGTACGATCTAGACCTTCGTGTATCACGAAGATCCGTCTTAGGCTCATATCTTTCTCAATTGCTACTATTGAGCAGTAGCATTAAAGTGTTTGCTGCTCGTTATGATGAAGACTCTCTTGTATCATGTCTCCAAATGTTGAGATCGTGGCACATCAATGTGTCAAGCTTCAAGTCTCTGAACCAGTCCTCAAGCCAGGATCCAGGATCCGGTCCGAAAGAACACCATACACCACCAAACCTGCTCCAAGCAGAGAAAAGCCGGTCATCTGAAGCGAAATGCTACTTCACGAAAATTGTGAGTCGTGACATCATGAGTAAGACATTTTTAGCAATGTCTCCAGCAACGACTTGGCATCTTGGCCAGCACAAAAGCCTCAGCCCTAAGCGTCGGAAAAGCGACCGCCGGAATGTGGATCCGAGTGCACGTAGCATGGGAAAGTAGCATGAACTTTGTTCTCATCGGAATGCTGACATAGAACAACGGCTTTGGATTCCCAGCACATAGTATCGTCCATTCGCCGGAGTTGCCGTACGATAGACTGATCATTACTCTTTTTTAATCGCAATCAATCCTAAATCGTCCATATATGATCCAAAGCGTATGCATTTGCTCCATGACAAGTCGAATGACTGTAGAGTATGATGCAGTCGTCGAACACAAGAAGCTGTCATGTCCGTTTTCGGCCTCGGAGAAGCTCGATAGGTGGTTGCTACCTTTTTAAGATGCCAACTCCAGTATTAGTCTTCGATGGATGAAGTAAGCTGTTGAAGGGAGGCCGGCGTTAGCTAGTGTGACGTCTTGTTCTCCTCGAAGGACTAGATGCTTTGTCTACAAGATGAGGAGGAGGAGAGGCCGATAAAAGCACATTGGTCACGTGATGTCCCAATTTGGTCATATTGAGTAGGGTTAGGGCTTTGTCTTTCCGTGACGCGAACGCGTCTTTCCGCGTTTGATGACCCGCGATCAGAGACAACAACATCTTCAAGAACCATTTCGATCAACAGACGGTAAACAATTGCAGGCTGCATGCCCTGATTTCCGGACCTACTTGTTGTACCATATATCATAATGCCTCATTCGGTAGCGTCAAATGACTCTACACCGCGCGACAATGGCGACGACGAAATCCTCCCCGACGCCCCTGTCGCGGACAATAACGAAGCATCAGAAGAACAAAAAGCTGACACAAACGTAAAGTTAGAGGACTTGTTTGCAGACGACGACGATGACGATGAATTTCCCGCATCAAGTGCAGCAGATGTGAAGATGAGAAGCTCTCCACCTGTGGCACCCACGCCAGCACCGTATGCCCGCCCCTCAATGTGCTCATAGAAGGTTGATATGCTAATTGACCCGAACATAAAGTGTATCGCAGGGACCTTCCGGAATTGATGCAGAAGTCATGCTTGCGTTTTATCAGCGCTTGTTCCCGTTTCGACCTATGTTTCAATGGCTCAATCATGGTGTCGTGCCTTCGCCTGACATGGTTAATCGCGAGTTTGCCGTCTTTTTACAAAATGAAGCCGTGCTTCGATACCAATCATTCGCTACTGCAGATCTGTATGAGCTCTTACTGGGTAAATGTTACAGAATCATGCTGACTGTTATTTGGTGTAGATTTCGCAAGGAGATTCTACGATTAAACCCAACTCGATTCGAGATCGGACCTGTATATAGCACGAACCCACGAGACCGCAAAAGTCGACCCGGTACGCAGATGAAACCAGTCGCGAAAGAACTCGTATTTGATATTGATATGACCGATTACGATGATGTGCGAACATGCTGTTCTAAAGCGAATATCTGTCACAAATGCTGGTCCTTCATTACCATGGCAATCAAGGTTGTTGATACTGCTTTGCGAGAGGATTTTGGATTCGAGCATATTTTGTGGGTTTACTCCGGTCGACGTGGTGCCCACGCCTGGGTTGGCGATCACAGAGCAAGAAGTCTGCCCGACGATAGGAGGAAAGCGATTGCGGGATATTTGGAACTCGTGAAGGGTAATGACAAAAGTGGAAAACGTGTGAACTTGAAGCGGCCTTTACATCCACATGTTGCGCGAAGTGTCAAGCTTTTAGAGCCACATTTCAACCAAACGACACTCATCGACCAAGATGTCTTTCTTGGAGAAAAACAAGCGGAACGTCTGCTCGAATTATTGCCAGACAAGAAGTTAAGTGATGCCTTACGAAGGAAGTGGGACTCAACCCCAGACCGCTCAAGTACGAACAAATGGAACGATATTGTTACACTAGCCAAGACGATCAATGGTATAGATGCCAGAGCGCTCAAAGATGCACGATACGATATTGTCCTCGAATATACCTATCCCCGACTTGATGCGGAAGTGTCGAAGAAGATGATTCACTTGTTGAAGAGTCCTTTCGTCATCCACCCCGGTACCGGCCGTGTCTGTGTACCCATGGACGGGAGAAACATTGAAGAATTTGATCCTTTGGCTGTTCCTACAGTGACGGAGCTGCTCGCTGAGATTGACGAGTACGACAGAGAGAATCCACCCCCTGCTTCTGAAAACGGATCTTTAGATAGGAAGATACAGGACTACGAAAAGACAAGACTCAAGCCTTACGTTGATTATTTCCGCTCATTTGTTGCAAACCTGATAAAAGACGAGCGACCAGTGAAACGAGAGCGTGGCGCCGAAGAGACGACAACTGATGCGATGGAGTTTTGATGAGTAACGCGAGCTGTACAACGTGCTTACTGGAATATCGAGGCTGATAGGTACGGCGTTTGTTTTATGTTTTTCTAGCCATAGGGACGGGTAATCTATGCCACTCATGAAGTCAAAATAATCATTTTACTGTAGTTCGACATACTTTCCACATTTGACTTCCAGAAAGCCCCCCGGCGAAGCGCCAACATCGCACTAGCCGCTGATTGATAAGATTGATAAACTTACAATTCCAAGATTCACAATGTTGATTCCTCAAACTGCCCACTTTTGACCACTCCGTCCTTCGAAGACCTAAAGAAGGTTGGACAGAGATGTATAGCTGGTGCCATACGGTATTTACGGTTGCTCTGCTGGTTCAGACAGTTCATGCTGCCAGTATCCTTTCCAAAAACGAACGATGTGTCACTGCAGAAATATAGTCGGTATATGGTGTTCGGAGGGACATGGATTTTGGAGGCGTCATGGATCGATGTGTACAGACTCTCCGTGTTCAGGCTATGTATACTATGATCAGTAGACAGTGATGTTTTGAAAGATGCTCACAATCTTGAGTTCTGTCTATGACTGTAATCCTGAGTGCGATCAATTGGTAGTGGCTGAAAATTTTCACACTCTAAAATCTCCACGTACGTAAGCATATTTAGTTAACTATGTAGGCTGGAGGAGGGCGAATAGTGAAATATGACTTTGGAGGTCGATTGGAGCGCTTATGTCTGAAAAGACACCAATTTCCCATCCAGACTTTCCATGTTCAGATTATTGTATGATAGGGATTCAGCTGCATCAAAGGGCTTTTCTTAACCTGTTCTTGCTTCTTCATCAATGGGCCAGAGAGTATCTAATGGGATCACGTGACGTGGGAGCCCTAACACGACCTTTTTTGGGGCACGATGCGTGGCTTCCACCCTTGTGTCGAAGCTAGTTGCATATATATACTTGAAGAATATTAATTTTACAGTGTAGTATTATTGCTAGTGCTGGAAACAGATCCCAAGAATAAACATACACTTAGACATGAGGGCTCGACGACATTGGAATTGAAGAACAACAGAGGAAAAGGGAATAGATCCTTCTTTGATGTCATCGATTTCTTCATGTTTCTTCTGTGTACCCAAATTAGGTTTACATATTCCTTGGTTGACTAGCCCTAGACCTAGACCAGGCCTTGAGTTAAGAGTACGCCGGATGTCGTTCTGCCCCAGTGTCACGCGTTTTTATCTTCGCCCCAACTGTTTCCCTTGGAAATCGCGAGTAATTCAGCAGGCATTGAGCAGCGTGAACCATATTCTCAAGACCTATCTTCAAGGCATCACGGCGATTAAAATCCATGTAATTGCAACAGAAGTCTGTTCGATCGACCACAATGTACACAGAGTCATTTTCTCTAAAAGCGCCTATCACCAGCTGTGCCATGTCATACAGTACATCTGTTTTATTGTTGTATCCATATCAACGACTCTCTTCTGACGTCGATTGCTGTTGGTACTCATATATTTTTATCTTGACTGCATTTTGCCGTGACTCCTCGCGGAGTATACCCTTTTCATTGTAAATCAGCTGAAGTAGGATACTGGAAAGGGCCTCATATTGTGTTGCACCTTCATGTGGAATAATGTAGTACGCTTAGTGGGCGGTAGCAGGAGTTGTCTTCATAAAGCTGTAGATTGTCCAAAGAGCTATTGGCGATAGCCAGCATTGAGGTGAAATATGACCATCGTTATCACACCCTGATAATATCAGAAAGCTGGACAGCTCCGCAGTGTACCATTATCGGTAGACGCCGCTGTTGATAAATTGATCCAGGCCTGCGCCGGTCATCAACTCGTGAACATCTTTCTAATCCATATCGACGGCTATACGGTATCTCTCAAGTTGTTGGCGATGCACTTCGTGGCTGAAACCTTCAAGCTGAATCGTCTTTCGGAAGCCATCGATGACAATATGACTGAAACCGTCCTGCAGTTCTAAATCAAAGATCGAGTAAGTACTCTAAGCTGTGGTCATTGAGATAGAACTGGTTTTTCCTAGTTAAAGTACCTAAGAGTTTTCTGTCCATGTCTAAATCACAGTCAGCATGTCTTTGTTCAACTATACATTCACAAAGCTTCCACCAGAGCAGGCAATATACCTTCGTTACCCCTCTTGATTTCATCAACATTTTTTGCTACTAGTTCTTCACTTAGACGTCTTATAGCTGTGATAGAACTTTGCGCCCGAGTAGCACTCGCTTCGACACATGTGTTTCCAGGTGACAACGCTTTGAACCAGCGTCCTAAGAAAGTGTTGATCAGTCAAGCTTGAAACAGAACGTCCGGTTACTTACGAGCACCAGACCCCATGTGATAGCGTATAGCTGAGATGCGAAATTCAATGAGTATCTGATAAGCCTCGATGATCATTGCGTGCATCTCTCGATCTAGTGCATATTTCCCATTGTAAATGCTTTTATACAAGTCGATGGCAGGCAGCCTGTCTCGACTCGCTTCGATGGTAATTGGAAGGTTTCGTTCAATGCCATCTGTCTTTCGAGCTACCTTGAATTGTGTAAACTTCAGAGCCTTTTTTTGCATTATGCAAGGGGATAGACACTTATCACAAAAAGCAGGGAGATGGTAGCAATGGCCATTCCTCCGTAGCCAGGAACACAGTCTTTGACAGTATTCACCAACATAGAAAACTCGTCCATGAAGGCCAAAACCATGCTGGCCGGAGTCTGATAGCCACGCACGAGAAGTCCACAACCATACATGCTTTTCCTCTCTAACTTTGAGCTCCTCCAATCGCTCCACCGATGTATATCTCGTAGTGGCATCTCTGCCCATCCTTTAAACAGGCTCTTAGATGCATAGCAGCTGCATAATTTAAAGCTCTGGCATAACCGCGAACCCAAGTTCCACCTTAGTATTGATTTCAGGGGACCGTTAGGATTACATGTTGTCTACGCGGTTTATGAAATTCCGCTTATGTAAACACGGAATGACACTTTCCGTTGCTCTTCGATAGGTAAGTTAGGGTTTCTTTGTGGAGCAGATAATATAAATAAGAGCTGCTGCACTCTCAAGATTCAAAATATAATCACTTTGCACATCAGTATCAGATCCAGGACAATTCCTCTACTCGGACTCGCTCATTTCTCCTACTGCTTAACACGCAATCCCAATGGCTCCCACCAAGCTTCTTCTCACCGGTGCTACCGGTTATATGTGAGCTTCAATATCCTATCTGCTCGGTGGAAATTACATCTAATACCTATGCTTATGCAGTGGAGGCACTGTTCTTACACAGCTTCTCAGCTCAACCCTCCCTGAAATCAAGCAGTTGTCCATTTCTGTCCTGATCAGGAAACCTGAGCAAGCCGGAATATACAATTCCAAAGGCGTGACTCCCATCATATTCAACGGTCTGGAAGATGTAGACCACCTACAAAGAGTCGCGAGTGAGCACGACATTGTTCTTCATGCTGCAGACTCTACAAATGCTGCCGCCGCCGAAGCCCTAATTCGGGGTCTTGCAGCCAATCAAGCAAGCAACAAGGCGACAAAATACTTCATACATACCAGTGGAACCTCGAGTCTTGGAGACCAACCGGTATCTAAGCAACTCATTGAGAATCGAGAATTTTCCGACAAGAATGATGATTTATACAACTACATGGTGCAACGCGAAGCCGCTAAATCATATGCTCAACGAGCCACAGATATCAAGATCGTCGAAGTCGGTGAAAAGACTTCGGGCGTCAGCACCTTTATTGTCAAAGCACCTATTATCTACGGCAGAGGGACGGGATTCTTCAACCAAAAATCCTTCCATATTCCGTTCTTGATCAAAGGCGCACTTACGGCCGGTCATGCCCAGTATGTGGGTGATGGTTCCGGTGTCTGGGATTACGTTCATGTTGTTGACTTAGCTGAGCTTTTCGAGCTTCTTGTCGCCAAGATCCTGAAAGGCGAGACCGGAGATTTACCGTCCGGAAAGAAAGGGATATACTTTGCAAATACTTTGAGGCATTCCTGGAAGGAATTAGCCGAGGGCATCGCTAGATCCTGCTATGAGGACGGCCGTTTTGGATCGCCAAAGACACAATCACTCACTCTCAAGGAAGCGGCCGCCATATATACCGGAGGAGACGAGTACATAGCGGAAGTCGGATTGGCATCTAAGTACGTGTATACCAGTTGACCCAGTCTATCCAATCTTCTGAGGAGTTCTATGCTGACTTTGTTTTCTAGCTCTCTCACAAACGCTGACTTGTCTCGCGAAATTGGTTGGATGCCGAAGATGACGGAGGCTGACTTCCAGCAAAGTCTAGCAGATGACTTGAACCTTATATTGAGCTCGACATAATCATGCTGAAGCTCATGTTGTGAACCGTAGTAAGGCTCTTGAACCTCACTTCAGGTGTTTAAGCTGTTTACGGCGCAACGATTTTCTTCGATCAAGGCTATACATAGTGGACAAACAGCTATATATATAAATATGAAATAAATAGAGTTGATGTACATTATACACTTTTTTGAAATTGCTTTCATATCATCTGAACAACTCAATGTTCCCTTGTTGCTGCATTTTCTTCACGGCTGGTTAGGGTCAATGATCAAGCTCACCAGGTGACGCATCGAACCCTAATTTCGCTTCTCATCATTTCAAGTAACTACGCCCTCGCCGCGGAGCGCCTTCAGAGAGTATTCAGTAGACTGACCAATGTTGTTCAAACTTGACCAAAGAGCCTAGCAATGTAGCGTAGGTCCCATCTTATCTTTCTAAAACCCGAATAAGTTCTTCCGATGCCAGAATGTATTTATTACAACCAGGAGACTTAGGGCCACTCATCAAAGCAAACAACCCAAGCGTCTCGTGTAGCGAGAGTAGAGCCATGCCAATCGTGATCTGTGGCTACAAGGTAGATATTGCAGACCGTCAAGTCCAGCCAGAGTCCATCATTTTTTACCGGAGTAAGGGCCTTTGGTACTACGATATGTCGACGAGAGGGTTGTGTAATTTGGAGAAGCCATTGCTTCGGCTCGCGCGGATCTTAGTGGAGGATCTTGGGCTGGTGGGATTCTTCTCTTTTTAGGCTCTTGCTTCTTAATGAGGAGTCTGGTATTGTGATGCTTCTAAGAACTCGTCCCGTTGTTAAATAGAGATCCATTGGCGTCTAGAAAGAGCTACATTCCTCGCTAGCTATGTGGTGGGATTATCTTACGAGGTTCCTAAAAATGTGAGAATTACCGTGATTCAAAAGTCAGTGTAAAAATAGGATATCTGATTTGTTCGATTCGCGAATCCGCTCGATTAGATGCCACAACAGAAAAGCAGAAACAGCCCATATCCAGTTTCTAAAACATAATACATAATCGTCGAAGTAGGCGTACACATAAATCACAAGGCTTGACGGGGGCATAAATACATAAATAACTCCCATTTCCCAAATGAGGCGATTTTGCAGGAAGGTAATAAGAAAATGTGCATCATGAAGAAGAAAGAAAAAAGTCATCTGATGTATCCAGGGGGAATAAAAGTCGTAAAAATTCAAAGTTGCGTTTTCTTGTCATCCTTTTCCGTTATAGTGTTGGTTACTCCTCGTCAGTCAACCGACGTAGGATACTGATACTCAGAATCATAACGAGTAATCCTATCGTCACGACGACAAGGAGACCAAATCCAAACCAACCCAGCACCATGGCAGATGAACCCACGCCACTTTTCAGACTGCCGTTGGCTAGATTTTGCACCATTGAACTTGCTGCCACAGACGCTGTATGTTGCCACAGCACAGATACCAGCACGAAGACGGAAGAGATTCCGATCAAAGTCAAGGCGACTTGCGATACGGGTCGGGAGGGGAAGGGTCTCACTTCGCGCTCGGAGCCGCTTGCGTCGATTTCTTCGTGCCAGCCTGGGAATGTGGCTAGGAGGATGAAGCAGAAAAAGGCAAGGACAAGTGCGACGATTCTGTGGCGGCTTATTAGCATATTTCCCACGTTCACGCCGAACAAAGGAGAGCTCACATTAAATAAGGAAATACAACAGTATCTTTGAATCTCTCCGCTAACCAGATCACATTCAACGGATCTTGATCAACAGTAACGACCTCCGCCAGCGCCGTGGCATTGGCATTGCAGATGAATGCACCGTTGTCTGGCGAAATGCAGATACCGAAGAAACCCACTCGGACCTCCATGGTAGCACCTCCGATGATGTTCGCAATAGCTGTTGACACACCTGGGTCCACTTGCGCTGGATCAAAAGTCGGTGTATATTTCTCATAGTATATCGATATAAGAAAGATTGTGGGTATTTGCGGTGATGACGAGGAGCATCCAGCTAATAGGAGAGCTAGAGAGGCGTTAGCTGGCAGCTATGATGTGTTGGGGCAGTGCAGTACTTACAGAGTAATATAATGGCAAGTGCAATGAGCATCATAAGCACATGATGGTATCCTACCATCTGGTATATTCCTATTTCAAGGTTAGCATAATTGCGTATGTCACAGCACCGCAGCAGACAAACTTACTCGAAAACCCCTCTGGTAAGGCCGGCATTTTGAATGTATAGATGTGACAACCCCAATATCCTTAGTAGACCTGCTAGTCCGTCCCCAGATGACCTCACTTCTCGGACCTCCGAGAAGGAGTCTTGACCGTAAAACGAAAAGTGCCTCTCAGCACGGAGAAGCTCGTTTGCACGCCCGATTCGAATTTCAAGTGAAGAGTGCGTCAGGTCGATCGGTTTCTCCCACGTGGTTTGCTGAACTCTCGAGATGGAGTTGACAGCGGCACACTCGGGTTCTCTGGAATGTATGGCGGAACTTGAGGAATGCGACAATGCGACAGTGTCCAACGGTGCGTGCCTGAGATCCGGAGTTCGAGATCGAAGAGACGTAACGTATATATGTCTAGAGCAGCAGGTATCTCAATTAGATCAGTATGTTCACTCCAAACGAATGTCAAGATGTGCGTGTAGATGCAAGTGTGGTATGGTAGAGTAGAGAGATGAAGAAGGGAAAAGACCGTGGCTTTGTTCAGGAGAATACTTTCCACTTTCTCAGGCTTCAGCAATCCACATCAGAACCCAACGCTCAGAAACACGAAATTGAGGTGGTCGGACAAGTAGTGATGGAGCAAGTATCTACAGAAGCTCCAGCGGTGGCTGGATTTCGCATCGCAAAGAGGTAGAGTAGGTGGCTGGGCCAACGAGCATTGTTTACATGTCCGTTGCTGGGGAACGGGTGACTTTACCGCCTGGCAGAAAATGCCATTTTAAGTACAGCTCTATGCCTAATCTGGTATGGTCGCGGGCTGGTGGTGGGGCGTCTGGAGCCTGAGGCAGACTATGGACCCACCTTTTGGGTTTTAGGTTGAAGCTTGGCGTTTCTGCTGGGGCCAATCGGTCTGAGGTCATCGAAAGAAGAAAATACACGTAGATAAATGTAGATATGATGATAAAGGAATACTGCATAGTAGCCAATGCGCCAACTGTGACTAGTGCAATGATACAGAACAGTCAATCCATATCCCAATACTCCAGACCGGACCAAACACCAATCACCCTACCAAAACTCCTGTACAATGCTTCCAATAATGAATCAACCAGCCATCTTATCAATATCCGGCTATTTCGGGACAAAAGAAAATCGCTTCAAGTTAAGCGTCTTACGCGGCTCGCTGTCGTTCAACGATTCTTCCGTCTCTTCTCCATCGCTGCTAGGAATGATCTGGTCTTCGCTCCCCTGGTGATTGGCTTTCAGAAGAGACTCTTGCGACATGTCTCTGGCCAGATCAGACTCGTAACCAGAGTCACCAGCAGCTTTCGTCAGCATTCGCTGTGTCGTGAAGGTGTCCATAGATTTGGATCTTGATAATGCGCTTTGCCCTAGTCTTTGAAGGGGAGTGAGCCTGCGACGAAGTGAGCCACCTCGATTGATTGAATTTCCGGCGATCCTCGGCGGGGAGCGAGATTGCGATGTGGCAAAGGGCAAGGGTGAACTCTCGGACGGGGAAGGCGCGGATCGAGCACAACTGCTAGTATTTCCTTTGAAAACAAACTTTGAGAGCAAAGACGCATTCTGCCTTTGAACATGTGCCTCTAACACATGGTTGAATAACTCTGGGTTGTTGTCAAGGCTGACTGATTGCTTATTGCTGGTAACGCTTTCTTCCTGAGTCGGACTGTTTCTATCCCCCTTGACAGTATCTGCTTCCACGACAGAGCAAGAAGGCCCCTCAGCACAATCGTCAGCGGGAGTACGAGCACCTTCTGGCGTATCAAATGCCTCCGTTGAAGTACTCAAAATCGACGACTGGTCAGGTTCTGCTCTCCCTGTCGAGCCGGAAGACTCAGGCATTTCGGAAGAGAGCTGGAGCATTATATCCTCTGCCAACTCATCTGAAAATACGCCAAAGGTAGATCGCCGAGCTTTCTTTGTTCGTGAAAGTTTCTGCCCACTGGGACTGGGTTGTGCAGTCGAACTAGGAAAGAAACGACTTCTCGCTTGCTCAGGAGGTGTTGGAAGTGCATCTTCCCCAGCATCAGAACACAGTCGCGGACGTTTCGTCGCAGGTGGCGCGGATGAGATCTTGGCAGCTCGCGCAAGGAAAGACTCCCTCTCAGCAGTTCGAGGTGTGCTGTTGAACTGACGGCTCAAAGAAGCAGAAGAATTCGAGCGGGTCAGCACTCCAGGCGCATTAATGGGACTAGGTCGCCATGAACTGTTGGCATGACGCTCAAGCAGACGTTGCTGACTAGGAGATGGGGTGAGACTGTTCGGGTCCAACTCAGCAAGAGGCATGCGTGTGGGCGTGAAGAATGAATCGATGGGTTTGTGAGGCTTGAGTTCGGTAGAGGATGCCAGCGTTTGTCTCCTCAACAACCCCGGCATAGCCCTTGAGGCAAAAGAGGGAACATATTTGATGGTCTCCTTAGTGACAGGATGCAAATCGCCACATGCAACACCAACCGCAAGCTCCGGATCGTAGTCCGCGCCGATATAGGGCATTTCATCCAAATTCATGCCAGGGCCCGGGACAGTAAGGGTAACCAGCTTTTGGGCAGTGGGACAGAAAACACGCTGGTAGAGGAATGTGTTCTCTGCCTGTCTAAAGCTATCGAGGTATCCGGCCGGAACCTGATAGTGTCCTTCAAACTGAAGAACTCTTAGGACTTTCTCCACGCTCTTGTATTTGCGCATGCTGCGATACGCCGTTTTAAGGCCCAACTTTGGTATATTGGACAGATAGTCGCAACCACTCAATATACACATCCGACGGAAATCAGCATCAGTCCATCCAATTAGACTGATATCCCTGCAAGCCGCGAAATCACCGCGATTGATCTCAATGCAGTCGCCATGCTGGTCCAGTTTCGAGAGAAGTCGTTTTGCGCCAAAGACCAACAAATCCGAATCCTCTGAAATAATACCGTTAATAATACCCTGCTGTTCCAAATAAACCAATTGGGCGTCTGCTTCATACGGAGCGACGACGTATTGAACTTTCATTCTCTTCAATTCTTCAATCAATTGGCGAGCCATTTCGGGTGTAACGTCGACGGCTTTCTGAAATTCCTGGTATGCTTCTGCCACGCGACCTTTACTTTGCAGTTCCAAGGCTAGCTTTCGACTGTCCTCTCGTTTCTTGAATCGATCGGCCTCGGTTCCGGATTTGCTGGGTAAATCGCCGCCGTCGAAGACTAGGTAGGGCGTTACACCAAAAAATAAGAGCATGCGAACACGGTTGAGTACGAAGTCGACATGTCTGTTATCGTTAGTAGGCTAAAGCACAATTTGCGTTCCGTCAACTAACCTAGTGGTGGGCTTGCTCAAGGCCAGTTCCGTGGCACAGGCCACTGTGCCTCTGTGAAGCCATCCGTAGGCATCAACCCCCAAGGTCTGCCCATCGAATTTCTTCAAAGTACATGGTTTTTGGATGGATTTCAGTAGACCATGAAGGCCTATCCATCAATGCAAAGTTAGATGATTGAAATCTGTGGATGATCGTCAAATGAGACGTACCTTTAATACCCATGTCAGGCGTAGTCCCTGATAGCCGCTTTGTTTACATCAACATTTAGATCAAAGTAGGCCGGTATACAGTGCACTCATGAGCGGTGATGGAAGGTGAGTTATAAACAATGGTATATCCAAAAGGCGAGAGGAAGTATTTATCAAGGGCTGTTGCTGGTGGTGTACTGATTGTCGATCGGAATGCTCAAGGCTCGTGAGGTGTTCCCGTACGACGCGCCTCTAGACGCGATGCTTATCGCCTGGTCTTGGCGGCGATCAAAATAGATTCAATGGAATCCGCCTGATTGGTCCCCCGCCTCTAGCCTGACCGCCTTCTATTCTGCAGCCCAAAAAAAAAAAAACCATGGACTTGTTTGCACATAAACTTATCTAATTTTTGCAATTATCACAACACTTGAATAATTTCTGGCAGTTCAGATTCAAAATGCCTCTCAAGAATCTCAGCAAGATCCAGAAGAAGCTGTCCAAGAAGCGTGGCAAACTCAATGCTTTACATGAAGACAGTCGCAACGCAAAAATATTGCGCCGAGCGTCAGCACGAGAGGACCGCATTGCTCGAGTCGCAACCTCAGCAGTGATTGCGCGACAGAGTTTTTGTAAGTATGCTGCTGTGACAGGTGACTTATGGCCTGCTGACTTGGCCGGTGACAGTGGACCGAGCGTTGTACTTTCAGGAATGCTTGGAAGAACTCTCCGAACCGATTGCCATGACAGATGAAGAAATCGTCGAGCTTATACAAGGGTACGTTGCTCAAAGAAGCGTCTTTGCATCTCAACTATTGCGTTTTGTGGAGTAGTGGCTAATTCTTGATTGAAGGTGGATTCATCGCGGCGACGAAGAGCTCCAAGAACTACAAGAAGAACGCAGAAAAGGTCGACCGCCCAGCAAACGAGAGGAGAATCTTAAACAACGATCCGTCACCGAGGAGAAGGAATATAGATCGGGATTCTGGATGCCGGACGTCACGCAACAGGAAGTCCGCCAGCAATTGAGGATATGGAACGGCCAGTGGTCGAGTCTCAGCGCATTAAAATTCATTCGATTCCTCGAGGGAGGCACTAAACAGCCGTCTACATTCCCGCCGGGGGGGCTGTCATAATCCAATTCAATGTGATATGTGTTACGACGTTATGCCGCTGTACGAATAGAATATAGACTTTTTTTTCCCTTTTCTATAGCCTCTGCTTGGTCCCTGACACCTTCTTCTCCTACTATCTTTTTTTTGATATCGATCGTTTCCTATCATCTCATGAAAAGTCTGGACCATATACTACTCATACTACCACCATACTACTAGTATAACTATCTACTGTACCAAACATGGCGATTTACATCACCATGTCGAAGATTTTCCGACGCTCATTGGCCGGGCCCGGGAAGCTCGTAACCTAGAACAGACTAGCGCCACCCGGCGTTTCCCATAACTTTTTTGAGCTTCGTCAAACATCATCCGTTGTCCATCATCCTCTACAATACATTTATCTCCAAGCAACCTGATATTCGTCGATAAACATCCCGATCAAAAATTTTCCGCAAATAAACAGCCAAGATACACAATGCTTTCTCTCCGTGCATTCACCCGTTCGGCGCCTCGTGCGTTCGCGCGCTCCTATTCCATTGCCGCTCGCCCTACAACCGCTCGTCTCGCAACTGTCCAGCGGCCCTCATTGCTCCAGAAGTCCTTCGTCAAATGCCAATATCCTGCTTTCTCCACAGCCAGGATCTTGCGCGAACCTGCTGGTGAAGGTGATTATAAGCGGATACGATCGAAACGATAAGGAAATGGATGGCTAACAGCCATTTATAGTTGACATCGAGCTTAGCGAAAAGTTAGCAGAGGAACTCAGCCATGAACAGAGCTCCGGAGAGATGGAAGAACCTGCTGAAGTTATCAAAACATACTTTGAGGGCAGCAATTGGCAGGTATGTACAAAACGATATTTGGAAGTTGCTTCGTCTAACTAATTGATTGTAGATCAAGGATGTTGCCGGAGAGCAAGAAGTTGTTTTGACCCGCAAATTCGGCAATGAAAAGTATGTTCGCCTTTTCCCAAGCTCGCCAGCATACAGTCACTGACCTATCATTCTGTAGGATCCGCGCTACTTTCACCGTCTCTGACCTTCAGAACGTCGCCGAGGACGAATTCAACGGCCTCTCAGAGAGCGAGTACGAGAACGTAAACCAAGGTCAGCCCGGCGAACCCATCTCAACCCGCCCCGAAGACAGCATCGCCCCCTCCGACCGCGACTATGACAATGAAATGGCCGGATTTCCCGTCCGCGTCAACATCACCATCGAGAAGCCCGGCAACGGCGCCCTCCTCTTCCAAACCACTGCCTCTGACGGCGCCTTTGAGATCCACGAGGTTTCGCAATTCGACAAGGCTGACCTTGCGGAGGCTGAGACTGCTGAGAAGGACTGGCACCGTCAGAGCCTTTACAGCGGCCCTGCTTACACAAACCTTGATGAGGAACTTCAGGTCCTCTTTGAACGTTACCTTGAAGAGCGTGGCTTCAATGCTGAGTTGGCCAACATTATTCCTGATTATATTACCGTCAAGGAGCAGAAGGAATACACCCGCTGGCTTGAGAGTAAGTCTCACTTATCTTCAGAAAATTGTATGTTTCAGGTACTAATAAAGTCTTTCACAGCCGTCAAGAAGTTCGTCTCTGCTTAAATATTTGATACTCAACTTTCGAATGTTTTGTGATCTTCGCTCTTCTCTTTTTGTCTTATCTTGAACAACCTATTTTACTAACAAACATACCTGTACCTGCGTCCGTCCGAACGTTGTCATTCACGCACCCGCGCCCTTCTAATCGCCGTGCCGTTTTGGCTCAAACATATGTATCATAGAAACCAGATTTAATGCAAACATTATCATATCCATCTTGACATTCTTAAAGCTATATTACGTGTGGGTATTTTTATGGTAAACTGGGTGAGTATCCTGCCAAAAACAAATGGCGAAATACAGGTGAATCGGTATCAGTCAGGTTGGTACCTCTGCCGTGCATGCTGCAAGCGTCTTGTCCTTGCCGCAGAATCGTCACGTCGAGACCGTTCTCTCTCAGTTGGCCCGCGACGCTTAACTATCCTTCCCGATTCAAACCTCGGAGAACCAGACACAGATCGACCATCAGAGGCACCCGCCACAGAGGCCGATCTACTTGAACGTGCACTAGTACTATCATGATACTGCACATGCCGATCCCAATCCTGAAGCGAGTTATACGGACTCCTCAACCACGAATTCAACTCGTGCAGAAACAAGCGCGCATTCGCTCTTCCGATAAACTCCTGCAAAAGCTCCTCTGCCTGTCCTGCGCTTCCTTTGATATCGACGGTACGTAGTATGGCAATGATGTATTCCAGCAGGAATTCTGCGTTGTTGGCTCGTCGATTTTGCAGTCTTTGTTCGCTCGGCCGGGGTCTGCCGGCTGGCTGCTCTTCATTGCCGTGCGCTTCAGTGCCGTCAGGGTTCAGGAATTCGAAGACTTGAAGCTCTCGCCTGATCCATTTCCGGGCTCGAGAGACGAGGTTCTCGTCGCGGTTGAACAGTTGTGGTGTGAGTTCGCGGTATTGCGAAAGACGATTGGAGCCCACGCGGAGTGAAAATAGTTGGTTGCGATAGACGTGGCGGCGCCGAGACAATGCGTCCTCGGTGTCGGGGGCATAAGGTGCTCGATGCTGGAATGGTCTACGTCGGGGATGTGGCCTGTTCAAATGGGTGCCTCGAGGAGCATAGGTACCTGCGACGGCGACGCGGTCTTGGGGTGGAGGAAGGACATAGAGCTTCGGACCCTGGGGAGATTGTAGATCGTACTTGATTGCGGTCAATTCTGTTTTGCCTAGAGATAATATTAGACACAATAAGAGAAGCGTAAAATGGCGAGATACATACACAAAGGGCATACCCGCCGCTGCTGCAACCAGCTCGCAAGACACAAAAAATCAAAATTGTCATGTTTGCAGGGTATAGCGATGGCCGCCTCGCTGACGGCATCTAAGCATATGACGCAAGGACTCGTTGAGCCATCTTCATCTTCAAGCGCTACCTCTTGCAGAGTCTTATTGAGAATTTCTTGCCGGACATTCGCATCGTCAGCCATGAAACAGCCGAAACTGAGTTATGTCCTGTCACTGTTTATCCATTGTTTCGTAAAGATGAGGAGAGAAGAAGAAGAGACGGGGACATCGAATCATGCGGCGACTTGCCCGCGGGTGGGTCACGTTTTTTTACCCCAGCGGCAAAGCAAGGCTGCTCCTTCCTCGTTGGTTGCAGGAAACAATACAGACAATCTTCCCCTCGTCCGTGAGTCCTCTTGACTGTTTCTCTCCTCTCTTTCTCTTCCCAGATGCCATGCTGAAGTCGGCCAGAAGCGTGGTGAGTGCAATCGGTGCATACAAGCAGCTTCACAACATGCCGCTCAACGGGATAGCTTCGGCTTCCCATACCATCACCAATTTGAAGAGATGGTCGGTCGCTGGAAAAGAGCTTCCTGGTATATACTTCCCATTGAGATGGATTTGAATTTGCGTATGCGCTCGCTGTTTGTTCCAGGCTTACAAGGAATTATAGATGTGTCGCAAATAAAGACGATCCATGTCTACGACTTTGACAATACCTGTAAGTTGTCTTGGACTGCATAGTTGAACATGGTCTAACATGAGCAGTATTCAGCAGCCCTCTACCGAACCCGCTACTATGGAACGGACCGACGATCGGCTATCTTCAGACTTACGAGGGCTTCGCTAATGGAGGATGGTGGCACGACCAAAACATTTTATCGGCAACTGGAGAAGGAGCTGATATCGAAGAAACTCGGGCGTGGGCAGGATGGTGGAACGAACAAGTGGTACAGCTGGTCGAATTGAGCATGAAGCAAAAGGATGCTATCACTGTTCTCCTGACTGGCCGCGGCGAAGACAATTTTACGGACATTATCAAGCGCATCATCACGAGTCGGAAGCTTGAATTCGACCTGATTTGCCTCAAGCCTGAAGTCGGGCCAAACGGTCAACAATTTCCGTCAACTATCGCATTCAAGCAATCTTTTCTCGAGTCTCTGATCAGTACATACCATCAGGCAGATGAGATCCGAGTTTACGAGGATCGAGTCAAACAGTAAGTAATTTAAGACAATTTTATGAACGTGTTGCTGAACTCCACAGTGTCAAAGGATTCCGTGACTTTTTCGCAAAAGTGAACGAGCGATATGCTCAATCACAAGGCGATCGAAAACCGATTACTGCAGAGGTCATTCATATCGCAGAAGGCACGGTTCATCTTGATCCAGTCACAGAAGTTGCCGAAGTGCAGAAAATGGTCAATGAGCACAATAAGCTCTACCATGATCCAGCAAGCAATCACACAAAATCTCCATACGGAAGGCTGAAAATCAAGCGATCCGTCCTCTACACCGGCTACCTCATCAACGAGAAGAATGCAAACCGTCTGGTGGCGGAGCTTCTACAACCGGCTTTACCCGCCGGTATAGCAGAAGGCAATGAGGTGAAGCCGTTGGCTAACATCATAATGATTACCCCACGGCCGGCACCAAAATCAATTCTGAGAAAGGCTGGTGGTATGGGAAAGAAGATTAGCTGGCGGGTGACTGGCTTGGGTCACTGGGATCACAAATTGTGGGCAGCACGAGTTGAGCCGGTATCTGCGAATGAGACTTATTACACTGAAACGTCTGTCCCCGTGGTCGTACTTGGACTCCGGCGAGGTGCACGACCAGTTGATGCAAACCGAATTCAAAATTGGCAACCCGTGGACCCAGACAAGTCCCTTGTCTTCGATTCCGTTGTTGGAGAGAGAGCTCTTTTGCGGGTGGATGAAGATGGCTCAGTGGGATATGATTGGGGAAATCAATATGGCAACAAAAGCAACAAGAGACGTCATCCAACTGGTCGCCAGGATGAAGATATGCCAGAACCGACTAGGAGCACCCACGATTCCAATCCGTATCAGGCACTGGGTGAAAATGGCACAGCTATACGTGCCTATCATGGCGGACGAAGCCATGATACTAGTTTTCGGGGCCGCGGTAGGGGACGAGGCTCTGGTTCCGGAAGAGGGAGGGGAGCGCCTTTGCGAGGCGGTGGTCGTGGTCGTGGCCGCGGCGGCTCGACTCATGACAGTAGTCGTGGATATCATGGCTATCGGTCGCTTGACGAGCATCAGATGAACTCGGATCATGGCAACTCCCACAACAATCATAGCAGCTCTAATGGCGGCGTGCAGCTGATGGACTATTGATCTTGGGGCAAGATGACTGATTTCGAAAAAGCTATCATTCGTTGATCGTGGAAATATGTTTATCTGATGATACGACGAAGGTTTATGTCAAATTTCGCAGCACTTCTTTTTAACCAAACGCGATGCATGATCGGCGTTTATCGTGGCGGTGGATGGTCTCGGCGTTCGATTGTGAGGTTTGCGGGATTGTTTCGATTGTATTATACTGAAGTATTTTGTTGTTCCTGACATGTGTGATAACAGCATTCTTGTTGAAAGAATCATCTCGGTCAATTTTCTGGTCTCCCGCTTAGGATTTCTCGCATGTGAATAATGAAGTAGTCTCTTGAATGTATCATATGCATAACTTTTAAGCAATCCAGCTAACTATGTGATATCAGCAAGAAACCTACTATTACATATATGGATATACTCCGTGTTGAAAGGCTAGAAGCACGTTCAGACAGCACACCCGAATTAAGATGCCTGCGTAATGCTGCTCAGAATTAGGGCTCATCGTACATAGGATCCGGAGTAACTTGACCAGGTTCAGTTGCATGGCCCAATAAATGCTAGGAGCTTTTTCAAAAAAACATTAGGCAACTACATATGCCAAAAGAACCAATCTTCCCTCCACAATTCAATCACATAGGGAGAATTCGATATCGGATCGGGTCTCCGAGAATCTGTGCGGATGGACGGCACTAACAATGTAGATTATCGCGGTCTAGTAATTCTCGACTGAGAGATCACTTTGATGATCTACATACTCAGTCAATAGACATGATTTACAATGCATACACTTCTATGTATGTGTTCTAACTACGTAGTTAGAGTTCCACGATCGATCTTTGTTTGTCGGGTACGTGTTCTTGGTGTTCTTGGGGCTCTTGCCAGAAGGCATTAGACGATTAGGTCTCAACAATCATCACCCTCAACAAGACAAGTCTGATCTGTAGTTGGAAAAAAAAATGAATCTCGAATGCGTGACATGACCAGCTGAACTGCTCGGCTCGTAGATGAATGACGATATACTCGGAAGTCGGAGTATCGCAACCTTGAAGAGATCCGTTACACAACATCCGATGTATTTCAAACAGAGACTTGTCAATTCCACATGCTTACCAGGTAGTTGACGCAGCCTGTAGGAAAGACTAGCTGGATTTACTATTTGCAAAGCTTCGGTGTGTCCCC
Organism: Talaromyces thailandensis; assembly: GCA_019828575.1. Classification (NCBI taxonomy): domain Eukaryota; kingdom Fungi; phylum Ascomycota; class Eurotiomycetes; order Eurotiales; family Trichocomaceae; genus Talaromyces; species Talaromyces thailandensis. Next base: position 320,000 of record JACVQZ010000133.1, read on the forward strand.
TGTGCTGCATGTGGTCCCTGACGAATGCGTACAGGTACTCCGGGAAGCCCAATTGATATCTCCCGTTGGCCATCACTTCTTTCCTCTTTCAACAACACTATTGAATTCGTCATTATTGCTTCGTCAACTCAAAAAAAGAAAAGATGAACGACTCTTCCTCTCAAACGAACCAAAGAAAAAAGATCAACCAGCCAGACGGAGTACGGAGTTTGGAAAAATATCATAATTCGTCAATTCGAGGGACAATTGTTTAGCATCCGCTCCCGGAAGTATCAGGTACTCACTCGCTCACTCACTAACTACGACTCTGTAACTGCATTGGATGTTTACTACTTGTAATGTCTACCTCATTTATGATCGCCATTGTCGAATGACATTGAGCAAACGGAAATGACAATCAAAACGCGAGAAAGGAGAATGTGATTCTCCAATACCATGCGGAGTATTGTTTTGGGGATCTGCGATTGAAGTCGGGTCGTTTTCGTGAAGATGGCTGCTGCATTGGACTACGACACACTAGACTCCCGGATCTTCGATTTGTCTAAGTATATAAGGGGGAAGACGTCTGACTTGATCACCATGTTTCTTCTGATCATCAGCAAGGATCAGACAAAGACAAGGACGAGGCAAAGCCGACAGAGACCTTCCTATATCATTTCAAGTAAGCACCATTGAATATGCTGTGTGCAACCCAGTACTAACAAACTACACCAGATTAGAAACTATATATACCGACAAGATGAAGTTCATCTCTGCAGCAACGGCTTTTGCCATGCTGAACGCGGCTCTGGCTGCCCCCTATTTTCCTTTCCCCTCATTGGAAGAATCCGGCGCTCAACCATCCGAGTGCGCAGTTGCGAAGCGTCAATTCGAGTTCCCTGCTCTTCCTTCTGGATCCGCCACTCCCACCTTCCCAGGCTTCGAGCGTCCTGATTTCGAACGCCCTGCTGCAGCCCCCTCGGTTCTCGCTAAGCGCCAATTCGACTTCCCGGAGCCTTCAGGTTTCCCCGCTGGATTTGAGCGCCCTACTCTTCCCTCCGGCGTTGCTAAACGTCAGTTCGAGTTTCCCGAGCCCTCTGGCGCGGCTACTCCAGGCTTCCCTGGGTCTGACGGACCTTTTTTCGAACGTCCCGCCTCCCCCTCAGGCTTCGCAAAGCGTCAGTTCGAATTCCCTGAACCTTCCGGTTTCCCTGGATTTGAGCACCCTCCTTTTCCGTCTGGCGTTACTAAACGTCAATTTGAATTCCCTCCGCCCTCCGGTTTCCCGGAATTGGAGGGCAGCTCCGGGTTCGAGCGCCCTGCTCTTCCCTCTGGCTTTGCTAAGCGTCAGTTCGAGTTCCCTTCGCCATCCGGTTTCCCGGGCTTTGAGCGTCCTTCCTTCGCCGCTCCCTCGGGCTTCGTAAAGCGTCAATTTTCCTTCCCCGAGCCTTCCGGCTTCCCTTTCCCTGAGCCCTCTGCTTTCCCATTCGAGAAGCGTCAGTTCACGTTTCCCCGACCTTCGGGTTTCCCCATCCCTCCAGTGGAGAAACGTCATGAGCCTTCTGGTACCCCGACGCTGCCTTCTGGGTTCCCTACCCCTACTCCGTTTACGCCCCCTGCCTTCTCTACCCCTACCCCTACCCCTACTGCGGCTTAAAGGGTTGCCGATGTGCTTTGAATAAAGCCTAGCTAGCCTTATAGTCTGGTCAAGTATTTGGCAAGAGAGTTGGAAGCTAAAGTTAGAGTGTTTGTTGATAATGCGTGCTCCGATTGGAATTGTTATTTGTCAATGTTTTGGAAAATAATGATGTATCTCACTCTCCTTATATGCTTGCGCAAAACCTGTTAGATAATATGAAATATCCAGTTATTATATATCTAAATTCTCAATCCTTGGTGCCTAGCTAATGGGTCATATTCTTCGTATATGTACGAGCATGTAACCGTCCCAACCAAGACCTAGATGTATACCGTCGAATCCTCTTTCCAAATATCATAAAAATCACGACAACCAAATTATTAGCGAGCAACACAGCACAGAAAATGCCCGAAATAACAACTGCATAACCTCGCTCCAGTACCCAGTCAAGTAAATACAAGCTCATTCCAAAGGAAATAGCTTGTTTGCCGAGATTCATGGCAATTAGCATCTCGGGCGTGTTTGCGTAGTACGAGTCCACGGCATAGGCAAGTACGAATGTAAAGTAAAAATACGACCCGAACTGATCCATGGCCACACCCGCAAAGTAGCCCATCCAGTGCAAATTACGCTCTGCAGTGAACCCAAACAGGATAAGACCGGCTGGTGGGATGAGCATTGGTAGCAATAAGATACCCAGGCGCATTTCTGCCTCTCGGATACCGCCGTTCTTCTTTGTGAGGTATGCCGCTAGACGATCGGAGCTGGAAGTAAAAGGTAAAGCCAGGGCGTAGCCAACGAGAGTTGCAATTGCGAGAAGGCCAGAATTTGTTTGGCTCCAGTTGTATGGTGGCGCTGTGATCTTGATAGGAAAGACGTAGTTGAAAGAGAAGGCTCCAAGACCGATGTATATACCTGATATATGTGTTAGTAGCTTAGACTTGTCGAAAGCAGGGTTGTATACCATACCGAAAGTTGTGATAACCCAGAGAACGGCTGGGACGCAAAAATAGGTGAATGAACGCAGCATCGTAGCAAAAAATCGTGCATCATGATCAATAGAGCTCCAGGGACGCAGGGTGGACAGATACGTCTTGCGAGCTGGAATGACTACCGGACTTATACTCTCGGTATGCGCAGATGTCTGGAACTTTTCATCGGCAACATCAGACGGCTGAGTGGTAGTTTGTTCCGGTCGTTTAAAGCTTGTCTCTTCTACAAGGAAAAATGCTGCGACGAGAAGAGCGGCTGCAAAAGCTAGAACGACATAGAAGAACAACCTCCAAGAGTAACCACCGGCGAGCATGTAACCAGCGTACAGAGGCCCGGTCGACCCGAGACAGAGACAGACTGCCAGCCATTAGTTACGCTGTCGGACTCTTGAAGTAAAACGTACTTGTATAGTATCCCAATCTCTTTCCTCGTTCGTGTAAGAAGAATATGTCGTTGACGAGCTGCACAGGAAGTGATTCGCAAACTCCGCTACCAAAACCGCAGAAAACGCGAGCAACCATAAGACCTTCGTAGGTTGTGGCTTGTGAGGCACCGATCAATCCGCCGACAAACTAGACATATGTTAGTGTATTCGGTCAATACCAGGTTTGAAATACTGACAAATGCCATGGAGAGCAGTGTCACTGGTCGACGCCCGATTTTGAGATACAAAGGCACGAGGATGAGTGAACCTTGTAAAGTTAGTATAATTTGACCACTGTAGACAATTGGATTCACTCACCAAATCCGAACGCAAGGTTAGGATAAGACACCAACCCAGAAGCAATTGTGGGTGAAATATCAAACTCTTCAGCGTAGATATTAATGTAGACTGCCGGTCCAGTAAGGGCGCTGTTCCCAAGGAACGAGTAGAGAGCACAGATAATCAGAATAGAAGATTTTCTCCACTCCGGCCACTGAAGAGGATCATTGGGGTCGTCTGTCGGGACTGGATAAAGAGCTTGCCCATAGCCAGTATCGTCACCTGCGGCGGCATTGAGGTCAACGGTTCCTGGGACATCGACCTCATGTGCATGGCTATAGTCATTAGCAATTCCGTCAGAGCGTCGAGAATATGGCCGGTTACCTGTGGGCTATATGCTGATGGCCGTCTTCAAGTCTTTGTGTATCCGTCATTTTGTTGATTAAACACTTTGATGATGAATGCCACAGCCCAGCGATGGTAGATCTTGATTGCTTAAAAGTATCCTCCTCAAAACAGGGGGTTTCTCCGCAAAACCCCCAGATCCTCGAGTACCGAGCTTTGACATGCTTGCGGGGCTATCACATTGTGGGACTAGGTACCTAGATCCTTCGAGCCTCTGGGCTATAGCAGATCTTCACCAAGTTGGTCGTTGATGAACTGAAAGGAACTGATCAACACTGCAAAACAGATAGGTCTTTCAAGTATCGTTTGCTACAGCTCGCGACTTGAAGGTATCGAGCATTCATAACGAGGGGTTTCAATGTATGCAACATCCGTCAGGCTGCTATTTCTTGAAGCATGGGAAAGCTTGCCTCATGGCGGTCCGTGTCAACCCTAGCTGGGCATCGTGGAGTTTTCTTTAAGAAACAAGACGATGAAGCTGTCATACCTCAATCACGTAACTCATGTGACTTGGCACCTTCCTGCTAGGGATAACTTGAGCAGAAGGAAAGAACAACCCCAGATTGTGGCACGTGCACGGCACTCTGGGGAAGGAGCTGGGGGGGGATCCAACATGGGGCTCGTCGACCCTCTCTTTCCCTCTTTGCTGGCCCCACGTCCTTCTCCACGATTTTTCCGATGCTGTGACTCTCTTTCATCCTGATCTCTGATATTAGTCAATATGCGACTATCAGAAGAGATGTATCGAAGCATCTCTGAGGCAGGGCGTGAAGTCATCAGCATTTACCTAGCATGTTTCATCACATGGCTGCATATCCATCATCAACATTATGTTCAATGGACCGTGAAGAACGAACATACGCTTACGACAATATCATCAAAAACCAGCAGATTTCTCCAGTAATATGATACCGAGGACCTCACGGGATGTTCTCATCTTCTGCAAGCCATCCATTTATCTTGGGCTGCACTGTAACGCTCCTTGCCGCGATTCCGCGACACTCCAATCTTCAGCGAAAGCTCTAGTTGAAACAACGCCAAGAGCTACTTGATCGTGGATCATCAAATTGACAAAACTCTCTGATTGACGCAAAAATTATCCATCGCAATTTTATTCTCGGATTTAGAGGAGCTAGTCTACGCCGCTATGATTTGAAGTCAGCTCTGGGAGGATACTCCCGGGTCTGGCTGAATATAAAGAGGACATACTATCAACCATTGATGACAATGTTTCCAGAACCAAGCAGCAATGAAGACGACAATCCTCCTTGCCGGTGCGCTCTTGAGCCACTTCGTTTCAGCTCAGACTGTAGGTGCCTACGGTCAGTGCGGAGGTATTAACTACTCAGGTTCAACAACATGTGTTTCAGGATATGTATGCACATATGAAAATCCATACTACAGTCAATGTGTTCCAGGTGGGTACTCTTTTGAACGTCACGCTTCCTTCCTAATGAATTCAGGTACCGCCACCACCAAGACCTCTTCGACGTTGACAACCACGACCTCCAAGACAACTTCATCTACGTCGAAAACGACTTCAAGCACGACCACTACGTCAGCTCCGACTTCAACCGGCTTCTCTAAAGTCAATGGTCTCAACTTTACGATTGATGGAGAAACAAGTTACTTTGTGGGAACCAACACCTACTGGCTTGCATTCTTGAACAACAACAGTGACGTCGACCTCGTACTGAGTGACATTGCAGCATCTGGTATGAAGATCCTCCGAGTCTGGGGTTTCAATGATGTCAATACTGTCCCCTCAGCTGGGACAGTTTACTTCCAACTCCTTGCAAATGGAACAGCAACAATCAATACAGGCGCTGATGGTCTCGAGAAGTTGGACTACGTCGTGAGCTCGGCTGAAGCCCATGGAATCAAATTGATCATTCCTTTTGTGAACAACTGGAGTGACTATGGAGGAATGGCTGCATACGTCACTGCTTTTGGAGGTTCACAGACGACTTGGTACACCAACACTGCGGCTCAAGCGGCATACAAGGCGTACATCAAGGCCGTTGTCAGTCGATATAGCTCGTCGCCAGCGATCTTTGCATGGGAACTCGGCAATGAGCCACGCTGTAATGGTTGCGATACGTCGGTCATCACTGACTGGGCGGAGACAACCAGTGCCTACATCAAGTCTTTGGATTCGAACCACATGGTCACAACTGGTATTGGTAAGTCTTCAATCGATAGATTCAGCAAGGGTTTGACTGACACATGGTCAGAGGGATTTGGTCTTGATGCTGGATCAGACGGCTCATATCCATACACGTATGCCGAAGGAACAAACTTTACGGCTCTCCTGTCCATTTCTGACATCGACTTTGGTACTATTCACTTGTACCCTAATAGCTGTAAGTCATATCTTTGTAGCCTTCGTACTCCATGCTAGGAGGATCCAATACTAATCAACGACAGGGGGCGAGGCTTTAAGCTGGGGCAGCAGCTGGGTCTCAACCCACGGAGCGGCCTGTGCATCTATCGGCAAGCCATGCATTCTCGAAGAATTCGGAACAACATCCGACCAATGCGCGAATGAGGCGCCATGGCAAGCCACATCTCTTGACACGAAGGGTATGGCGGCGGACATGTTCTGGCAGTACGGAGATACTTTGAGTACGGGACAGTCAGCGAATGATGGCAACACAATTTATTATGGCACGGATACATTTACTTGCATTGTGACGGACCATATTGCAGCAATTTGAGAGATTACTCATGTTGCCGACATTTGCTTTCATGACTTGCTAAGTAGTTGGTGGTTAGGATAAAATGACGTGTCAGATTGCTAGTCAACGGACTGATGCAAGGGTCAACTACCGAGTAATAGTGTGTATTACTATCATGATCATCCTTCCAAACAATTCATGAAAATAATAATTGTCACCGCTCAAATCAGCCCATATGCCGTACTTTCGATGCGGAGGATCTACCTATGTGGAAGAATTATCGTCGTCAACTTGTGCACGAAACTGCATTTGCCTCAAGCCCCGTGGCTTTGTAGCCAATAACAACATGCAACATGCATGAATCTCTTGTCAAGCATCCATTGTAGGGTGAAGCTATCCCACTAGACGGTCTTACGTGGCAGTGCTGTGGCAGTGCCACATACTCCATCTCTCTTCATGTATTATGACTCGACACTGATAATGTCACTGGCTAGTCAGGCTGATAGCGTATCTGAAACGTTTCAAGATGCATTCTTTGGTGTATAGAAATTAGCATCATTGGACACCGGATCGTCCGGGTAAACTAGAACCCAGGCGTCGTCCATACTGGTTAGGATTGCATCACAGACTGCCCGACAGTGTTGGTCGAATCAAGTAAACATGTGGTTCTCGAGTTCATCATGAACAACATAACACAGAATGATAACATCCCTTTCAAGGAAAGAAAGAAAAAAAGAGAAGAGAAGATTCCTCATGCTGACACTCTGAGCCCGCACTAGTCCCGATCGGGTATCCCGACGTCGACGTAGATGACGCTATTCCCGAATCAGCACTAGCGCAGAGATCAGATCCGATGATAGCGATAAGCTTAGGGCTTTTCGCATTCAGAAAGTCAATCAAAAAAAAACTACTTGATTTATACGACATGGTTTGTATCAACTAGTATGGACTGCGTATGTTGTTGTGTGGAGCACAGCATGATTTGACAAGACTATGTACTCCGTACAGACTATGTATTTACATAGTATATCATCAACGCACAACCTCAACTAGTCGGTCGAGCATTCTCCACCTCCGATAGATAGAGATTTATGGAGCCCTTCCAGGCCCTATGGACAACGTACATCAGTAGCCGCCCCATGCTGCACGGTATATCTTGTTTAACAAGTTTGATGTGACGTGCATTGACTCCGACTGGTCGGACAGGCCCTCAAACGAGCTCGTGTCATAGAGTATTCATGTATCCCCAAGGAGTAAGTAGTGTGTACTCTCAAGGCCCGCTATGAAACTGGAACAGGCTAGATGCCCTTGCCTCACCCACCAGATCTAGTTCTTTACTGGTATTAACACGTAGTGGGCTAGTAGTTGCGAGCCTGTGCATCATCCTTGTTGCTTGATACTGTATCCACTTTCTTGCTTGCTTGCGTTATGACAATTATGTGGCAGTGATTTACCGTAGTTTCGGTACCTCATACTTATATATGTGATGTGGCTGCCATGGAAAGACTCTACATCAACTTGCGCTTGTCGAGATAGACACAGGAAGTAATCAGTCCTGCCCATACTGATTCAACCTATCTCTTTGATGTTGCTGCCAGTCCTTACCAAATCCTCGGGTCCAACTCCCAGATCCTTTTACCAGGCTCTAATAACCCCAATCTTTACAATTTGCACTTTATTATCATCAACATCAACAGCACAAAATCTAACCCTCCCCCTCCCCCTGCCCACAAATCACAAATGCCGCGACCCAAGCATCATCCTGTACAACGACTACTACTACCTCTTCTCCACCAGCTCGCAACTGTCTTACTGGCGCGCCTCTAACCTCTCCGGCCCCTGGCACCCAGCCGGCTCTGTCTTCTCACGTAAAACCGAAAGCGTAATCGACAAGGGCAACCCAGATGCGCCCTGGGCACCAACCATTGTGCAAGTAAATGATACATTCTACTGCTTCTATTGCGTGAGCACAATCAATACACGGAATAGCTCTATCGGAGTCGCAACTTCAACTTCTCTAGACGGCGGAGGATCCGGCGCATGGACAGATCACGACGCCCTAATCAACAGCGTCTCCGGCGCAAATGCCGACGTCTTTCCATACAACGACTCAAACGCTCTTGACCCCAGCGTCATCGTCGACCCGGCCGGCAACAACAGCGGGCAGGCATGGTTGACCTTTGGGAGTTATTGGAGCGATATATGGCAGGTCCCATTATCCTCTGATTTGTTGTCTGTGCAAAACGCCGAGGCTCCCAATGCGACGCATGTAGCGTTCAATGCGAAGTTTCCGGCGGAGGAGGCGTCGTTTGTGAGTTATAAGAAGCCCTGGTATTATTTGTGGTATAGTAAGGGGTATTGTTGCGGATTGAGTATTGATGATTTGCCGTATGCTGGAACTGAGTATGCCCTTTCCCCGTTTCTCTTCTTTTTTCTTCTTCTTCTTCTTTTTTTTTTTTTGCAGGGGTGGCTAATGAGGGCAGGTATTCGATTCAAGTCGGTAGATCTCTGGCCGTCTCGGGTCCGTATTTGGATAAGGAGAATGTCTCGCTGGCAGAGGGTGGTGGATCGTTGATCTACGGCTCGAATCATGATGGTCAGGTCTATGCTCCTGGAAGCAGCGGTGTGATTAGTAGTGATTCCGGACAGGATGATTTATATTATCATTACTGTATGATCCTGAACCTTGACAGCAACAAGGATTGAATTGCTAAGTGCTTATAGTGAATCTGAGTATAGGCGTTTCAGAGGGGGTCAGTAATTTTCCCCTTTGTCTTGGTGAGTAATCCACTCACAATCATTCAATATATTAGGCCGCGATTCTAGGCTACAATTACCTAGATTACGAAGACGGCTGGCCTGTCGTCAGTTCAATGTACGCTCCTCCCTGATTCTCCATCCATATACGGGCAAAAGAGGGATTAAAACTGACAGTAAAAGACGCCCTCATAACAGCAACGTACAAGACATGAAGTCCGCTGCGTCCAACGTCTTATCGATGCAATCCTTCTCATATGCATGTAAGTTTGTCGTCGCTCTTCTTGATTTTCAGGGGTTGACGGAGGTTCAGGCATGACTTTGTGCACTTTATGGCTTTTATGAGATATGATTTTGGTTTCTATGCTGCGTATCGATTACATAAAAAAGGGGAGGGGACTGGACATCAAGATGATTAGTTTGGAGTTTGAAGATAGATGGAATACTACTGAATAGACTCTGTTGAGACTACGGTATCACAGATTGCTACCATGGGTCTAGTTACTGCACTATGAATCAAGTTCAATTGGTTGTGTCAAACAAAGTATTCATATCTCATGTACCCATCGCTAAATAAACATGCCCAAACGCCTCTTTATGCAGAGTGACAGTCGACCATAACCCATGACTATGTACGAAACATTATATAATCCTTCTAAGTGAAACACCCAGACTTACTTACAACGAACCAGCTGCGACGCTCGGCCTCAACTGATCATCACAAAACAGCTTCAATATCCCATCAATCACATTGGTCGCCGTGTCCTTTGACAGAGAAGGAGGTAATGTGTCGCCAGTCGTCATCTTCAAGTAATGCCGCAGAGCGAACGTCGCCGCTCTATATGTAGCATGATACATAGCTTTGAAATCATCCTCTTCGGTACCTGAATTGCTAGAACATTCCGGCATAATGCTATTCTCACGTTGATAAGCGTCCGGCTCATGGCTCGGTTCGCGTATGCCATTTGTTGAAGGCTTTGTGGTGCGGTTTGCTTTGCGATTATAGCCATATAGACGCATGCACGTCAGTATTGTGCGAGTGATCAAATCTTTATTTCGCGTCACGAGTGTGTCTCCATCTATCGGTGAGGATGACAACTGCGGCTCAGGGGCATCGTTCGGTGGCGCCGGTTTCACAAATTCAATAGTCGGAGAGGGCACGACGGATTGACTGCGCGTCGTATCAATGTTGGTGGATGCATGTGACAGATTCAACCTCGATTTCGAATCTCGGCGATTGACCATCCCCTTCGATGAACCAGGCCTCTTCTCGCCAACACCGGCGCTTTCGCTGAGTTTACTCAACTGACTTCCACCTAGAGAGAGTGAGCGGGCCCTACGCAGATCTGCTGGTCCCAGCATAGGACTACCGAGCTCATCTGTCTCCTTCTTGATCTTCAACGAGGATAATTGAGGCATCATCTCCCCCTGCCGGACACGGCGATGGTGTTGCGTCGCTCCCTCGAAGAGAGACAATATCCGTTTGCGCTTGGGGCTGGGCGAGCGCAAATCCGGTAAGAAGTTGGCAAACGCTTCATCTTTGCAGTTGCTTGAATCATCTCCAGCTGCACTTGATGGTGGTGATGGTATATCCTGCACCTTTCGTGTATAAGACGCAGCTAACGGAGCGGCGTATATTCGTAAATCCCTCCTGATCTCGGAGCATTGTTCGAACGAACCATTCTCTCCGACAAGGGACGAAGAGTCTGGCGGTGAAGGTGGTCGAATCCTGGAGTCATCTTGGCTCGATGATAGTATACCGTATATAAGAAGATCCGACACATTGTTCGCGACCGAAGAATAAGTTTGGCTGGTGTCCACGCCGACCAACAAGCCCACGGGGCATTGGAGCGTAGTAAGCCGCTCAAAGATTGCCCCATCGTCTTCGTCCAGCCATATTCCGCCGAGTAACCTTGATTTCAGCCATTCCGACGTTTCCTTCGTTGTAGAATGTAGTTCGACGCTGGGGCCGGCTCGCGCATACAAAGGGATCAGAGCCGGGTTAACCAAGCTGCGTATTGATAATTTGGCATCTTTAGGTAAGACACTTTCACGTCGTTGAGATGTGGTGACGAGTTTAATCTCTGTGCTCGTAATGGTGGTTAGTCGAGAGCTGTGACGATCGTTGTCAATAAGCGGTAGGAAAACTTACTAAGATCAGAGCTAGTATCGACATTGATACTGCCCGACCAGACTTCCATTCCGCCGATCAAAGATGAAATCGCATCTAGAGATAGAGATACCTAGGTAATTATACGATCTTTGATAGATTTCAGTCCAGGTGGGGCTTTCCTTTTTCAGCTGCCGCCGCTTTTGTGAGGGCGCTCATGGTCCCGCTTACTAAGTAGATTTCAGTCCGGGCTCACGTTCCCTGAGCAGCTCATGTCAGAGCAAAATACCGCTTTACCAAAAAGGAGATCCCCTTAATGGGGCGATATTGGTAACGGTATATAAGACGGGTGCGAACGCTCTGTATTCGCTGTAAACACGTGACATTTTGTTCATCACACCCCCCCAGTTTCAGACTTCTTATTGGAGGATGGAACTGCTTAGTCATTTAAATCGGTTTCGTATTGTAATGGCTTATTCCGTAGTCGTCGTGTGAGTTGATATATGTCGTCGACGTCAAATCTTGGCTCTCTTGGCATTCACTAATCTTGGCACTCTCATTGGCCACCTGCCTAGCCTGTCGTATATCGTAATATCAATACGCTCACTTAGGTCGGAATCGAACTCTAGCCACCAATACAGGCAAAATCGTAGCCAGGCTCATAACTGTCAGAGCAAAATACCGCTTTACCAAAAAGGAGATCCCCTTAATGGGGCGATATTGGTAACGGTATATAAGACGGGTGCGAACGCTCTGTATTCGCTGTAAACACGTGACATTTTGTTCATCAGCTCAGCGTCATCACGTGACCAAATCTGGGTCCGTATTTTCGCTCACTGAGCATGATCAGTTACTCACTGTTCACTCAGTACTAGCTACAGAACCCTATGAGCGAAGCCCAACACAACAGCACGGTCCAGCAGACCGAAATCCAGAGCAAGAGCTACAGACTTAGTATAACTATGGAGAGCTATGTCTCTTAGTTGTCTAAGCTCCTAGCAGAGAACAGAAAGCGTATTTAGCAGAGCTGGCAGAGATACCCTCAGCTTAGGATTTTGTACAGACGCTCTGGCGATCACCTTTGAAACTGTTCGAGATGTACTACGATGGCCAGTGGTTCAGGATCCAACCTCTTTCCTCCTCATAAGATAGGTTTTAGTCTCCGTGCGTGGATCTTCGTATAGCGTGCCATCACCACTGCTATTGTTCGACATGCTTGAAGATCATTCAGTTTTATGACACCTGTCTAGTAGATCAATAAATGTTGTCACATACACTGTTATCCTCGGTGATTTCAGTGCCCTGGTGTGAGGGTGGGGATATATCGTCGTAAACGGTACTAGCGACTATTATATAATCGAGATATGTTAGGATTAGTTAAACCACACACAGGTTCTAATAGTCTACTACGTATATCCTTAGTACTTCACCTGCGTGTCCCTTTGTAAAACTATAGGCTAAGATGGCAGTTTATCTAATATACGCTTTCTCTAAACGATTTTATAATCCCTGCAAGTTAGTTTCGTAACAAGTGCATTTATGCGCTGCATTCCCCCTTATCCAGAATAGCCATAAAGTAATCCTATCAATAATCAGTACCTTTAACATGAAGTATGGCGGATGTCAGGCAAAGCTGTGTAAGCATAAATATGGCTGATCTTGAGGCACTCATGTACTTTTTAGTTTTACGTGTTGGAAATTACGGAGCCAAAGCACAGCCATCTCTTACGCAGGAAGAAAGGGGAGCCGGAAAACATGGTGGAATTCAAAATCATTGACAGTACATTGCGCGAGGGAGAACAATTTGCTAATGCCTTCTTTGATACTTCCAAGAAAATCGAAATTGCAAAAGCATTAGATGAATTCGGAGTGGACTATGTGGGTTATTTCATTTCTAACAATAAACAGCATCTAATGAGTGTATAGATCAAATTAACCTCACCGGTTGCGTCCGAGCAGTCTAGAGCTGACTATAAAACCATCTACAAGCTAGGAGTAAAGGCAAAGGTGGGCTTTGAATGGTAATTTCAATGTGTGCAATTCGAGCTGATGACGAGGCAGATCCTTACCCATATCCGTTGCCATATCGAGGACGCAAAAGTAGCAGTGCAAACTGGCGTTGACGGAGTGTACGATCATCTCCCTCCCTGCTTCAGCGAAAAAATTTCTTGACATGAAGTAGTAATGTTGTCATGGGCATGTCTCCATATCTCATGGAGCACTCACATGGTAAAGATATGACATATATCACCCGCATGGCAATTGAAGTCGTGCAATACGTTAAGTCACATAATCTGGAAGTACGGTTTTCCGGCGAGGATGCTTTCCGTTCAAACTTGGCCGATCTTCTGTCCATGTATTCCACTATGGACAAGGTCGGTGTTAATCGTGTTGGCGTTGCTGATACTGTTGGCTGTGCTTCAGCGCGACAGGTCTATGACTTGATTCGGACACTACGCGGTGTAGTCAATTGTGACATTGAGACACATTTCCACAACGACACTGGATGTGCCATTGCAAATGCTGATAGTGCACTTGAAGCTGGAGCCACACATATTAGCACATCGGTTCTCGGTATTGGTGAACGGAATGGCATCACTCCACTTGGAGGCCTGATTGCGCGCATGATGGTTACAGATCGTGGATACATCATGACAAAATACAAAGTGCAGAAACTGAAAAAGATCGAAGATCTAGTAGCACGGGCTGTGGAGATTGATATTCCTTTTAATAATTATAGTAAGTGTGGGCTATTTTCGTTTTGAGTGTATGCCAGGCTAATTGGAACTTGACGTATGATCAACTAGTTACTGGCTCCTGCGCATTTACTCACAAGGCCGGCATTCATGCCAAAGCTATCCTCAGCAATTCCTTGACATATGAGATCCTTAATCCCGAAGATTTCGGCGTGGAGAGACATGTCCTTATTACGTCTAGGCTAACAGGTACTGTTCTCTAACGGGACTTGGCCGTTTACATGCATGGTATCAACTAACGAGGTTGCAGGGTGGAATGCAATAAAATATCGTGCCACGCAGCTTGGCCTCGAGATGTCCGATTCGCACTACAAGAACCTTGCAGTCAAAGTCAAGCAGATGGCAGATGTGAAGGCCATCACAATTGACGACACTGACAGAATTATACGAGCTTTCCATCGAAGCATCAATTCATGAATGGTGACTGGTTATTCGATAGCAGATTGAAGGTTTAAGAATTAAAATCCCGAGCCTAGATAGGTTTTGAAATTGCACAGCATGTTACATGTGAAGCACCCATAATTGTGTCAATGAGACAGTGCTTACAAGCATGTAAAGTCCAACACAAAATGAAATACAATATGTTGCATTTACGTTTTATCTTAGCTGCCTTCAAGCCAGCCCCTGATCAAACACCATTCCAAAATACATGTTGTCCAGTTGACTCCCACTCCCCATGAAATCATAAATAGTAATGTCCTCATTCAATGCCGAGGCATACTCATCAATATTCGTCCTAGCCAAGGCAACATTATTATCAATGTCCAATTTTGGTTCGATGACCTCGTCAATAATACTCGAAAACACCTGTGAGGCACGCTTAAATAGAGCGTCGTTCCAGTTTTTGGGTTGCTCCATTGAATCAATATGAGAAATGAAGACACAAAGATTACGAACGATCTCAGCGCGGGAGACGGTATAATCAAGCCGGGTTTCATAGCGAATTTCTGACTGAAGAGCCTCAATTAAAACGCTGGCAGCAGGGAAACCGTATAGCTGGATCTGTTATATAACTATTAAATATGTCTCTTGGTATCCAAAACATTAAGACTCACAGTTGAGGTTAGATCTAGCTGGATATGAGGAATATGACTACTACGTAGTAATAAGACAGTCGATAGAATATGGGCGCTCACGGAGAGTAGAGAGGCGTTCGGGGCGTTGTGTCGTCGGACCAGAAGTCTCTGGATGAGAAAATCGTTATATAGGTATGCAAGATACGTGAGAATCAACATGACAGCAATCGATGGTTTGTTGTTCTTATCCCAGACATTTGGTGTATAGTGGAGGTACGCGGGATGTGATTGCCATTTCTCTTGAGAGCGACGTGAAATATCACTTCCAGCCTTGTGAGTGGGATGAGGTCAGGAGATAGGTTAGCGGGGCCTCGAACTCACTTCAACTGCTCGATTGTTTTTGTGTCGAAAGGTTTCATAGACATATCGAGAATCTCTTCACGGAATATTGCGTTTGAACACCGTAGACGAATCCATGCGGTAGGGTGGAAGGTTGGTTGCGTACTCCACCCTTGTTCGTCAACATTTTCCATGGCCTCTTTAAATACCTCATTTGAAGCATTAAATAGATCATCGCTAATACACAATGGAAGCCCACAGTCGGAGTGTCTAGAGGATAGTCGTGGAGGACGGCCCAAGAAAGTCGCTATGCTTTTATCTATTTGATAAGACGAAGCAAAGAGACGTTTACGCATCTGGGTTAGGAATAATGGTAGATCAGCGGGCTTTTTGGACTCACTATGGGCCCCAAGAGCAAAGATTCTTGTTGAAAGATCCCCAAGTTGTTCCCAAAGAGTTTCGCCTGCACGATTGACGATGGCTTTAGAACTATCACTCTATGTGAATCAAAGAGCATACTTACTCGAGTCGCCGTGAATTATGCTTGATAGCAACATATTTTCATACACCAGCCAAACCAGCAAATCGTTCGTAGGTGTTAGCATCTTACAAACTTGTAATATAATACTACTTGCCAAATACATCTTTTGGGCAAATTGTCTCCGCTCTTGAGGTTCTCCACGGATAGTGAATACGCCAGAGCCCGTTCCAAATTGCGTACTGCGACCAGCTTCTGCAAGCATGATTCCCAGTATCTCAAGCCGAAAGTTAGCACCTGTATATAATTCGTGGAATTCGCGCCCTTGGGTTGAAGATGGTATCTGAAATATCTTTGCGGTATTGTTGATAATCTTGGATACTAGTCGTGTAATATTTCCTGGGAGATACTTTTGACATTGCTTGCGAGTAGATGGAAATGTGTTTCGCACAAATGGGGCCGGAATCATTGGAGCCGGACTCTGATCATAGAAGTCCGACACAAGTCGCTCAATGAGCGAGAAATCCGCGCACAGCATCAGCACATCTGAGATTTTATTGAGCCAGTATGGCTGCAATTGACTCGAGCTTCCGAATCCGGCAGTAGGTGAGTCGCTGCCTAGGTCACTAGCAAGGCCACTGTTGGCAACAAACTCGGCTGCAAAACTGGTTGGACCGAGATATCCCGGGCGTGAATCTGGGCTTTGGTAGTGCAGCTCCCCCGTAGATGAAGTGTGCACTGTCTCCACAAAACTGGATGGATTTGCATCCGCCGGACTCCACTGCGAGAGTGTTCTGGACCGAGTAAGCGGCGCAGGATGGTAGAAGCACTCGCTGGCAATGCGACGCTGCTGACAGCGACTACAGACGGGCAGCTTGTGGTCGCAGCGCACCTTGTGGCGACGGCAGGGCTCGCAGCTGGCGGAGGTGCCATTGCGACGACGCGAAGAGCTCCTGCTATATGTCAGAACAAGTTTTACATGAGCAGAGCGGAGTGGGATGGGACTGGAACATCGCAATGATATCAATTTGGCAAATCGCAGTTCAATTCCTGGGTAAAATAATATCGTCAAAGACGACATCGATTAGAATTAAATGACCTGGAACTATTGATCTCGGCGTTATGGAACAGCTGACGTTTGAATTGAGTTTTCGGCGTTCGAACTCCGAGATGTAGCCCGAGCGCCGATCCGCCAGTTAGCAGCCGGAGTAAACTACTGCAGGGATTAAAAGAAAGCATTACCTGCTTCGGAAGTGCTTTGACTGAGTTGACGAGAATGCCTATGTGTCATCTAGGGCATGCTGGCGTATAGGAAAACGTCGTGAAAATTGCGCAATGTGGCCTCATTTAGTTTAGCTAGGCAATTAGGTGCATAGCATATATACAAGTGCGTACGCGTTACTCCGATTCAACCACGGATTATATCTATCTCTGTATTTACTTTATATTTGGTCAATGCCCTCCTTGACCGATTCCCAAACCAAATTTCCCTCAGCTGCTAAGAGCGCCTAAAAGGCAGCCCTGTTCAATGTCCACCTCGGCCCTGGTAAACAGTTTCTGGCAGTCCGCCGTGGCAAAAGTTACAAGCTCTTACTGACGACTCGCAGGTCACCTGGGATGGACCCGATGATCTGGCCAATCCTAAGAACTGGCCCCTTCGCAAAAGATGGACCGTATGTCCAACCCTCTGCCAATGACTAACGTGGATGCTGACATGCATAGGTTACATTAATCATGTCTGGCTTCACATTCATCACGCCGATCTCCTCATCCATGGTGGCGCCATCACTGGGCTCGATTGCGACTGAATTGAACATAACCTCTTCCACTGAAAGCTATATGGTTCTCTCTATTTTCGTGCTTGCTTATGCCATCGGCCCCCTCTTGATCGCCCCATTATCGGAGATGTTCGGGCGGGTGCTTGTTCTGCAGCTAGCAAATACCGTCTTTCTAGTCTTCAACCTTGTGTGTGCCTTCGCCCAGACGGGTGGACAGCTTGTCGCCTTCCGTTTCTTGGCCGGACTTGGAGGAAGTGCGCCACTGGCAATAGGAGGCGGTCTCTTGTCGGATGTGTGGTTGCCGGAAGAGCGCGGAAAATCTATCAGCTTATACTCGCTTGGTCCACTGCTGGGCCCTGTTCTTGGTCCCGTCGCAGGGGGCTTTATATCACAGAGTACTACCTGGCGTTGGGGCTTTAGAGCTACGTCAATAGCCGATGCTGCGATACTGGTTCTGGGATTGATCTTCCTCCAGGAAACATATCCTCCCAAAATTCTGGCAAACAAGGCAAAAAGGTTAC
Organism: Talaromyces thailandensis; assembly: GCA_019828575.1. Lineage (NCBI taxonomy): Eukaryota > Fungi > Ascomycota > Eurotiomycetes > Eurotiales > Trichocomaceae > Talaromyces > Talaromyces thailandensis. Next base: position 338,152 of record JACVQZ010000133.1, read on the forward strand.
GAGAGGAGTTCCCCAATCAGCAGTTCCACACCGAGTACGACACCCCGGAACTCACAAAGGCTGGCATTCTAAGAAAGGCTTTCGTCAGGCCTTTCCTCTTGTTTTTCACCCAACCGATTATCCAAGTCCTGGCTGCTTTCATGGCCTTTGTATATGGAGTTATGTACCTTGTCATAGCAACATTTCCCCAGCTCTGGGAAGAGCGTTATCACGAATCTGCTGGCATTGGTGGGCTGAATTACTTTTCTCTCGGTATTGGATTTGTTGCTGCCGCGCAAATTGGAGGACGCAGCAATGATTTAATCTACAAGAGGTTGAAGGCCACATCTTACCTCGAGCAAGGCCGTCCAGAATTTAGAGTCCCAATCATGAGTGTAGGCTCGATTCTAATCCCATCTGGACTTTTCTGGTACGCGTGGTCAGCCCAGTACCGGCTTTACTGGATCATGCCCAACATTGGGGCGGCAATATTGGCTATGGGCACTACAATGAGTTTTCAAAGTATTCAAGGCTATCTTGTTGATTCGTACACTCTTTATGCAGCGTCAGCCATTTCTGCAGCTACTGTACTCCGGTCTATATGTGGCTTTGCTTTTCCATTGTTCGCACCTTATCTCTACGACAAGCTTGACTACGGCTGGGGCACTACTCTTCTTGGATTCATAGCGGTTGGACTTGGTATTCCAATACCCTTGTTACTTTGGAAATACGGACCAGTACTGAGAGAGAAGGGCCGGTCTTCTCTAAAGAAGTTGTGATTCTTAAACACGACATTGTGAACCAGCTTTTGCTGAGATTGATATCAAAGACGTATACTATCAATGTACCGTAATCTTCGGACAGCAACATAGACCATCAAGATGTAGCAATCTTCAAAAAAAAGTTTCAGCTATCAAAACCTAAACTAGCTTCTGATAGTGGCTTCTCCAGGATTGTTCCGCTCACGGTATCAACCACGATTATATCATGCTATACGATATTGCACCCAATTAGCACTTTAAATAAGACCCTTTTCCAGGGATAAATTGATCGAATTGGGGCTGTACTCAGTACTAAAAGCGGTGGGATTCGTGTTAGTGCCGAAAGAGGAAATAGACGTGCTCGCCGAGTAAGATATACACCGTGGGTATGGTGTATGTAAGCATACGAGGTATAGCGAGTAAGGCATAGCTAATGTAGGTGAGGTATAGCACTACCCTCTAATCAATATACGAATTAATGTACATATAAGTAGTATCACACTCATATCGTCTCTCATTGCTCGATTGAAAATGACGTGCAGCTTGGGATTCACGCAGTTATCAAGTAGGGTTCCTTCGCCCATCAACTAATCAACTTTTCTTCTTGACCTACAGAATTGCGAATCTCTCAATGTTCCAACTTTGAATCTTGTCACTTTTCGTTTCACGCTCTGCTGTCTCATGTATGAGGCAAACTCTTCGTTCTTCCTGTGAATGGCTGCGCGAAGGCGAATGGATATATCACCGCGACTCCTGTGGAAGAATGTCGTATCACGACCGGCATTGGCCCCTTCAATGCCAGCTTTTATCACATTGTGAAAATCGCTGCTGATCCTCGTCAAGTGCACTCGAGTCTGATTCGGTGATGAGCATTCCACACCCAAGTCGACCAGTTCATCATTGGTTGCATTAAACAAACGTTGCACGCCTTCACGCACTCTAGGCAACTCCCGTTTTATATGACTGTCCAAAAGATCTTGTAGGATCATTCGCAGGTTGTCAGTTCCTATACGGGATCGATCGATGTCTTGCGCTTTCCAAGCCCAGTCGAGAAAAAGTCTATCTCTGCCCTTTGGCGATCCGATATGGTGACCACTGACGCCCTTCTCCACCGATTTTTAACAAGGGAAAATCTCAGGTTCAACCTCGTGTGATCCAAATTGTTTGCCAAGCGTGCAATACGGGATTCCGTGCCGACATTGATGAGGTCGGGCTTGGTAATAATTCCCATGGTTCGATGGCCGGCCTGGTCGTAGTGACGAGCGTGGTGGATGATTTTTTACGTATCAACATCGCTGTTTGCCGGTACCATAGCTAGGATAATTGTCCGTGGATTCTCAAGATATGAATTCACAAGCTGCTCAACAAGCTCGACATCTTCTTCCACTCCAGACAGAGAAATCAAACCCGCTAGATCAACGATCGTCAAATGCGGTCCGATGTTGCCGACCAGTTCCAAGCGGAGGACATCGGAAGCGAAGGCAGGTGCATCTATCTCTGCGCCATTTCCTCGAATGCCCATCAGGTGTGCAGCGAATTCAATAATAGTCGGAAGCTCTGCGAAGTCGCGTATCTGTCGACGGAAACCGCTCAAGGCGGGTTTTTCTTCCGCCGTACGAGGAGTAAAATCATGGCTGTAGCACGCTGTTCTTTAAAGTCATGGCGGAGATTAATCTCTGTCGCGAATCGGGTGCAGAGACCGTCTTGCCGAGGAAAGATGATTCCACTGATGCCCTCCAACACAGAGCTTTTTCTGGCTGATTGGTCGCCACAGACCGCTAGCTGTGGTAATGCGATGCGATCACCAATACCGTTCGCGCGAACACGATCTATCTCATTGAATTTGTCAGATGTTCTAGAGGTCTTCAGATTGAGTCCATTCACCCCCCGCTCCCAATCAAGCGCAATCCCGTCCTCCTCCGATGAACAGTTCATCTTGGAGACTTCAGTTCGTGCAATGTTTTAAATAGGTCCACAGTGGCTAAAAAGCTGAGTAAGTAGAAGTAAATAAGAGATCCAGTCTCTTTATAGCCTTAAATTGATGAAAGGCTGTGACAGGCTTTGCTTACAGACACCGTAACTGAGATACTCCACCAGATAGAATTCCAACCATCAGTGTCCTGCTGGTTGCGATGGTTCCTATGATAGCTCTTGTTACATAGGCCTTGAGGGCTGCCTTTGCGAGCTGTTCTTTGTGATATATCCTCCGTGTTGGGCCTGTGACATCCGAGCTGTACGAGCTGTACGTGCTGGATCTAGTTATTTACTATGTTACGGAGTGATCACAGGCGTGCTACTCATTTAATTGGCTCTCGGCCCAAAAACCAAGCTTTCTTTTCCTTAAGGTTAAGGGTCTGTTGTGGCGATCGTTTATTCTCACTGCCCAGAGCTGGAGATACCTTCTGTTGGAAATATTTTGTACTAGTTTATAGCAAAGCTTCGTCGAGGCCAAGCTTGCTTGGGACGTATTCATCACTGCATCCAAAGCTGATCAGCTGCCTAGAGACTGGGGACTATGTAGATAGGACACTGCAGAAGGGTTCACTCATGTAGGCTGAGAACTGTCAGGGTTTGCTCTCGCTTTGACCCTGACGTCTATACTACTCGTTAGCGAAGTAGGATTCAAGATAGTTTACGACTGCTATCGAATAGAGGTCAAGTAGATAGATAAGACGTCGGGAGACAAAGTATGTGAATTTAGGTTTAATATCGTGACTATGAATAACTATGAAACTCGTAGAGGAGAAGTGGTTAGTGGTGATCTAGTAGAAGTGCCAGCGCCATGAAGGCATACATTGTGCCCAGTGAGCAAATCACTGTGCTCAGCTTTCGATCACTGAGCATTACCCGTGAGCTTATTTAAGGCTCACTGATCTGATCATGGCGCTCAGGGTCATGCTCAGTTCTACTCAGTGAGTAAAAGCAGCGACGGGGTGAGCACTAAAACAGAACAAGAAAGCCCTGGCGCGTCAGGAAAAATCAAGTACCTAGGTAATTATTATACGATCTTTGATAGATTTCAGTCCAGGCTCACGCTCTGACGGGCGCATGCCTGAGGCTACGCGGACTGCCAACAGACCCACAACAATTCTGCACGTCATTGGTCTGTCGGAATCGGTGTCAGCGGGCTTGGCACTGCGCTAGTGGCTGATAAAGATATATTTCATTGGTTCATCTTGCCCCGCCTCCGTACGCCATCTTGGCGACCTGTCCCACTTTGGTAATTTCTCCACTAAGCTAAGTAAGCTCACTGTGGGTTTCCAGCCAATCAAGCCCCAAAACGAAGGACGCTTGGCAGTCTTGTAGCCTGAGGCCAAAGCGTCGTCGCTCTTAGAGTCTTAGTGACAATCCCCTAACTTACAGATTCGAGATTGATCCGATCATCCTCGTTCGAGGGATTGTCACTAACTAATTAGGCCATTGCTATGATTACTGACTATCATACAGCTGTCACAACGTAGCATCATGATTAAATGACCTATTCACGCACAGAAACGGAGATTTTCCTCCCCCTCTTCGGCATTCTTGCTACCCAGTAGATGGCATAGATAGCCAGAATGTTGAAGACGACATAGACGACCATATATGCAGCATTACGCCAAGCATGTCCGGTCTCCATGCCCAGCTGCTGGAGCAGACGATTAGTCTGGTCGACGGGGCAGAATTGGCAATCAGTTGTCGCTGTTGGATTCTTGAGACTTCCGCCTGCATACTGTACATGCGGGTCTGATTGTATGAAAAGCATCATTACCAGTCAATGTTCCGGGCTTGACCCATCCACGTATGTTTTCTAGGATTTTCTTTTTCCCATTCTTCATTTCGACTTCATAACTCAAATTATTCCAATGAAATACTGATGCTTGTTGTATGATGGTGTGCGTAGATTCGGAGGTACGACTATGCTTATCGCGGTCTTCCAGCTTGTTCACGTCCTGGGCAAATGTCGGCGTTGCGAGGTCATTCTCCAAGTCAGGCGCTCGTTTTGGCAGTTTCTCGCTGTGACCACGTCGAAAAAGTAATATCTCTCCCTTGGATCTTTGAGCGGGAATGTACTCCGCAGTTAGCAAGTGCACTGTACAGAATATGAGCATCATCGCAATGATGATACCAAAATCTCTCCACAAGTGACTTGACTCGTATCCATATTTGAGGAGAAGATATGCTGAGCCCTGAACATCAGATTGCCCAGCCTCAGCTCCCACAATCGGGCAAATCTTGACATCCATGCCGGTCTGATTGCTATAACCAGGTCCGGTGGGAAGTGTGGATGAACAAGGAAAATTCCTATCATGAAACTGTTCCGATGCATGAATCAGTGGGATGGTTCATCTGCGAGTGATAGACTGCCACTTACCTCGTTGATCATCAAACTCTCATATGCGTATGCCATGGGATTTAATCTTCTGAACCACGAAAACCAAGGCTTCATGTACGGTACGGATCACGAACCCTGTGTACACAATACAGAGTAATACCATGATCAACGCCGGTGCCATAGTTTGTTCTAGTGTCCTTGATAGAGACCCTAATGTTCGAAAAACCATCGACATGGTCAAGACAATGAAGAACATAAAGACAAGATATGTGAAGAAAGCCGAAGCAGTGCGGCGAAGCTTGGTCACAAGATACAGAGTGACGTGAAACATGATGGTCGTGCCTATTTTTGCCGGTAAATCACATACAATGAAAGCCACGTAATCGGTGAAGGGATGGTACATGGCATATCGGTGGTGCTTTTCGACGATAGGCCGCTGTGACCACATACTGAGGACCTGAAAATAGTACATCTCCAATCAGTGGGCGGTTGATTTGAAGGGAAACAAGAACGGTTACCACGCTTCGAAAGCAGGTGAAAAAGCACAGATCATCAGCGAGAAAAATATGAGAACAGCTCTCTTTGCCATGCTATCGGTCGTTTCTGGAAGATTGAAGAAAACGCTGCCCACGACGATTGCAAGGATTGCATTCGCGATGATGGTTGAGACTGTGGGGACATAGTTATTACGGAGACGATGAAATCTTCTTTTTACACAGACGAGAATTTGGCGAGTTATTGGTAGCAGGAAAGTCGATGAGCGGAGACTATACATTGATGTCTCAATATCAATATTTATACAGCGACAATATTGAAGGAATGGTACTAACGCTAACATCTGTTTCACAGAATTGCACTTCTGGCCTGGGTGAAACTGTTCATCCTCAAGCGGTAGCAGCGGATTTTCTGAATCAAATGCATCAATCTCCTTCATGAGTTTTTCTGCCTCTGGACTCTGTCTCCACGCAGAGGCGAATTCATCCGGAAGCCGTTGGACTTGGAATTCATAGCCAGGTCGGATCTTGCGTTCAGCTGGATTCGTGATAGAAGTGAGGAAATCAGCAGTCGTTGCTCGACTCGGCCTTGCAAACCGAAGCTCGTGAGAGAACTGTGCAGCTGACTCCACAGGGCCAAAATAAATCTGACGGCCTTCGTAAAGGAGGGTGACTTTGTCAAATGTCCGGTCTGAAATTAGCTTCTGCAATATCGACTTTTTGGGGAAGGCGTACCTGATATATCGCCTCTGACGCCTGGTAGATGGTCATGAGTGAGATCAATTGTAAGGCATTAGTTGATCGCCGCAGCAATTCAATGAAACGCCGAGCAGTGAGCTATCCAAGCCACGCGTACTATTATCCCAGCATTGAAAAGGAGATTCGTTGACAAGTGCCTCCGCAATACTCGTCCTTCTCTTTTCATCTCCACTAATACCTCGAATCATAGCATTGCCTATCTTGGTGTCAATTGCAGGCGAGAGCCCAAAGAAGGCCGCAACGTCATGACTCGTGGCTTGCGATTTGGCTTTGGCATCTGCTCCAGGTTGTCGCGCCAACGCAGCGTATGCAAGAGTCTCTCCCAAACCTAGCTCGGGAAAATGGATGTCCAGCTCGGCAAAGTAGATTCTCTCCCCCTTGAAGTCGCGATGCATCTGATCATACAAGAGACCAGCATAGTTGACTTTGGTCTGTCCACCGATGCAGATGCCATGCATATCCCCGGACAGCGTCTTCAGGAAGGAGGAACAACCATCTTCAGGAAGGAGGAACAACCACTGCCCGGTCGACCCAGTACAAGGAGCATCTCTCCCGCATTGACCACGCCGTTAAAGGTTCTTAAGATCTGCACTTTCCGGAGCTTCTGCCCTGACGAAAGACATGTTGCGATAAAGCGCGGCAGGGCAGTCGCGTAAGAGAGGACGGTGTGCTGGAAAATCGACGAGGAAGTGAAGCCATGACATTCCAAATTCCGAAAAGATACTCCCAGCTGTAGAGGCTTCTTCTTCTGCTGCCTCTGTAGCCAATTCTCAAAGGCGGCGTCTGCCTCCCTAGAGTCCATCTATCTGCGCTTATCAGTTGATTTTGTGGGCAACTGATCTCTTCCGGCTTGGTGTACGAATCCAAAGCTGCGTAGACTATGCTCGAAGATATTAATTGACTGAGGCGTGGATTGTCCGTTTCTTGAGCTCGAAACTCTTCGAGGGAGGCTGCGGGGAGAAGCGATACAGGGGAATAGCTCCGAACACTGAAATTGAGCATTTTCAGCTCGGCTGATTCCGAGTATGTCCCCTGCGGCTTGATGTGACCAAAGATCAAGGTGCATACATGATGTGGAATGTTAAGTATCAGTTAATTACTAGTGTCTAGTTACAACGAATTTCGGCGATTAAACAAGCAACATCCTGGTGCGGCTATGCAACTGCCAACATCTGTAGTCAGTTCTTTCTTTGCTTCCTTTCCAACGTCGTCTGACTGACCCCCTTTCATTAATTTAGGTAATTAATCAACTCTACAATAATTTCTTGTCCTGGATACCGGACAGTAATCAAGGCAAGAAATCACTTGCACGCAACGTATCTCTTCAAGTATCGGGCATCCTTCTGAGGCAATTCATGCGATCAGTCGCAGTCACTCAATTTTTGACCAGTCCAGTTTGATAGGCAAGGCACAACAATGACTTCCTCCCTCGTAGTAGTCGGCGTTGGAGCCGCAACATATTGCTTTCTCTTTGCACTTCTTCGCTTCACACAGGATCCCATGGAGCCGCCTCCAATCGAGACCTCCGTTCCATTCATAGGCCCAATGTTTGGTCTGCTTTCAGGCATGCAAAGCTACTTTGTGAAAATGAGGTCTGTCATGCCATTTTTACATTTACGGCAGCCGGGGATTCCATACTCATCATGATTGATAGAGACAAGTATAATCTGCCGATCTACACCTTGCGCATGCCAGGCCAGCGCATCTACGTCGTCAATTCTCTATCACTCATCCCAGCACTGCAGCGCCAGAACAAAACCATTGCCTTCGCGCCTATAGAAGCACAGGCGGCAGCGACGGTGATGGGTGTTGGCCCTGCAGGAAATGCCATTATCGGCTCGGACAAGATGTTTGAAAAGGACTCGTACTTATCAACCTTCGTGCCATCAACTCATCCAGCGCTGTCTCCTGGTCCCGGACTAGACGCCCTGAACGGTGCCGCAATACAATATTTCGCGGACTCTCTGGCGAAATTGAGTAACGCCGGGCCAAAGATCGTTGAGATGTTCTCTTGGGTCCGGAACGAGCTCTTTATGGCCACAACTGAATCTATTTATGGACCAAAGAACCCGTTTCACGATCCTACGCTCAAACAAGCGTGGTAGTACGTTATTTTTTCAACCTTTGCTGATGGACTAGAAAGCATGGAGACTAAAAATACTCTTTTGGCAGCGATTTCGAACCAGGTATCATGATCCACATGCTCAAAGCATGCCCAAGTGTTCTAGCGAGGAAAAGTCTCAAAGCTCGAGAACAGCTCCTTATCCCCGCTTTCGAGAAATATTTCGCGGAGAACAGTCATCATCAGGGCTCAGTCCTCGTCCAGTGTCGCTATAAACATAACACCGGCCACGGGTTGCGAGGCAGAGATATTGCAGCCACCGAGATTGGCCAGATGGTTGCGTCCCTGACAAACAGCGTGGCGAGTGCTTTCTGGATGGTCTACCATGTGTTCTCTGACCCCGAAGTACTCGAAGAGTGCCGAGCTGAGATTGAAACGCTTGTAAAGGTTGATGACAGCGGGGTCCATACCCTCGATCTAGCTAATATCAGGGTTTCGTGCCCGGTTCTTCTATCAACATGGCAGGAATGCCTACGCTACGAGCACATAGGCATTGCGGCAAGGGTAGTCATGGAGGACATCGTCTTGGATAGCAAGTACCTCCTGAAGAAGGGCGCCACTGTTATGACTGTGGCTCCAGTTCAACACACTGATGTCTCGGTATGGGGTCCTACAGTCAATACCTTCGATCACCGCCGGTTTATACGTGAACCTGGTGCAAAGCGAACAAATCCTATTGCTTTTCGCTCCTTTGGTGGCGGGACAGTACTTTGTCCTGGGCGTCATTTTGTCAGTACCGAGGTCATGTCGTTTGCCGCTCTGTTGTTGCTCCGGTTTGACATTAAGCCTGTATCGAGGAATGGTAAATGGATGGAGCCGCGGAAGAATCTCCCCATGACATCGTCTATGCCCACCCCCAAAGACGAGGTGTTGATTGAAATTGTTCCTAGGGACAGTCGAGAGTGGCGTGTAAAGTTCTCGGCATCTAGCACGGGTTTGAATATGGTTGCGGAGGATGTTACAGAATCTTAACATGGGATCCCAGTCAAGCAAGGCATTTCTCTGTCTCGTTGCGTTTAGCGTCTGTAGAGCATTCGTTTCGAGGTTCAAGGATAAATGCCTCCCACACACACTTCAAAGCCACAATCTACTACGTAGATGTTCTAGGACGAATTGTAGATCTCTCGGCTGTGATTTTCAGCCATATCTCACATCCTCTAATTTGAAATACCATTTTACGCAGTACACTACCGGGTAATAAAATCCCTGGAGCTTCCTGGCACGGAAGCCAATGATTGGCAAGTAATTCTGTGATTGTATTGCTGTTCGTTAGGCGCCCCCTTGATCAATTACAAAAGACCCATGCATTTACGGTTCGGCGACTATACAGTAACGATACCGCGACAGAATGTAAGATTCTCCAACAATAACATTGTGACCTTTACGTAGTATATGCCGATACATAAACACCAAACAAATAGATCCGTCCATGGTGTGCATACATAATATGTGTATCTTGATAACCCTAAGGACCAACATTACGTTTCAATTCACAAGCAAATGTTCGACATGCAACCCTGCGTCTCGAGTCAATTGCCGCTGAGGTAGGTAGCGAACTATGTAGTATAGTTACCGTATAGTCGCCGATATCAGAAAGACAGCAGCTAGGGCTCGTTATCGATTCCAGTCCATTTTTGCCTCATTACTGACGTGTTCGAGGCTCCTAGTCTACGGGAAATAGACGGGTTGGTATCTGCATCTAGATGATACTGCGAAGCGCCCTCGTTAAGCCTTTATCAAGTTCGCTCACTTCTATGTTCAATAAGACTATGCTCAGGGATGTCGAAATTCCGCTCTCACATCTACCTTCCTGCACTTCGGCGCGAGGCTGTTCAGCAGCTTTCCGAATAGGAGATTGAGCTAAGCGATTATTGCACTTCGTAGGAGGCTGAAGCATCAGGCACCGAAGCTGAAGGATGATGTTGACTACGTCTTTTACATAGTGCTTTAACTGTCATGATAAACGGAGCAATGGACGAACTGCGTGTTACTTGAGCACGTTTCAGATTTCCCAGATTTCGAAAATCTTGTGGAACCTACCATCATGGCCAAAGCGATTGATTTGTTATTCATACTGGGTCTGGCATATCTGTCACTGAGGCACATTACCAGGAGTCTACTGGTTCTAAGTACATGGACTCTGGTCCATGCAATCATCAAATACGGACTGATTGCCTACAGATGGCACTGGGTGAACAAGCTAGTAAGAGTTGACAGTAACGAAGGCAAACGACCACCACAGTATCCTTCTATAAGTCGATACATGGGTGCACAATGAGCTGAGCACTCAAAGTGAAGGCGGTCATAATAGATAACTTGGCATGAAATTGACCGTGGACCTTCCGATGGACATCGAAGCAAGACTATCGAATATCAGCCTGCCTATTTGGTTACATGGTCTATGTTTACAGGTCGCTTTTGGAAAGAGGGTGTGATAGATTATACCAGGCAGCATTATACCAGTTATCAGAGGCTAGGTTATAACCCAGGTTACAGCACCTACACTAGAGATCTGGAATACTTAGGGGATAATTTAGAGGATAGTTTAGTACTATCGTGAGCCTTCGCATCTTAGAGTATCACAATGCTGGAAGCGAATTTGAGTGACAGGAACTAATCTTATTACTATAGTTTTGGTATACCCTGATGCCGTGAGTGGGAAGAATTACAATTTAGATGTGGCATATTCATCGTTGTCTTCAGTACTACTCCTCGATACTAGTTACTCGTATTCATAGTTTACGACTGCTATCAATACGAGGACAAGTAGATAGACAGGACATTGCGAGAGTGCGCTCACTGAGCATACCGGTGAGCTTATGTAAGGCTCACTGATCTGATCACGGCGTCAGGAAAAATCAAGTACGTAGGTACAGTGCTGGTTGTACTATGTAGAAGTGTTGTAGTCCTCCCGCATTGATATACGACGCGACAGTACGCCAGGTCACGTGCAATATATCACTTAATGAAGTTTAACATACCAGTTCCAATCAAATTCCAGTCAAATCTTGCGGGATAAATTGACAAACGAATATAGAACATTTCAGAATCCTTCTATTTCCTCCAGATAATCATATGGTACATCGTAGCTCGGAATACATTCAAAAATCATCAAATTGCTTCGCAAACAAAGCAGAAACAAGAGAAAACGATCGTGCTAAGAAGAACAAACCAACCTAGATAGAAGCTAGTGCTGATGCCTCGGCGCATGATCCCGCTTGGTCGAAATGTGGATCGGAGAGCATTCAAATCTCAATAACACGTCAACAGCCTCAGCTCACTCCATTAAAACTCCTCCTGCTCCTGGAAAAATGTACTGAAGCTGATAATAGTGCCGTAGATCAAAAGACCTCCCAGAATCGACATGATCATAGCAGGGTATCCGATATAACCACAGTGAGCCAGGACTGTAGGGAGCGCTGTACGAACCAAGCTTGGTAAGCCCAGTATACAAAATCACATAACGAAGGGACAGCGCAACTCACCTATACCCATAAGAACCAAGAATCCCGTCAAGAACCGACCAAAATCGACAATCGCATTTCCAGAACTCTCAATGAAATCATCCGGATTCCCGCAGTGGCTGCATATCCAGTTCGGCAACGGCGCAACAACGTATGTCGCAACGACTAGTAGGGGCTGATATTTCCCCCAAATAGCGGCTGATAGGATAACTAGAAGGAAACCGATAGCCAGGATCTGTTAAACTCGCAGATCAGTATAACGTTTACTTCGAGGTTCCCGTCAATTCTGCAAGGAGTGTAGCGGGTTTGCGGTGAGGGTTAACGCACAAATGAGAGGACAATGATTGTCCGTAATCCCTGAGTAGGCATCTTGACTGTTTATATTTGCAGGTATATGACTGAGAGGATGCGAAGTGCGCAGCTCCGAGGCCGGCCGTTGAAGGTCAGGTCGCAGGGTTTCCGTGCGATGCCGTCTGTGTCGTAGGTATATTCCAGTAGTGAATCGAGTCTATATAAGCGCAGGCCGTAAGGCAAATTCGTATGACAAACAGGTCAAGAGACGCAATGAGGATGTGGTAAATGTGAAGCTAAGCTTGACAGTTGATTGTCTGCTGCCTCCGAGCTTGGAGACGTTGCGGATGTCGAAGCTTGGCGCGGGTCATTTTGCTGCAAACAAAGCAAACCTCCACTAACTAAAGATTCACTGCCAACATCTCCCCAACTTCTTTCTTAGAGCACTTCTTTCTACCACAATCATACAGCTGTTCTTGAAGAAGAGCTCAACGATGGAACAAGCACAGGATGTCCACCTCGAAGAAGTCTTTTGGCGATCGCCGCAACATGTCCAAATGATGGGAGGATTTCTCCATTCAAACAACAGTAAGCTCAAAAACAAACCAGCTACTGGCGCATTCCATTTAGCTGATGATATATGATTGTCAGTTCTCTTCTACTTTGCCGAATCGCCCTTCTTCGACGCAACCTCCAACAACGCCTCGCTAGCCATCCAAGCAAACTACAATGAAGCATTTCGTCATTTCCTCGAAACGCGCGAGGTTTTTGAAGGCAGACTCAAGACAATGCAGGGATTAGAATTTATGGTCGCGTACGATCCGTTACAAGCTGCAGCTCAATCAGACACAAAATTTGCTCATGAGCCCTCGAACATATGGATTATTCGCAAACAGATGCGACAAAAGCGGCCGGGAATGGAGGACGATGTTGTGGTGCTTTCGACGTATTACATTGTTGGTGATTCGGTTTATATGGCGCCTGCTGTTTCCAGTATTATCGGGAATCGAATAGTGAGTTCCATCACTGGGCCAAAAAAGAAAAAAAGGAAGCTAACCTTAGAGGAATAAGCTTTCTGCCGTCACGTCGCTCACCAAGCTCATGAATGTCGCCTCACCTCTTCCGATCTTCACACCTTCATACGGCCACACATACATGCCGCCAGGCCCCAAGGCAGCAGATGCTCCGCAAGCAGCAGCATCTCAACAAACACAACAAAGCAAAGAGTCGACGCCCATGCCCGAGTCTCAGGCTGTCAAAGCCTCACTATCCACTGCCAACGTCAAAGATACCTCATACCAGGATACGCGGAACTTAATGGAAGCAATGAATCTTCTTTTGAGATATGGAGATGAGTACATGGACGAAACGCCGTTGACCGGTGAGCCGGGCTCTTTTATTCTGTCAAAGGCCACAGAGACTGCAGGTGCTTCGCGGCGGCCCGGTGGTCCCAAGGCTATGCATGCGCCTGCTGTTCCGAGGAGGCTGGGGACCCCAGCAGTAACAGACATATTGACTCCTTCGAGGGGAGGGGAGTAGATATACACGACTTTCATATGGTTTAAGGAGTTTGAATGATACCCGGGACAGTCCCATGTTATGCTTAATTTCATTTACTTTTCCAGGGTATATTATGAAATATATCGACAGTATGAGAACGTTTCTGTTCTTTCTTTTTTCAACATTCCCAGCCAATATATGCCGGCCTGAGAGTTTGAGCATGATACTTCATGTTAGTCTCATTACACTCTCAAATCCAAGTGACCTATAGATTAGGGTGTAAAGGTCTACATATTCCAATATGTCACTTCACCAGAAGCATCCATATCCTTGCAATGGAATACTCTTTATAGACTACAAAGAGAGGATATTTGTGACATCAGTCATCAAAAAGAGCTTTACACTATTTTAGCAACGATGAGGTCACTGGAGGCAGACGTCATACATATAAGCGAGAAATCTCTAAGCTAGAATCACTGTACTTAATCTGTAGTATTTGAAGTCGTATATACACACACTTATATATATCCAGGTAAGTTTCACAGTGTAATTGGGAAGGCGCCGAGGGGAACTCCACTCTGTCCGATGTGTATCCAGTCATGACATCCGACGAAAGCACGATGGAGACAACTGCGTTATCTTCCTTTCTACATATCTGTTAACAACTGTCTTTTTCAGTGGCTAGCCAGGCTGTTCAGCCTCTTAAACATTTGAATCCAGAAGCACTTGTAAGTTGCGAGGGCCATTTTGAACTTTCGTATATGATTGCTGACTGAGTCATACGTACGGTACGACAGCTTGGACTCAAGGAAAATCAACATATATCGACACTCATCTTTCCTTAAGCATAACAATCGACGTTTATTGGCAAAGAAAGGACAGGAGTATTCTAGAGGTCAAGATGAGCACCTCAACAACGAGTAAAGACAAACCCACCGTCGTCTGCGTCTTGTATGTCTACTCCCCCGAAATGCATAATCGCATACTAACCCTCCTATAGCTGCGGCTCAGTCGAAGGCAACAACCCAGTACACATGCAAGCCGCCAAAGACCTAGCGCGCGCCTTCCACGAGCAGAATGTCCAACTCGTCTACGGCGGCGGCACAAAGGGTCTCATGGGCCAGATCGCGCGCGAACTCGTGCGTCTCTCCGGCCCCGAGGCGGTGCACGGCATCATCCCAAAGGCTCTCGTAAAGGTTGAGCCGGGATACCAGCAACAAGGAGAAAAAAAGCCCAGAGATGGAGCGCCCGATATCCAAACGCAAGAAGGAGCCGGCAAGACTCACGAACGAGTCATCAACGCCGATAAAAGGACCGAGATCATTGAGGCGGAGTTCGGTATTACCACCATCGTGCCAGATATGCACACCCGCAAACGCCTCATGGCCACCAAAGTCCTTGAAGGCGGCCCCGGTTCCGGCTTTGTTGCTATGGCCGGTGGCTTTGGCACGATTGAAGAAGTTATGGAAATGACGACGTGGAATCAGCTCGGTATTCACAAAGTGGGCATTGTGCTCCTGAATCCAGAGGGGTATTGGGATGGGGTTCTGCAGTGGATCAAGACTGCGGTTAAAGAAGGGTTTATTTCGCAGGCGAATGGGGAGATATTGGTGGATGTGCAGGAGGTGAACGATGTGTTGCCCAAGTTGAGGGATTATCGGACTAGTGTTGACCGGTTTCAGTTGACTTGGGGTGAGGAGTGATCTGATATCTCCTCTGGAAAAAAATTCCATCGTTGGCTGTGTAATCAGGCATGTTTTTAGGAGTGTTATTTGGTGGCTGGTAGTGTATACGAGATATAGATATGATGGCATGATTATAATGAATATCTTATAAGACGCTTTGCTTCTCAGTATAAAATACCTACGTATCAAGCAAACAAGCAATTCAAATCGTAGGAATCCATTCGTAAAAATCCGATCTATTGAGATACTCGACAACTAATCACTGTGTATCAACCTCCATTTCACCACCCTCGGTAGCCGCGCCATCCAACGCCTCCAACAGCGCACCGATGTCCTGCCCATCATATAGCTTAAAGTTCTCCAACTTCGTACCCTTAGAAGCCGTCGCCGCATCCTTGGGGACAAGACCCACAACTCCCACAGTGGTATTATCAATTGTGAGCTCCTTATCCTGCGAAAGAGTCTCCCTCAACGCCTTGAGGCCGTGGTTAATCAACTCCTCGCGCGAACAATCTGCAAATTCCGCCAGGTTTCTTTCCAGGTAGGTTCGTGCCATCTGTGATCGAGCCCCAATCGCGCATGCAAGCATCTCCTGCGTCATACCGGAGGGTTGAAACTCGAATAAATGCGGACCCGCTTCATCGACGCCTGCAACTAGCAGTCCGACGCCGTATGGTCGTTTGCCGTAGTGTTGTGTGTTGGTTTGTGCGCGGTCACCGATTTGGGTTACGATGCGGTCGAGGGGGATGGCGCGGCCGTATGTCATTCGCGAGCCGAGGGACTGCTGTTTCATGAAGTTGGAGAGAACGCGGGCGTCGGAGCTGAGGCCGGCGATGGCGATGCCCATGTGTGTGTCGATTTCGATGACTTTTTTCTGGTACGAGGAGAGTTCTTCTGCGTTTCGCTAAGAAGCGTCAGCTTCTGAGATAGTGGGGAGATGATGCTGACGATGACGGATACCTTCAATCCCACGAGAACAGCATGTGTCTTGCTAACTAATCCGACCACGACGGAACCTTGTTTGACGGCTTCTTGGGCATATTCCACCTGGAAGATTCGACCTTGTGGCGAGCTGGAAATAAATTAGCGCTCTGATTTCTATGTCTGATCATCACATCACAGCTGGATGGAGCTGATGTTGAGCTGCCAGCCTCCGTCAACTTACAAGGTCACCGAATCGTTATCGTAATTGTTTCTGAACATGGCGATTTAACCAGATATGGAGGCGGAGTATTTATTATGGTGAAGGTTTGTGTTTCCGTGAGCTCCCTGTTTGATCTGGTTCGAGGAAATGTTTGGCTTGTTGGTGTTGATTGATAAAGAAGGTCCCAGGCAGTAGCAGCGACCCGTACGTCGTTGGTTGTTCGGAGCTCTACTGCACTAGTCCCGTTTGGGTTGGCGACGTGAGCTTGTTGCAGCCTCAGGCAGCCACAATCGCTACTTTGTACAAATCGTCTTTGCCTTGCACTTGCCTTCATTCTTATGAACAATTCGTCATATTCAAAGTGATGTGTCAAGATAGAAGGCAATTAGTTCCCGCGTCATAGCTTACAGGAACGAGATGAAGCTATTTCTGACAAGATAATGGAGGATATGAACTCGATCACATAATTTAGAACGTAACTGCAGTTATACATACATACATAAAGTCATCCAGACGCCGGATATAACAAATAACACGTCTGCACAAAAATTTAAGGCAGGCAGAGACAAGACAGCAAGTGCTCAACAACAGGATGTATAAAGCAAACATGATGATGAAAAATGGATGTTATACAATGTATAACAAGGTTGATTCCGGGATGACACCAAGCAATAGACAGCGAGAGGTGATTGTCTCAGCCATCGCTTTCCAAAGTTGATACAAGGTCTATAGGGCGAGGTTGTATGTATAATCATCCTCGATGTTCTGGGAGATCCACAGGACGACGGAACTAAAAACGAATTAATGAGCGAACACAAGAAAAGTAACTCGAAAAACTCACCTGAGCATGACAAGGCCGTTCGCAATCACATTCGCAATGCCGAAGTATAGCGTCTGCAATGGGTAATTCTTCATTACGTATTTGAGTACCAGAACCGTCTAAACCGATATAGAACCAGTCAGCTCAATACCTCTTCAACTTGCCCTCTCCTCAAAAAGAGCCCTAACAGCAACGAAAGAATAGAAAGACTCACCACACTCCCCGCCAACCCTCCAGCCAACAACGCAAACCCCAAAAACAGCACAAACCGCGCTTTCCACGCCACCCCAGTACCACTATAACTAAAACTATCGGCACTCAAGCGCGACTTTTCGATGGAGTTGATGACGAGCATGCCCAGCGCGGAACAGATACCGGGGATCCAGTCGATGAATTTCACATGTACGTTTGAGCCGTTTCGGGAGCTGGCGCTGAAGGCGGAGGCATCGATGAGGAAGAAGAAACCGAGTGAGAACTGCCATCACCAGTCAATACAACTACCAAGATTTTGGAGAGATGAATAGAAGACGTACCAATGCGCCTGATAGGTAGACGCCGGCTGTTCGGATAGTCGAGTTATTGAGCCATTCGGGCTTCTGGAAACGCCAGAGACGGTTTTCTGACTCCATCTTCGAGAGTGTATATCCTTGCTCCCAAAATTATTATATGGATTCGACAACGTATTATAGAATGTGTTGCGACTGGTGTCCTGGTTCGTTGCGCGCTGTTGATTGAGTTTGGTGATGGTCTCTACAAGCTGCGGCCTGCGGAGCTCGATGTACGTCGGGCTAACCGTTGGATAGGACTAACTGAAAACGGAATAGCTCCATTTTATTAATGATGTATGATATTGTTCGATCTACGATTCTGATGTCGGATCGTACAGATTTTGGACACAGTTAAATATAATATTCTGCCAGTTAAAATTGAACTATTGCTTTCATCATTCTAAAACTCTAGTATGGTGAGAGAACATTGCATACGAAGGTGTTCTTCTATCGCCGTGTTTGACTTTTGGTAGATATTATGAGACTCGAATGAGTCTTAGATCAGAGACAGTTCTGTCTCTGCATTCGGTTTCCCAAGAGTCTTCCGATCTAGCTGTTGGACCTAGATCGTAGTTTCTGTCTACATACACTCAGCCGAGCGCCGTATGCTATCCAGTCACTTCTCTTTCTTCAAGTACGAATGCTAGTCTGTTGCTCGCTGCTTTCGTTCCTGCTGGAGGAATTGAGTTGTGAAGTGATGTAGCGAGACAAAAGACCTCCGGTGCTTTCTGAGAGATCTGTCCTACTTCCTTAGAATATCTCAGATTGGAGCTTCTCGGAGTTTATTCAAGATAGTGTCGATGGTCTCCATATCTCCAGCGTCCACATGATCCGAAGGCTTGAACTCGGCAGGTAGATGTGACAATACTTCGTCCATGTTGGGCTGGAAGTTGCGAACGGCAGATGAAAGTGCATACACGGATTTTCGACGAACTTTCGAGTCTGGATCGGTCGTGGCAAGCGACACCAAGGTAGGCAGGACGTTAAGTACGAGTAACTAGTCAACGAACGTTAATAATGAAGGCAAGAGAGTATTTGGGGACCGTTGCAAAACCTACTTTATCTTGGCCCTTCTCATTATTCTGAACTGCAGTGCCTATGCACCACGCAGCCATGCGCCTCATATCAGCTTCCTTGTGCTCAAGCAACCCCACCAGAGGCGTCCATAAGCCCAACGGCTCCATGTTGTTGGCATTATCAATATTTTCAACCAATTGCTCGAAATTGTCGAATGCGACGATCTTGTTCTCCAAGTCGACTTCGTCAGAGAGCAAAGCTGCCATAGATTCTTTCATAAGATCGGCATCTGACGGTCCGCCCATCAAGGCCCTCAAAGCTGCTTCATTGAGACCGTTAAGCGTAGGAGGAGGTACCGGGTTCGGATTATTCGGGTCATCGTTGATGTTTGCTATCGACTGTCTTGAAGCCTCGGAGTTTTCAACACTCCATTTAAGGAGCTCGTTTAAGCCGCGATCCATGTAGATGAACAAATTAATTGGCTGAGTGTGGTGATGATGAGATCAATTCCGAAACGAAAACAATCATGAATTATTGCTTGGGAAAGTCCATTTATGAATGCGTCTAATTTTTCTGCAGGTGTAAAAGTAGTTAGTTCTCGATGCAGCGGCTTTCTTCCATGACTTTCTGTATCCTGGCCAATCGGAAAACATTAGCCTTCTTAGAAACGGGGCCCGCTAAGGACCACATATAAGTACGTACTATGTAGTGACATAACTACAGTATAGTAGATGTTACCACCTGGAAAGTGACTTATGGTAGAGACTGCTTCGTAGAATATCTTAGATCCGGTTCACTGACCATGCCGGGTTCTTGAAGATGCAGCCTTGAGGCTGCAACACTGCTACAAGGTTCCGCTTGAGGTTCGGACCTTATTTCTTGCCTCTCTGCTCTCTACTTCTTCCCTACCTGCTGCCATCTCACTCTTCATTCCTCATATCTCTCTGGTCTATCGACAGGATGGACATCTCACTATTTTGTTATCAAGCCTCGTTGATGGCTTGTTTCACCTTATCCGAATCACCGCCCTATCTTTCGCCAGAGAAGAGTCAAACTGCTTCTCGAATTTTTGATAATCTCACGAAGGCATTTGAAACAGACCAAATGAAGAAGAGTAGCTTTAAATTTAGACCTACTGATCATTGAACAAATGAGACTCATGGTGGTTGAGACTAATCGGTTCCTAATCTTCTTTTCCAAATATATTCTGATGAAGTTACTAGATTCTCAAGATCAAAATAGTTATACAGTGCTCTCATACCTAGATGATATCCAGGCCTTGTCACCAGAAGAACGAAAGTGACTGTCTACCTGCGTTTTTCATTTCGCTGCTGCTTTGGTGATGTGCTTCTTCTATTCAGGTAAGTCTCATAGACCATGGCTTGATATGGACCTCAATGTTAACAATGAAGTTAAATCTCAGTGAGGTAAGACCCCTCAAACTACTCCCACACAGTCTCGTTCGCTACTGATCATCGCCAAGATCTTTCTTTTTATGAGCTTCAATGTGATTTCAGTACACCTGGTCGATTGAATGACCTACGAAACGATTGTCCTCAAGCCATTGATCTTATGCAGTTAATATCAATGCATTTTCATAATGTATATATTGTTCATAACAGCGAGGCTCGACAGACTCATGCCAAATGAGAATAAGAATAGAACAAATCATGCCTCCTCCAAAGTAAGCTGAGATAGCATTTCGAGAAGAAGCGTCCTTTGAAGGCTCATGTTCGTTATAGCCATGTAGAATTCAACATTGAAAACATCACTTGACTAAACTGTCGTAAACCGATAACTACGTGACAAGCGTGTTAACCAGAGTAAAATCTACTCTGAACGGCATTTCAGTAGTATCAGACTGACTGACAGAATGATAGCGACCTAGAAATAATGCCCCTTCAGTTGTGGCTGAAGGTCAGGAACAAGGTTATTCCGAACACACCCCGCGATTCCCATTGTTGATGCCTTGGAAATCTGGTGCTCAATGAGCGGAATGGCGGTAAGCGGGCAGCTTTTTGTCTCCCAGCCACCTTTAATTCAGTAATTATTCAAGTCTTAGCGGACAATCTTCTAGAATTTATGAAGGGAGCCTGCAATGTATGTCTATCCCCTCGCAGTATCGCAGTTACTGCTAAAAGGATAGCGTGACGGCGTGTATCTGCTCGGTATTTTGATGCCTGGTCTTTGCACATCCACAGCCGTGACTTTGATGGCAAATGCAGGGTATACGCATAGGCAGATCTATATCATCTACCCCGAATGGCAAAATCGCAAGATACAATCTGCCAATCCAGCCGCCACCAAGAACGAACCAGACCATGCTTTACAATCCGCGCGGTCCCAACCCCCAAAAATGTCAAGCTGTGATTGGAGACCATTCAACGGATGACATAGTGTGGTCGATGCGGCAATGCCCTTCCTATTAGTAACGCTACCGTCTTATTCGGTTCCAGTCGAGCTGAATATGCTTATGCCTAATCGTATGACGCGGCTCTGTCTGAGATCATGTCAGTCAAAAATTGTACAGCCTGGAGCGAGCCACTGGGCAAGAAGCATCATTTTATAAGTTTGTACTCCGTACATAGTAGAATACGGAGAACTAGTGGCCGGAATGAACAATGGTCTGTGGTAGTCGTCCCTAGTGGCTCGCCAGAGTGGGCATGGGCAAGCTATCCCAGCCCAGTCCCAGCGTCAGTCCCACCAGGAGGCAGTGAAGGCTTGTCGGTACGGCGAAAACGCTGTGACCTGGCCGTCAGTCAAGACAACGAGTCAGCAGGGCGGCCGGTTAGGCGTCTGTGTTTCAAGTAGTTATGTAGATGAGATGTGTCTGCAGCGTTGAGTTGTGAGATGTTTGTTGTTTGTGTTGCGTTGTTGGGCTAACTTAGTTGGTTGGCGACTTAGCTAGTCCTTTAGCCTACGTATTTTTGGTAATCGAGCATACGCGTATTGTGGAATCCTCGATGAACAGACCCAGAACGAGTGTGTTTGCCCCGTAATTTACAGGACCAGACTAGTACCGGCGAAACACACTCAGCCATCTCCACCAGCTCTGTCCTGGCTGGTGCTCGCTGCTTCCCTCTCGCTTCCCACTCGACTCTCTCTCTTCCTTATCATCCTCCTACCCAAACAATCTCTCTCAACGTCGCTCCTATATCCACCCTCTCAATCCATCTCTCAATTCCTCTTCAACCCTCTTTTCCATTTCTCCCTGTTCGCCCTTTTTTTCTTTAGTTACATACACACACATCCTTCACCATGGAAGGTAGGTTATATCCCTCGTCAACAACCACACCGTTTGTTTTTGGACACCTCACCGGCTTCTGCCCGCACAACCCTTTCCCCCTTCCCCTCCTTTTGCAGGCCGCCACCTCCTCGCGCGCTGCCATACGCTCTTTTCATCGACTTGAATGCTAATGAAAACTTCTCACTTACAGAGGAAGTCGCTGCTCTCGTTATTGACAATGGGTATGTTGTTTACAATGCCTTCTCCCAACACCTCCTGAATCCTGGGGTTCCGAGCGCTGGTTGTCGTAAATCGGTTGCCTATCGTACAAGCTGTTTCGCGCCACGATTTCGTCGCTTGCGATCGCTCAACTCCACATAATACACGAATCTTGACAAATCAACGATGGAATTGATACTGATCTATTGTGTTTAGTTCGGGTATGTGCAAGGCCGGTTTCGCCGGTGATGACGCACCCCGAGCTGTGTTCCGTAAGTCAAGCTTTCCACGATCCTGCCGAGTCATGAGGGCGATAGCGCCAGATGCCCTTGCGTCAGACTCGTTTTGATGAAAACGTGGCATGCTAATAAATAATTCTAGCTTCGATCGTTGGTCGCCCCCGTCACCATGGGTAAGTCTCCGTCTTGTCATCCCCAACTGCTTTCATGCGGGGGTTGACTACGTCGAGAAAATCAATGTCAGCTCTAATGAACGAAATGTAGTATCATGATTGGTATGGGCCAGAAAGACTCCTACGTCGGTGATGAAGCACAGTCCAAGCGTGGTATTCTCACCTTGAGATACCCCATCGAGCACGGTGTCGTCACCAACTGGGACGATATGGAGAAGATTTGGCACCACACCTTCTACAACGAACTTCGTGTTGCTCCTGAGGAGCACCCCGTTCTTTTGACCGAGGCTCCCATCAACCCCAAGTCCAACCGAGAGAAGATGACCCAGATTGTCTTCGAGACCTTCAATGCTCCTGCCTTCTATGTCTCCATCCAGGCCGTTTTGTCCTTGTACGCTTCCGGTCGTACCACTGGTATCGTCCTTGACTCCGGTGACGGTGTCACCCACGTTGTCCCCATCTACGAGGGTTTCGCTCTTCCTCACGCTATTTCCCGTGTTGACATGGCTGGCCGTGACTTGACCGATTACCTCATGAAGATCCTTGCTGAGCGTGGTTACTCTTTCTCCACCACCGCCGAACGTGAAATCGTCCGTGACATCAAGGAGAAGCTTTGCTACGTTGCTCTTGACTTCGAGCAAGAAATCCAGACCGCCTCCCAGAGCTCCAGCTTGGAGAAGTCCTACGAATTGCCCGACGGACAGGTTATCACCATTGGCAACGAGCGATTCCGTGCTCCTGAGGCTCTCTTCCAGCCCTCCGTCATCGGTCTCGAAAGCGGTGGTATCCACGTCACTACCTACAACTCCATCATCAAGTGTGATGTCGATGTTCGTAAGGACTTGTACGGAAACATTGTCATGGTGAGTCCTTTTCATTCTGTCTCAGTCATCCATTATGCTAACTCAATCCAGTCTGGTGGTACTACTATGTACCCTGGTATCTCCGACCGTATGCAGAAGGAAATCACCGCCCTTGCGCCATCCTCCATGAAGATCAAGATCATTGCTCCTCCTGAGCGTAAATACTCCGTCTGGATCGGTGGTTCCATTCTTGCTTCCCTCTCTACCTTCCAGCAGATGTGGGTCTCCAAGCAGGAGTACGACGAGAGCGGTCCTTCCATTGTCCACCGCAAGTGTTTCTAAGGTATGCACCATCCATTGTCTCGGACTATGGAAACATGCTCATATTTTGAATAGTTAGTCGTTAGCAAATTTGTCAAATTCTTACTCGGGTGCTGTCATGTTTGTTCTTCCTAGCTTGGTGTACGAAAATATGATACGAAATTGCGGTGGGTGGATTTGAAATTATTCTTTTCTACGAGTATGGTAAACCACCTCTTGAGCGTTTTGCACTAAGGGGAAAATGCTGGTGAAAGTATGCGTGTGGGTGAGCAGGCAAAGGACAAAAAAGATTGGAGTTAGAGCAGGGAAAAATTTGTGTGAAAGAAGAGAGAGGAAAAAGAGCTGCTCCTTTTCCTCTTCTTAGTATTTTGCTGTTTCTTTCGATTTTTTTCTGCTTTAGATCCTCTTGAATTTGTACGAGACTGCTCTTTTGAGAATTGTTGTTCTATACTAAATAAACCCCCCCTGGACACTCTGATCAACTTAATCGATATTTTTCAATTCATTTTCCATAATCTGGGTTCCTTTTCTCGTCGATAAATCCTTACATAAAGTAATCATCAGTATCTCATCATTCTTAAGAAATTGTCAATCAAGAAATCGTAACTTTTGCATTGGGTTCTACAAATATGATATATCCACGACCCTTCACAAGCCATATGGGAAAAAAAAAAAACAATTCATTAAAAAGACAGCAATTTCAGTGATCCCAAGTATCCAAGCCAGACAAAACACAACCCTCATCATTCTCACCTCCTCTAACTTTCAATTCACCAATCGTATAAACCGTCTCTCCATCCTGTTCTAGAGACTGCTTAACGGCATCCACGCAGTCACTGTCCACGACGAGAACCATACCAACGCCACAGTTGAAGGCGCGCGACATTTCGTGGCTGGATACATTTCCGGTGTTCTTGAGCCATTGGAAGACAGACGGTAACGTCCAGGCTGATACATCGATGTGTGCGCTGAGTGTGGGGGGTAACATACGAGGGACGTTCTCGAGCAGACCGCCTCCCGTGATATGTGCCATTCCCTTGATGGCGGCTGTGGAGGTGGTGTGTTGCGAGGATGGGATGTTGAGGGCTTTGAGGAGGGGTTTGACGTAGATTCTGGTCGGGGTGAGGAGGGCTGTGCCTAGGGTTTGCGGCTTTGTGGCTAGGGAAGAAGAGGCGGGTGCGGAGAAGGGGAAGGGGATTTTGTCGTTGTAGGTCAAGCCGGAGTGGTCGACGATTTTGCGGACGAGAGAGAAGCCGTTGGAGTGCACACCGGCGGAGGCGAGGGCGAGGAGGGTGTCGCCTGGTTTCATGGAGGATGTATCCGGGAGAAGGGTGCGGGCGTTGGGGCCGTTGGTGTTGATGGCTCCTACAGCGGCGCCGACTGCGTCGTAGGCGTCGTCAAGGAAGAGGCCGGGCATTTCGGCGGTTTCGCCACCGATGAGTGCGCAGCCGGCTTGGTAGCATCCTTCTGCGACACCGGTGACGAAAGCTGCCGCTGTCTGGACGTCGAGGTGGCCACATGAGTAGCAGTCCAGGAAGAAAAGAGGCTCTGCGCCCTGGACGACCAGGTCGTTGACGTTCATGGCAACCAGGTCAATACCGACTGTGTCGTGGATGCCAACGGCGTGTGCGATCTTGAGCTTGGTGCCCACGCCATCAATAGCGCCGATAATCGTCGGCGACTCTGGGTGGTATGCAGAGTTTGCTGCTGCTAGAGAAAAAGTACCACCGAATCCACCAATGACTGCGTCAGTACCCGGTCGACGAGTGCGCGCAACAGAGGCCTTGATCTTGTTGACGAGGTCGTTACCGGCGTCAATAGAGACACCAGCGCTGGCGTATGTAAAACCTTCTTCGGTCTTCTTTGCGGCATCACGGAATGCACGGTGGGCAATATCCTTGCGGTAGTGCATGCCGTCAAAATGAATTGTGGAGATACCGACATAGCTTCGTCGTACTGCCTCTTCCAATGTGGATGCAATAGATGTGGCGGCGATGACACGGCCACCAGCGGTCTGAAGGACGTTGTCGACGAGAGACGTCCCAGCGTGGAATATCAAAGTATCTTCTGGGGTGGCATCTAATGTGATCGGGGTGCCCTTTGCGTATGAGCCGGGGTAACCTCCTGCAACGCCGATGACGGTTGCAGAGAAGTTGGGTTCGATGGAAATCGATACTCCGTCCAACCAGTGTTCTGTGCATGCGACCATGACCTCTGCCAGATCGGTGTCCTTGCTCAAAAGAGGAAGGAGAGTTTGAGTTTCGGGATCGCCTCCGCGAACGTTATACTCGAGGACCTTAGGGCCGTTCTTGGTCATCATTAATCCTGTGAAAAGTATACCGACGAATGGGAATCCTAACACAAATGAGTTAGCATTTCCAGTGATCATTTGAGGCGAGGAATGAACGGACCCTCTCTTCTCATGCCGTTGATCGATGGCTGAACAATGTCCCGATCAATCTGCTCCAAAACCTCCTTGGAAGCAATACGTGTTGGCGCATAACAACCCATGCCACCAGTGTTCGGGCCTTGATCACCATCAAAAACACGCTTATGGTCCTGTGCAGGTGGAAGGGACTTGATAGAGTAACCGTCACTGAAGGTGAGGATACTGAGCTCGTCTCCCTCAAGGAACTCCTCAATGACAACCTCGTCTCCGGCAGCTCCAAATTGATGGTCCAACATAATCTCACGAAGAGCTGTGTGTGCCTCCTCCCTTGTGGTGGGTATGATCACACCCTTTCCCGCTGCCAATCCACTAGCCTTGATAACAACATCGTGGTTCACGGAATCGAGGTATTTGCGTGCCGCTTCGTAATCGGTAAAGTTCTCGTAAGCGGCCGTAGGGATATTGTGTCGTTTCATGAAGTCTTTGCTGAATGCTTTGGATCCTTCCATTCGGGCTGCAGCCTTGGTAGGGCCGAAACATCTGATGCCAACTGATCGCAAATCTCAATTAGAATCGTTGCTTAATCGCGCAGGGTACTGGACATCATTAGGGCATACCGGCTTGGAAATAACCCTGAATACCGTCAACCAAAGGTGCCTCGGGTCCCGGAACAACCAGGTTGACATTGTTCTTCTGAGCGTAGGCGACAAGGCCGGGGTAATCGTCCGATTTGACTGCGACGTTGACGATCTTTGACGATGCGCCTAAACCGGTACCACCGTTTCCAGGTGCAACATAGACAACGTCCACGGAAGGCGATTGGCTCAATTTCCAGGCGAATGCATGTTCGCGACCGCCGTTACCGACGACGAGAACGCGCAACCTTTCTTGGAGCATGTTGAATGTGCCCGGGGGCTATCTGCTGATATGAGTCAGGATCTTCTTGAGTGTTGTATATCCGCACGATGATTTTGGGCCCAATTGGAGAAGAAACAGCTTTCAAACAGTAGAACAAAATATAAAAGGACACAGAGTGCTGGTCGTAAGAAATAACCGTCAAAAAAGTCATATCGAGACGTCAATTGACCAAATTTCTACTCCAAGACTGATGGAGGGGTAGGCCGATAGTGTCAAGGAGAAATCTTCCATGAGATGACATTGCAAAGGCAGGAATCACCAGTCTCGAAAACAAATCATCCGACGGATTCACATACCTTCTTAGAATGTAAATCAGGCACTGAAATACTCAGCAACTCACAAAAAGCGATGTTAGAACGACTGAGAGTTGCCCGCATCTGGAAACTTTTTTTCTTTCCATACGAAGAAAGCCGGTTAAAGTGTTTCTCCGACCCCGCATAATTTATCTCCCGCCGCAAATGTTAACATCCACGTCTCGCACATCAATCTACCAACAGAGTTCCAGAAAGTCAAGTGTACCTCGTTGAATACACATTTCATCGCGAAAAGTGACAAACTTGGCTGCGATAATCCATGCCGGTCAGAAGATCACGCGAAAGGTGCTTCCTTGCCCGCCGCCTACGAAACCCGATCGATTCTCCTTGATACAGTCGCATTCGAGGCGTTAATCAGTCGTGCCGGTCTCCTTTTGACAAGGTTTTGGGTATGTTTGGCGAGGGCGATACATCATATAGTGTCGAAGAGCAGGCACTGATCAACAATCAGGGTCTCCATTGTCCACCTTGTTTAGGCTCTACAGAATTGTAGATTGTCCGCATTACGCATAATCTGAATGACGGCCTCCCCGAAACAAGACATATGAACCGCGTAAGCAAGCGGCCACAGTATATCGTTGCTGTTGCTGTCTGGTATGGCAGGTAAGTGAATTGATGTAGAATACAGGTGGGATCGCCAGATGTCGGGGTTCTTAGGACTTTCTGAGGTATTGGCGTACATTTGTCCAGTTTGATAAACAACACGGCGCAGGCGCCTTCTCTTGTATGTATCAGAAGAATTTCAGAACATACGTAAAGATATCTGTTTGCACAAAGTAAACAAATCGTAAAGCTCCGAGCAGTGGTGATGAACTACGTACTGGAACAGCAGGCGGTGTAACCAGGAGTAATCGCGCCGGCGGCAGAAAAAGTGCCTTAGATCAACTTTGCTAAATGTTCGCCTCATAAAATTCCAGCTGATAACGTTTTTCAATTGAGCATCTGTTATTGAGATTTGCGTGGACTACGGCATTGCGGAAGCTTTTTGATGTTCGTATAAGTCGTGACAACAATTCCTGGATGTTGCGCACGTCGCTAGGGTCTGCTTCAGGCCCTACTCGCTCCCGTGCTTGCGCATCTTGCCTGATAGCTTCGCGAAAACATGTGAGAGGACGTCGATACTATTCAACGCCGGCCGACGACGAAAAAAAAAAAATCGCCAAAGCGAAATTATCTAGTATCCTTGATCTACTTCGATCTCAAGGCCCATCAGAAGAGGCGAAGGTAAATCATTCGGTTATCATTACCTTCCTTTGAGACACACGAATGCTGACATAGAAATGTGATGTATTTCAGTCGAGCTCTACGTCAAATCCTAGCGATGATTCCACTACTGATGCAGATACGTTGAAGAAACCGCCAGCCTCAGACAAGATCAGTTTCTCCGGAGTATACACAAGGGATCTATTCAAAGCGACAAATCCTACCAAACCAGAAGAACAGCAGAAGCAGCAAAAAAATGCGGGACGGACAAGATCCAGAAGGAGGAGGAAGTCGAAGAAACCAGGGGAAGGAGAACAAGAAGGAGCCGAGAAAAGCGAGAATAAGTCATCAAAGAAGAAGTCAGAGCAAGCAGAACAAGGAGGCGAAACGGGAGAGAATAAATCACCAACGAAGAAACCATCGAAAAAGAAAAAGTCAGTCGGGAAACAATCACGGGTCAAAAGAGTACCGTCAACAGTGCGTGCGAAGCCCCCGCCATTGACCGCGCGGCAGGCTGGAAAAAGGCCGTCGAGGGGTACACCGATGAGAAAGCCTCCTGGGCCACCGACGCCTTTGAACATTGGCATAGAAAATACCATTGTCGAGGGTTTGCAGAAGGAGGACATAGACTTTAAAGGTAGGAGCAGTGTTTTTACCAGACATGATTGGGAAGCTAATTTCGTATGTTGTTTTAGCCCTCGATTACGACACACCACCGGTTCCTACTCTGTCATTTGGCTTGGATAGAGTGCTTTTCAAGTGAGTCTATCCTTGGTAGTTTCTCGCTACTCCACTAACTAATTGCCAGTCCTGGTGTATATCACCTTCGAGATCCCAGGTCCCGAGTCTACAACTTTGACCCTGACTTAGGGAATATTATGCCTGTTACCGAATTTGATTTCAAGACTCTGAAGGAGTATATTACTTCTTCGAAAGATGAGACACTTATTGAGCTCGCCCGAAAGGCAGGCAAGAAATATGTTGGTTCATCTTCGAGCATGACATCGGTGCTATCACATTTTCATTACCTGCTCTCCAATTGGCGACCTCTTAAGCAAGATACAATGTCAAGGGGTTTTGAGGATAGCGATCGTCAATTCACAAGGCTCTTAAGAGGTCCTTCCGCAATGTTTCTACATTACAAGAACGGTGTTTATGCAATTGATGCGGACAAGGAGTTTGACTCGGCCAACATCCTCATGAATCTCGGTAAATCCATGGAGAAACAACTCACAGTACCTAAGGAGCAATTCGAGAGATATCGCCGGTCTGCTCCAAACAAAATTACACAAGAGGAAGAGAACGCAATTCCAGAATCCTACCATTACTCGACGCTGGGTGACTTTGTTATGCGATCACAATTAGACGCCTATGATCCGCGACTTCCAGGAAGCGGCATGTTTGATCTCAAGACCCGGGCTGTAGTCTCGATTCGCATGAGTGTGCAAGATTATGAGCAAGGGCTTGGGTACGAAATCCGCAACCGATTTGGAGCGTTCGAGTCGTTTGAACGAGAGTACTACGACATGATCCGAGCCGCGTTCCTCAAATACTCGCTTCAGGTTCGCATAGGCCGTATGGATGGTATATTTGTTGCATTCCACAATATCGAACGCATCTTCGGGTTTCAATACGTGCCTCTTTCGGAGATGGACTATGCTCTTCACGGGCAATCAGATACGGCATTGGGTGATCGAGAGTTCCAGTACAGCGTAAAGCTGTGGAACAAGATCCTGGATAAGGCTACGGCCAAGTATCCGAAACAGTCACTGCGTATCCATTTTGAGACTTCAGAGACTCGGCCAGCGAGAATGACGGTAGTCGTGCAGCCGGTGACGGACGATGAAATTCGCGCTATACAGGAGAAGAACAAGGCGAAGATTGAGAAAGCTCAGCAAGAGATGCTTTACCCCGATACTGTCACTCAGGAAGAAGAACATGATGTCGAGGATGGTGCTGTTGATTCTGACACTGCGGAGGCCGTAGCTGACGCTGACGTTGCTCTTGCTGAGGCTACAACAGAGTCTGAGAGAAAGGCTGTCGCTGTTGATGCCACTACGATTGGAACGATCGAGGATCAGCCCATGCTCGAATCTGAGACCGAATCGAACGCGGTCTCTACAGTAACTACCTCAACACCAGAAATCACGTCACCGCCACCAAGACAAGAGTTACTCGGTCTTATTAACGTGCTCACTAAGTATACCCATAATAACCGCAAAATCGTCGAAGACACCATCGACGATATCAACGCAATACTCATCACCATGAACAAACAAAAAGACCCACTCACACCACTCGACCCCATCAGCGCCCTCAACCTAAAGCTAGAAATATCCCGCAAAGCCACACAATCCGTCAAACAGAAAATCGACAACATTCTCGAAGAGCGCGAAGCAGCCAAGATACGGCCCAAACTCTACGGCATGGAAGTCAGCATCGAAAATTTAATCAACAACCGGCCCGTCGAACGACCGCACAGTTTCACGATGGAAAGCGACTGGAAAGTGAACTACACAATCAAAGAATTCAAGACTGGCGACAGCGGGCTCTGGAATCATTTCGTGGGTATGAAGAATCGGCGGGAGAAGGCGTTGTCGTTTGAGAAGAAAAAGAGCACTGACGATCATTATCTCCTGAATCTGAGACGGTTAGCGAGGCAGGGGAAGAAGTTTAGGGAGGAGCAGGA
The DNA here is from genome assembly GCA_019828575.1 of Talaromyces thailandensis. Taxonomy (NCBI): domain Eukaryota; kingdom Fungi; phylum Ascomycota; class Eurotiomycetes; order Eurotiales; family Trichocomaceae; genus Talaromyces; species Talaromyces thailandensis. The sequence continues at coordinate 369,545 of JACVQZ010000133.1, forward strand.
TCGGATTGATAAGGAGCAAGGAATTGTGGTGTATGAGGCGTTGAATGGTTCTACTGGCTCTGGCAGTTCTAGGTCGGCATAAAACTAGTGTAAATGGTGTTGGGTTGGTTTTCTACTCTTAGTTTACATTCATGTCTGTATAATAGTATATATTTTAGGGTTACAATTGCATATGCATTTTGATAGTTACAACTTACGAGTGTTGATATCGAGCTATGGGTTAGGGTTAGGGCTGTCGGCGGCCGCTAGACTGTCCCTCCGACGAATGATTGGCTGACGTCTCATTAAATTGCTCCACCAATAGGACGTTTCCACTAAATCCGACGATAAGTAAGTCGACCTAATCAAGAGCATTGAGGCCACCTCATTGCTTCCAACATTCTGTACGACTGGGTGCTTTTACTCAGTAACACAAACGCCGCGTGTACAATCGAGAACACATAGAGAATATACCTCTCGCCTCCTGATTTCCTCTCCAAAGTATCCATTGACATCTCACGTCATTGTCGCGTTTACCCCGTATCGGTGCCGTCGCAATCGAGTCAGTAATCGCCCATATACAAAGAGACACAATATAGCCATCATGGCCGGTATTTTTGGCAATGGTGGTCAAGGAGGTCAATTTCCACTAGAGCAATGGTTCTACGAGATGCCTCCCTGCACAAGATGGTGGACAGCGGCCACCGTGGCCACGTCTGTGCTGGTTCAATGTGATGCCGTGTCGCCGATGCAGCTTTATTACAGCTTACCTGCTGTATATGTACGATCGCAGGTACATTTCCATCACCATGTCTTTCAGATTGATTTCTTGAACTTACAAATATTTCGACAGTACTGGCGTATAATCACCACATTCCTATATTTCGGCCCTCTCAACCTCGACCTCTTATTCCACGTCTTCTTCCTCCAACGCTACTCCCGCCTTCTCGAAGAATCGTCCGGCCGGTCCCCGGCTCATTTCTCCTGGCTGCTGTTCTACGCCATGAGCTCGCTTCTCCTGCTGTCCCCCTTCGTCGCCATACCATACCTCGGCCAAGCCCTCTCCTCGACTCTGGTCTACATCTGGAGTCGCCGCAACCCGGACACCCGACTCAGCTTTCTGGGGTTGTTGGTATTCACAGCACCATACCTGCCGTGGGTGTTGATGGCGTTCCATTTCTTGGTCCACGGCACCGTGCCCAAGGATGATATCTGTGGTGTGATTGTGGGGCATGTGTGGTATTTCTTCTCAGATGTTTATCCCTCGTTGCATGATGGACATAGACCTTTGGATCCTCCAGCATGGTGGAGGAGGATGTTTGAAGATGGTAGTACGAGGCCGACGACGCAAGTGATTCGCGATGGGCGCTTGGTGGATGATACGCAGGCTGCGAATATCAACCAAGATTTTGCGGCGGCGGCTGCGCCAGAGGTGCGATGATCAGTTCAGGACGTCGCCTCACAAGTCAGCAAAATATTTATCATTCATACGTTGCATATTCCTTTAGGTGTTTCTTGTGTCGGGTTTGATACCAGTGTTGGCAAAACAAAGAGCAGGAGTTTTTCTTTCGTTTACTATTTTGCATTCTCAGCAGTTTTCATTGGCGAAAGATAGCATGTTTGGCGTTTGCTTGTATGATACTTCTGAATTGATATTGAATTGTTTGTTACTGCCAATCGTGTTCCTCCAGCGCAAGAGATAGGACTACACGACTAACCACTACAACAACTAAGCAGCATCAGTTCATATTACTGACAAGTAGGTACCGTCCACGAGCGTACTGAAAGTATGGCAGTAGTGGCATCATGACGTCGACGCACATGCGAACCGATTGACTCTGCCCCAGATTGCCATTCAGCTTCAACCGTGCCACATGTCCCAACAAAAGAACATGCATTTGATTGCACGGATAGAATCATCAGCGAGCGACAGCGCAGATACGACAAATACGTAGTGGACTCGCGTTTATCAGATCTCTTTGAGACTTGAAAGTACGTACGTACGTACTATAGTACTATAGTAAAGTCGTAAACGAATACGTGCAAGCCACTACTCCGTCGATTGGGTTAGAGATTAACTAGAGATGCGGTAATCGACTTTGGTAATACCGTAATTCGTACGGAGTAAATTACATTACACGAAGCGCAGTAAGTGGCTTGTTATGCCACGCGTCCATCTGCAAGATTTATCGGGCTGTCATTCCCTTTCGCTGATTGGTTCGTTGGTGGAATTGATCTCTGTGTGTAATATGACTGGCTGGTAGGTTCACATGAAACTAATTTCTTATGAAATGTATTACTATGTACTACGTACTACGTAGTCTTTTACGCATACGTACGAGGCACAGAATACTCCCACTCGAACAGGCATTACAAGAGCGATAAAAGCAGACGCAAATTTCGACCAACGCTGGCACAAGCCACGAGACAAAAAGATCACGTGACTAGGCGATAAACTGGCCGCGTAGGCGGTCCACTCGCTCCATCAGCTACATTTGGGGCAAGTTGAACGAATACGTACGGAAAGTCTACTAAATGACTGGGGGACAACCGAGCCCCGAGCGGCCCAACCGAACTTGCTTCATGCGGTAATTTTGGATTCGGGTTCGAGTCATAGACTTTTTGGCTGTTGCGGTCGGCGACGGGCAAACGGAGAATTCCGTCGCCGTAATGGCCTGGAAATTTAGGCATCAAACGTGGATATGGAGAATTTAGAGGGAAAAAGCATTACGATTCGTATCTTAAAGTATTCATTCATCTTGCAGCCTACGAAACGAAGTGCACTGGTCATCTACTAACTACGTAAATACACTTCAACATCATTGGCATCGGTGGCTGAGATTTTACAATCGTCGTCATATCAGTAACTCGAGTCAGCAGATACGTAGCCACCACCACCACCTCCTCCATCATACCACCGCGCCGCATGATTATCAGAGGCTCATTCACCGTCACAAGACGCCTTATATGAACTTGTACATCCAGTTGATTCAACATGATTTTGGTGTTCCTTGGGATCATAGTCCTGTTGCAGCCATTGTAATGCGCGGTACACCTTATTTACGTATTCTGTATGGTAAGTTACAGAGTATGGGGTAAAGCCGTTCTTGATTAGAAAGTGGTTGAATGGTTTGACATTGGTTGCCATCTACATACCAGTGATAGGGAAGCGCTGACGACAAAATATTGATCTTGCATCTTGCATACTTTCTATTCCAAGTTTTGAGAATTTGCACGTATCAAGACTTCAAAATGGATCTGGAGAGAGTCCATGTTGTACGTACGTATCTTAACTCCCCACATCCGAAGCTCAGACCATTACTCTAAAAAGAAAATTTGTCAATTTTGTCAAAATTCATGAGCGATTTGTCGCAAAAAACCTACGCAAAAAGGGATAGTATGGCGATTAAATGATCCACTGTGGTAGGCGTCCGGATCGATACGATATCTAATACGGACGTAATGTTTTTTGACTGACGGGTAATTTTGACATTGTTGATACGGAGCAGCTTCTTCTGTATTCGGTATTTGTGCCGTTCAACGGTTTCCTCGTTCATCTCGTAACCTCCATACGTGCGTAGTGCTTAGCCAAGAGTCCAAGACTTCTGAGTTGTCACATAACTACTCGAAACTTCCTTGGCGGCTGTAGTATCAAGGTTAAAGTCAAGATATTGCCATTAATTGAGGATTTGTGGTCGTTAGACCGTACACGATACGAATACGGAGTATCGTGCGATAATCACAGGCACGTATTCGTAGTCGTACTTAGTACTCCCAGTAACTACGGAACGCCTCAGAGAGTCAAAGCATAACTAGCCAAGGGCGATCAGTGCCCCAATTTCTTGTGAATACCTTAGTCTGTAATTAATTACGGGGCCAGACTCCGTCAAGCTGTGGTCCTGTACGGAATTACAGATTGTATGAATCCAGTGTCCCTTGCTGCCTTGCAACAATCTGACACTGCATGACGAGAACACTCTACTTAAGCATGTTTACATTATCCCCATTATTCGGGTTCTGTGGGTTGAACCTTTCTTTTGCACAGAGATTACTACATAGTAGAACTTTGATAACAATACGTAACTTACATGTACAGCCACATATCCATCACCATACTCGCCCATTCAGGCTTAGTGCGGCGGGCGGCGCAGCCACTAGCGGTACGAGACTAGTACGGCCAAATTAAATTACGGTCAGTCGTGCTGTTGACCCCTGGGCGCCCCAGCTCGACTTTATCCACGGTTGAACCTAGAGACTCTGAACTCTCTCTCTTAATTAAGAGCGTTTCTTTTCTGATGGCGTCGCAGATTTCCTTTCCCTAAGATCATTCATTCTTCTCGCCGTCTAGCTTCAAGTTTCTTTGAGGCGAATAGACTCTTCTTTCCTTAACCACACTTCTGTTTCCCGCGACTACCACTTTTAATCTGTTTGGCTTCGTGGCTACACACTTTCGGGTTCGTCGTGTCACCGGGTTGGACCTTTATTCTAGGAACGATCAAACCGACGAGATAATTCAGTAATTTACTGGGTCACCTATTTCTTCAAAAGGCAGAGCGCGCGACTCATCCATTGGCAACTTCTACGTGATCACTATACAGTCATCCAATTTATGTGATCGTCTCGCCCCGTCGTCCTTTCCTCTTCGTTCAACCTCAATACCGATAAGAATATTCCCGCCTCACATTCCATCCTCATGTTCACAACCTACGACTATCCATCCTCGTTCCTAAGATAATCGTGGCGCGGGCATTCTACACCTCCGCCTCGCCTCCTCCTCTCCCGCTCCGCTCGGAACAAACCACATTTTAAATCCGGCACGCCCACCACACTTTCACAATGCGGCGCGGAGTAATCATCTTCATTGTCGTCAATGTCCTCATCCTCAGTTTTCTCGTCAGGAGCGTCTTCACACTCCTGACGCTTTTAGTTGAGGATGCCTCGGCGGACGCTATACACCGATCCGACATTCCCTCGCCGAACTCGAGTCTGATCGAGACCAGACCTCAACTTATACCCAAGATTATCCACCAAACTTATATAAATGAATCGATTCCCGAACGTTGGATCGATCCTCAACGATCATGCATTGATCTTCACCCCGACTACGAATACAAGGTTGGCCACTACACTGGATAATTGCGCGTGGAAAATGAACTAACGGAACGATAGCTGTGGACAAATGAAAAATCGAGAGAATTCATCGCAGAGGAATATCCATGGTTCTTGGACACATTCGATGGCTACAAGTACCCTATTCAACGAGCGGACGCTATTCGCTACTTCGTGCTTGCTCATTACGGCGGTATCTATCTCGACTTGGATGATGTGCGTGATTCATCCAACCCCTCAGAATCGCGCTTACTGACTAATACAGGGCTGCCAACGCCGCCTCGATCCTCTGCTTGCTTACCCAGCATGGGTTCGCCGAACGAAGCCGACTGGAATCTCCAACGACGCGATGGGCTCTATTCCTCAACATAATTTCTTCTTGAAGGTCATGGAGTCTTTACAAGCATACGATAGGCATTGGTTCTTGCCGTACATTACAGTGATGTACTCGACGGGCCCGTTGTTCTTGTCTGTGATATGGAAAGAGTATATGCCTCAGTCTTTTGGCGTGGACAGAGTCCGTGTTCTGATGCCGGATGAATATAACGGATACCCGTGGAGCTTCTTCACACATAACGTCGGAAACAGCTGGCACGGAGCGGATGCGCAGCTCATTTTCTGGGTATGTCAATTTTAATTGATAATTGGCCATTTCTTGTACTGACTTGAGCAGATGTGTCGCTATTGGGTCTTGCTGACCGTTGCCGGCTTCACTATCGCTGGCTGCGTCGGGTTCTGCATGTGGGTAGTCTACGGACGTCTATTATTACTCGGACACCGTTACCGCTATACAAGAGTCGCATCCAGCTCTATCTCAATTCCCAAGATACGCCGACGACCATTCGTCATCATGCCCAGCTTTTTCCGACGCATAAGCGCGTCGTCGATATCATCAGACGAAGAGCTCGGCCGCAAAGAAGGCGCCTACTCTGAATGATAAAACCAACGAACATAATAAGATTTCTGCGCTTTACGACTGCTTTCCGCTTTTGAATAACGATAGAACAGCGCGTTACTGATTTCAGTCCTCACAAATATTTGGTCAAGGATTTCCAACGTTTGCTTGCCAGCCTTGCTCTTCAGCATTTGCATATCAATGACCGTGTTTTATACACAGCAGCATTTCCCCACGGATGTGACGGCCTTTTTGCTCTTCGCTTCTGCTCTGTTGTTTGATAATAATATATATTTAGTATGTTCAAATCTGCTTCTTCTGCACGTGTGTCTATGCGTGCGTGTGATGTGTATATATCGTGCTGCTGCTGCTGCTGCTGCTGCTGGTCATTGATTGGCGCTTTTGGGAATCCAAGTCTTATTTTGCTTGTCTGAATTCTTTTCTCTCGGCGTATCATACCTGATCTGTCTACATGACTAGCAAGATGGTCTATTACTCGTGAATTGGAGACAGACAATTGTCATGCTCTTACAGTTGATTGATACCAATTTCCATGGTTTATGTATACAAATTGTACATATGTTCTACTTGCTGTACATACCAATGAAAACCAGTTTCAACCATTTCCTGTCGCGCATACTCAAACGCTTCCATGTACTGGATTGGGCTTCGTGTAGACTGATGTCTATAATCAATAATCTGTACATATGATCGGATATCATTTTGCTTGTTTGTTGTTTTCTGTTGACATGTATTTTAGAGGCCTGTTGGCTATTATAGATCCACATCATTGACAAAAGATCCTATATCTTTTCGTAGAATACCTCAAGTGCTGAATACTGAAGACATCGTACATCAGATTGATCCGTCTGGGATGTTCTCAGGGTTATACAACCATAAATAGGAGTAAGCCAACTACATTTATCCACCAATCTGGCAATTCTCTGATATTATTATTTCGATTCTTGAAATGACTGAGGTCATCTGCCATGCTCCAGTAGACCTATCAAGTTAGAAGCATGTGCGCATACCTCGATCGTCGGGTGCTGTCTACCAAGCCCTAATTAGTTACATACCAGTCCCGATGGCCAACTGACGGCGTGTCTCTACAACGATCACAGGACACCTAATAATAGGCTGGTAAGTGCGAAGATGTCAACTTCAACTACACAAGTTAATTTAGGCTCAGGTGGTATCTACCAGTAAATATCTAAAACTTCATATAGACTGTGACAAGACCGTTGTTCTTGGATGTTTCATGAATGTTTCATGGCCTGTGAGTCAACGGTTTGCGGATTAGGGCTAGAAGGGGATCTGCATGAAACGAACGTTGTTGGCTCTGGAATCTAGGGTAAACATGATTATTTATTTATTTAATTTGAGTATGTCTGCTTTGTTTTTCTCTCTTTCTCTGCATTCTATTCAGCAATACTCGATTTTCATTTTCGGAAAAGAAATCGATACAATCAACATGCATACTCAAATTACTCTTACGACAACCCTCTTTGCCGTGCTGGCCACGGCATCGCCAACTTGGAACTTCCATCTCAAGCCCTACCTCTCCTCTCGCTCCGATGTGACTGCTAGAGCAACAACAGCAGCAGCAGAGATAACATCAGACCAAATCCTCGCCATCTCACCCAATTCATCATCATGCGACAATCCACCTGCAGAAGGCGAATGCGCAACCGCCGAACAGGCGGCCCCGTATATCAGCGATTCATTCACGACCTATGGAATTGACAATGTCGCCGAACAGGCTGCGCTGATCAGTTTGATGGCCTTTGAGTCGGGTGATTTCAAATATAATCGCAACCATTTCCCTGGCGTCGCTGGGCAGGGCAGTACGTCCCCCTCCTCCTCCTCCTCCTCTTCCCCTCATTCCCCCTCCACATATAAATTAGATTAGAGTATAGAAAATAGAGCTGACCTGACCTGCCCAAAAAGCGCGAAACATGCAATCCCCATCCTTCAACGACAAATACGCCTCCTCAATCCCCGCTCTAGCCGACGCCTACGCCTCATCCACGGGCGACGTCGCCGCCATTCTGGACCTGTTGCTGTCCGACGAAAAATATGATTTTGGCTCTGCGGCGTGGTTCCTGACGACGCAGTGCAGCGGCAGCGTTAGAGAGGCGTTGCAGACGGGCTCGGAGAGCGGGTGGGAAGGGTATATTAGTGGGTGTGTGGGCACGACGGTGACGGAGGATAGGAAGGCGTATTGGAGTAGGGCTGTGGAGGCGCTTGGTGTTTAGTTTCTTTTTGAGGAGTGGCGTGAGGGTGTTTCGATTTTATGGGCTCGATGTTGGGCGTTGGGTGTTTGAGGAGTATGTATGGGATGGACGAGCGACTTGGCATTTGGTCAGGAGCCGAAACTGGTTTATTCTCTTTTCAGAAGCATTTGCTATAGTCAGTATTCCATATGCTGAAATTCACGTACACTTAGAATGCAAGCCTATGCTGGTGATCTCAGGCCCCATGCCGGAGTCAACCCTAAATCATCAGAAATTACCGATTGTCTAATCAGGTATCCGTTCGACAATAGTCCTCCTACTTCTGACTGATTAATGAAGACGAATCGAATCTTTTGCATCGGGAGGTAGTCGCATAAAGTCGGAACAAGGTATCATATCACATATACATCTATCATCTATAGTACACCCTTGGTAGAAACCACATCTCCCGCACCCACCTCGCCAGCACTCCTCCTCGCGCACGCAGTGCGAATCGCAACAGCCAACGCCTTAAACGCACTCTCAGCACGATGATGATCATTCGATCCATACGAGCACCCAATATGCAACGTGACACCGGCCGCCTGCGCAAAGCTCTCGAGACCATGCGTAATCATCTCCGTGCTCAGGTCGCCAATCCTTTCGCGCTTGAAGCCCAGATCAATGACTGCGTAGGGACGGTTGGAGAGGTCGATGACGGCCCAGGAGAGTGCTTCGTCGAGGGGGGCGTCGCCGCGGCCGAAGCGGGCGAGGGATGTGCGTGCGCCGAGCGCTTTTGTGAATGCTGTTCCTAGGCCGAGCATGGTGTCTTCGGTGGTGTGGTGGTCGTCGACTATTCTTCGTTAGCTCTTTTTCTCCTTTATTGATATTTTCGGTTAAGTGAGGGACGCACTGAATAAATCCCCCTTAGCCCTAATAGCCAAACTCCAACCCGAATGCTTCGCCAAAGCATGAAGCATATGATCCAAGAACCCAATTCCGGTATTGATCGTTATCTGTTGACTGGACGTAAACTGTGTGGAATGAGGGGCATTTTTATCGGGGATCACCCCCTTTTTGGCGGCGGCTTGTTCTTCGGCCGATTCGGGCGCGGGGAAGTGGTCGCTCTCTTCAAAGGGGAGGAGGACACCACCGTCGAGAGAGAGGGAGACTTGGATTTTGGTTTCGTTGGTGATGCGAGAGATTGAGACTGTGCGGCGGGGTTGGGCCATTGTGTCGGTATCTGAGGGTTTCGGGTGTAATTGAGGGATAGTTCGAGTTTGTGTTTGTTGCTTTTTTTGTGTATATATTTGGTCAAAGTCACAATGAACAGCGCGAGGTGGATGAGTTGATCTGAGATTGGAAAGAGGTTGATAAAATTTCCCATACAAAAGAATGTCAAAAGGCAGCTCTCTGATTGGGCGGCATGCCTGAATGTGCGGACAAGTCTCCCATTGGTCGGCCGGCTGACATGACGGAATGCGGAATCATCAACTTCGTTCGAGCTTTGCTTCACCTTTTAACACTGAATGATGATTCTCAATTGATTACCGACTCTGGCTGGTCCAGGCATTACAACTCCTCGAATACATATCTAAATATACACGCAACCTGGGATGATGTCGTCTTGATCACAAATTTACACTCTGTTGACCGCGATATCGAGCATTGGATCTGTCGAAAGCGGCTTGTCGATACATGCGGCCGACGCAGTTCACAATTGACATCTATCTAATACAGCCCTAAACCGACCGAGAACTACTGTAGCCAAGCATCTGGCTATTATCCTTGTGCAGTTCAGCCGCCAGCCGGTTCCCTTACATATATCAATAAAGCAATGCCGCCACCATCAAGTCAACGAGCTCAGGTTGAGCCGCCCGAGCAGGTCACGACAGAAGCGGTCAAGGGATTTGCTGTTGGTGCATTACGGGTTGGTGCCTCTTTCTCGCTTGTAACGATATTTAGTCCAGACGAGGCGGGAGAATCTGCAGAAGACTAACGGGATAGGATGCGCGTGGATATAGTTTGGCTCCGTATCCATTCTCGCACACATGATATTGAGCATGCCCCATCCATTCAAATTTGATAATGCAGCATCTCCTGCCGCGCCTACCACGACGGGATCATCGCCGTCGCCGTCGTCACGGTTCTCGGCCTCTGGTATCCGGAATACGTTGCTCTACAGACCGCTCACGTCCTTGTCGGAAAGTATCGGGCCTGTATCTCGCATCTACCGCGGATTAACGCCGCAGTTTAAGATATTTCTCCAGATTGCGGCTATGACGCTCGGAGGAACGATCTGGGCCGAGAGGCGGGTGAATGAGTATCTGCAAGCGCTGCGAAGACTTCGACGGGCAGAACGAAAAGCCGCTGTTGACCAATAGAGGACTGCGCGGGATGTTTGTGTGCAATGTATGATAGGTGAGAAGGGAAGCTTGATACAATGCCGGATCAGTTCCTGTTGTGATCCAGGACACCCGAGGACATGGACGTGTACGACTCACCGAAGTCGACTGCACGTGTATCGTCAATCCATGTACAGATTGTCAATACCGATGTGACGCATCGATCGTCCCAACGATCCGAGTGATCTCGGTGTGCACTGTACAGTATGCAGGTTATACGTAGGACAGAGCAAAAACATTAGCGGTGTCTGAAAGCTTAAATCCAAGCGTAACAAGCTGTAGGTAACCTTGGAGATTATTTCCAGTCAGTCTCCGCCATTGACCAGGTTACACAAAGTTGTGCTTGCATGACTCTGTCTACTCGAAATTCTGAAATGGACCTCGATTTGCATCTACAAATAGGCGGTATTAACTTAGCAGATCAAAGGATCATCTGATGTAAGTATATTGTAACACTACGTCCTATGTTGCCTTTTCTCCTTTGCTATTCATCATCAATGCTGGACGAACGAAATAAATACTCCGTCATGTTGTTGATCGTTATATGAATTGTCGTCATTTTAGCGCGACGTCGACCAACGCATAATTTAGTTTTAGTCGATCAGCTACCTAGTCCATATGGCATATGGAAAATGATGGGCGATGAATACACTTTTTCGATGCTCAGCTGTGGCTGTTTTATCCCGAAGTCTATGTTTGTTTCCTTTCGTACCGTTTAGTTAACTTAGGGCTGTATTTAATTGACAAAGTTAAAAGATCCGAGTACTGATCTTGGCGCATTATGACTTTTTGTTTCCACTTGGGCAAAGAAGTATAAAATCCGAAATTGGAGAATGGACATCGAATGGCTTCTGTTTCCGGAGTGTGGTGACAAGCGCGTGTTTCTGCCTCGTCATTCTACTCGTAAGTTGTTTCAGTGCTAGTGTAGATTTGTGGTTTTATGCAGCTGTTTTGAGCAGCTTTAGCTTAATTGAGGTTGGGATGGTTGGAGAGTGAGTCAAAGACACAGACACAGATTGTCCACTTGCTAAATCTTAGACAAGCACAAGTTAAGTTACATATATGTACATCACCCAGCATAGTAAAACATAAGCAAATTATGTAGTGATTAGTTAACTATTTATTAAATTATTACATAGTAATATTGTGAAGCTAAAGATAAACAAGGCGTGTCTCAGTAAGCTCCATCTTTCCAACCAATGGAAATCTGCATAAGGGCCACACTTAGCCTCAGTGGGACTAGCCCCGGACGGCTAGCCAACCACAGGCCAGAGAAGCAGCAGACAGGGGCTCCACTTCCCAGGCACCTTCAGGGAAGCTTCTTTTCTTTCTTTCTTTCTTGCTTTCGTTTCCTTCCATTTGTCTCGCTCTCATTCTGTTTCAATTCTTTTCGACTTCATTTTTGTTTCTTTTCGCTGTTCAAGTGTTCGACTATTTATTTCTATTCTCTTTCCTCGCCGGCCGACGACACTATTCCAACATTTTCCCCCTCCAATCAGATTCCCCGGCTCACCTCCGTCCGTTTGCAGAAGCTTGACATCATACTCTGCCACCTCGTACCTGACCTGACCTGACCTGACCTGACCTGACCTGACATGATCTGACATGACCTGACGTCCCAGAATTTGCCAATCCTCATCCACCCACTGCTGCATTCACCACTGCATTCACCACTGCATTCACATACATACTCAACATCCGCTGCATCAGTACATATCATTCATCATTCAACCTCCACTTCCGGCCAATCCATTATCTCTCGCCTTCGGCCAGTCTATCTTCTTATCTCCGCACCGATGCCCTGCTGCTGATCGTTGCAGCCACACTTTCCCTCGCCTGTACTTGTACCAATACTCTCCTCAATTCTGTTTCTTTTTTCCTCATCCGGGAAGGAAAGAAAAAGAAAACATATACGGCGTCCCTAGTACTTCCTTCCTATCAGAGATATACACAGACACACATCATACCCAATCCTGCCACCGTCCCCTTTGCATCTTGGCAGATCCGCATCCGGCACCTTATTTTTCTTTTTTTTCTTCCTGCAGATTATCCCAATAGTTGAACCCTTCCTTCTTCTTCTTCTTCTTCTTCTTCTTCTTCTTCCTCTGCACTGCTTTGATTCTCCTTATTACAAAGCTTTGTTTTACACCGGTTCTTCGGACCAATCTAGAAACAAGCAAAGCAAAAATCTCCCCATTCGGAGACCCGGTGTTCCTTCCCAGTACAACCACGAAACTTCGGCCCATCGTTTGGAGGAATTCTGTATCCGTCTGCAGTAATAGTTTCATACTTGCAGTCAGTCAGGTGGCTCTAGCACAGGTTGCCACCATACCGGCTTATTTGCTCTACCAGATCACAGCTATTGTGAATGGTGCATGACATTATCCATGGCTCTCTAAACCATCCAGTAGGTCTCTACCCTGTTTGTCTCCCACGCTTGTATATTCCTTTTTCTTCCCAGCTTCTTTCATGATAGTATTGGAGGTCTGTCTGGATTGCTTTTTTCTTGCCCAAGCCCTGGTTGGCTGAGAATCACTGTTAATATCTGGTGTCAACCTGTGTAACAGAATTGATGACACTTCGTCACATACATTCGTCATAGCTGCTGCCACCCTACAACGTCTAGTTAAATTGTGGCTCAATCGCCGAGCCTCTGGTCACAATGGCAGAGACACTAGTGGGAAAAAGAGAACGAAGAAAGAGCTTCACCTTCTTTCATCACTCACACCAGCTTTCAGCTCCTACCACCACACCAGCCCCATCTGTCTCACCAACGCATGACAGATCAGCCTCGGATGGATTGTCGACCGTGAAAAAAGCTCGTCGAAACTCGGGGTTTTTTGGGAGCCGTGATCCCAGTCCGAGGGGTACAACAGCAAATGTCCTACGTCGCCCGCAGACGCCCGAGTCGGAAGTGATGTTTGGCATGGCGCCAGATGCGTCCAAGCAGAAGCGCAAGTCGCTGCAACCTTCGAAACGCGCTTCGATGTTTGGTTCCTTTCGTTCTTTGCAGTCGATGGAAGATGAGCTGGCAGGCCAGCGATCTCGAGGCGCTTCATTTGATGACAACGATTTGGTAGCTTCGTCTTTAGGTCACGCAAAGAAACTGCTAGGCCATGTGGTTTTGCATCATGGCGAAGTTCAAACTGCGGGGACGATGTGGCGGAAGAGGAATCATTATTTGGTGCTGACTGATACCCATTTAATTCGCTTCAAGAGTCAACACAAAGCAGCAGATTTGTTCCCCACCATCAACATATCCTCTGCGCATCCAACACCAGTCAATCGCCAATCTGTCGTCTCAGTCGCCTCAGCACAAGATCATTCTGCTCCTTCATATAACGGTGACGTCGCAGCTATTGCCTTGAACAGCATTGTATCCGTCGAGGATGTACGAAATAATCACAACCAAACCCAAACGACCATTGAGCTGTCTTATTTGGATGATCGAACCAACAAAGCTGCCTTCATGGCTATTCAACTGATGGATCCAGAAGAACAACATCTCTGGCTGATTGGCATTCGCTCTGCCGCCCAATCTGCTCGCAACACCGAACCATTACCCTTCGAAACGAAAACCATTGATTACGTTGTTCGGATTTTGGAGCAAGATCGGGATTATGACCCTGAGAACTTTAACCTTTTTCGTGTTATTCAGAGATCTCCAACCAAGCAGAATACGAGGTCATCGACGGACGATTTCGGAAAGCTGTCAGCAACTATGTGCTATCTTGCAATCGGTCTACACAGGATCCACTTGATCCCTCTGCATAGAGGTTCGAGCCGCTCTTCTCTGGTTTCTCTAAGCGAGATTGACGTTGGCGCTTCTCTTGGTTTAATGGCATTGACCTCGTTGATGGTGCATTCAGGTGATGATCGATTCCAGTTGTCTTTTCGGTAACGTCTTCTGATAGCTGATCTCGTTTGCATATATTCTCATACTAACTGACTATTTGTAGTATCCCATTACAGAGTGCAACGGTGGTGAATCTCGCGTCCGTTCACTCCCTAGACATCGCCTTATGGGTTCGACAACGCACAGAATTTTTACGTCCGCTCTGGCTACATCAGCCATACGACCTTGTTGCGCCATCAGAAGTGGCCGATGAGAACATCATTCCGTCTACAGAGCTCATCGAGGATTTTGGCTGCTTTGATAGAACCCTCGTTGCATACTCGGCTAGTTACGGTATCGATACATCCAACATCCGCTACACAATCGATCTTGAATGCGAAGATGCACCTTGCTTCAAACTTCTTCCACCTGCCTCGAAGCGTCGCAGTCAATACAGCGCCCTGGAGCTGTTGGCATTGATGCGTGCGCTGCGATACAACGAGTCTTTTGTTTCGATTTCATTCAGCGGTGTCAGTCTTGATGTTTTGCAAAATTGCCGCGACCACTTCGGCATTGATTGGAATGCCTTCATGACTCGTGCTGGTGCTCAGGTGACTATTGCCGGGCAGGATCGATTGTCGCTACTGTCGCAAGAAATTCGTGCTTTGGCTTTGAAGAACAAGCGCCTCCGCAGGCTCGACTTTTCCTTCTGTCTATCGCGGACGCCTATTTCGGACCGAGGCGCACGAGACCCTGGCTGCGGTATTCCAGAAGCTATTTTCCCCCTCTGCCGTCGCCAGTTGACTAATGTCGATTGGGTTGTTTTGAACGGTATCAAGTTGGGCGACTCAGACTTGGATTATATTGTGGATGCCGCTTCGCAGAAAAGTAGCCATCTTCGAGCGCTAGAAGTTGGCGAATGTGGTCTTTCGGTTCATGACTTGGATCTCGTCTTGTCGACATTGACTGCCCAAGAGACTACCTTGGAAGCTGTCAATATCTCTGGAATACAGGGACGACTTAGCCCGGAACTGTTTCAGCAGCAGATTGGATACTTTGGACAGATACGCAAAATCAATCTCACCCGCGTCGCTAGAACTTCGGGCACAGAGCCACTCATTGCGCCGGAAACTTTGCTGAACTGGCGTCTTGAGGAGCTATCACTCAGTCAAACGGCAGTCAACAAAGAGACTGTGGAATCAATCGCAGCCTACTTGGCTAGCGATCATTCCTCGTCTCTTCGGATTCTACGATTCGATCAATGCGGTTTGACGGGCGGTGATGTTGCCACATTTCTTCGTTGTATGACCCGTCCGGCCGACAAGGCGCGCGACATGCATCTACACGTTAGCGAGAATCACTTGGATACAAATTACGGCCTTTTGTTCAGCGCTATTGCCGACAACAACACACCTACACACTTATCCATGCGCATGATCGACTTCAAAAAAGAGGATCATTTCAGGGAGCTAATTGAGGCTATGAGGAAGAATACAACGTTGAAATATTTAGATATTTCGAAAGCGTCACTCCCTTACGATGCCGGCCCAGAAACTTGCGAGGCGTTGCAGCTGATGTTTGAAGAAAATGAGACCTTGGAGGAGTTGGATATCAGCGGTGAATATGCGCATCTGGACGTTGCTCGGTTTGGTATTGGGTTGAACCAAGCACTCACGGGGTTGAAAAAGAACAAATCGTTGAAAGTCCTCCGAATTGAGCATCAAAAGCTCGGGCTTCAAGGCGCCAACACGCTTGCGTCTGTGCTTGAGGAGAACACGAGCTTGCGGGAGATATACTGCGAGAACAATGATATGAACCTCCAGTCATTTACTGTGTTGGTGAACGGGCTTCAACATAACAACTCGGTTACTTCGCTTCCTATTATGAACATGGACCGCCACCAGTCTTTGGAAAGAGTTCGTCGTGAGTTTGTGAATGTCAAACGAGATACCTCTTCCCATCAATCAGGTCCTAGCTCTATTCGCCGCTCGATCCATGCTGCCATGGCGATTGGCCAGCCTTCTGGCGGTCACAAACTCGCCAAAATGAACCTAGCTGCTCGGTCGAAAGAAGCGGCCCAGTCGTCCGAGTCTTCGGCTTCGGAGCCACTCGACCAGGAGGTCGAAGCTACACTAGAGTCTTTGAACAGAAAGTGGGATATTGAAGTAGACAGATTGCGGCAATACCTTTACAGAAATTATTGTACCATGAACGGCATTCCGTACGACGCAGACGGTTACCAAGGCTTGGATGCAGTTGAAGAAACCGATTCAGCAGATATCTCTCGTCCGGCCACATCTGCCAGTGTTGGACTGACGATCGGCGAATTTGAAAAGCTTGATATCAACTTGTCCATGGATGAGATGACGATGCAAAACATTTTACAAACAAGTTCCGGCAACTCGGGTCACTCAACCGATAGCGAGCGAGACGCGATCGCGATGATGATGGAAAACAGCTCCGGCAGCACATCTCCGGTAGTGACCATGTCCAGCGTGCAATCCACGCCGACGATCGAATCACTCAAACTGATGGATTCACTACGCCCTCTTTCTCCGACATCAAGCGTCTCAGAAAATAAGACTTTGCCAGGGTTGCAAGAATACTCTAAAACCTCTATATCATCATCATCATCTCCACAACTATCCCTTCCCGTTCCAGCAATCTTCAAAGTTCCTCCACCACCATCGATTAAAAACGACAGCACTGCCGCTAGCATTCGAAGCATTGCCAGTTCGAGCAACATGTCGACAACGAGCACGGCACCCCGAGCACCCAGCTTGCGAAGCACAGGCGGTACAAGCTCATTGAGTGCGTCTTCACTACGAAAACTACTTTCAAGTCGACCTTCTTCCGCTATGAGAGGAATGCGTCAGATAAGTGGTGGACACGGCAGCGGTAACAGCTCCAAGACGGGGTCGACAAGCGGGTTGACCACGTCTGAAGAGCCGCCGAAAATTATTTGGTCGCCTCCTAAGCTTGACCTTTAATCACGAAACGACGATAAGAAGTATGACGACTTTGGTTGAAGCCGACGAATTTTCTTTATCTTTGCATGCTGGCGACATCACGTCGTCAGCCAACACCACGCGATGATCGAGTCTTTTTCGATCTCAAGAAGCAACTAGACGTTGTTTCCATTTTATTCACTCTACTCGCGCATACATGAGTATGACCATCAAAATTTGAACACTATGTTGATTGTTCAATTACCATACACCCTCTGGATTTCTCACACTGCCAGAGTCCTCATTATTGTCCGCAATTATTCATCATGTCCATCCATTCAACATCATCATCATCATCATCATCATCATCATCATCAAACGGCGTTCGTCAGTCCAAAAACTTTTTATGATACCAATCTCGTTTTCTTGTCGCCGTTCGTCTATCGCTTTTCTGTTTCCTTTTCTGGCGGTCATGTATGTGTATGTGTCAATTTTGTGCTCGCCGTTGGCTTCAAGTCGTTATTGTTGGCGAGATGTGTACTTAATTTACTGGGCAGGGACTGCCTAGAGGTAAATGGCGCAAGCTCTTCACCTTTGAGAGCTTGGAAATCAATATTATGCTATGTGCATTCATGCTCTCGGTCCTACCGTATTGGATTCTTAGCTACACCTGAAGTAGAATTGAGTATGGTTCACAACAGCTAAAGAAAAAGACCGATGTTATCTAGCTATGCAAAATCGAGCGTACATCTTTAGTGTCTAAAGACCAAGTCTAATACTTTATCGTAAGCCTGAGTTGATTCTCCTTGACAATCACGTCACTCTTCGCAATGAGCTCGGGCATGTCCCATGTAACATTGATAAACCTGCCTCCAACCCAGGGTCTTTTCTCAGAAGTCAGGAACGCCAATGTATTTCCGCAAAGTTCTGGGGTATCCACGAAGACTGCATCCAGTAAAAGTAAAAAGTCAGCATGGCCTTGTAAGTAACAAGTCATATTGGAAGGGGATACGAACTATGCGCAAACTCAGGAGCCTTGTCAACACCAAAAGTAGTCGCCATATCAGTAATGACGTTCCCCGGATGAATGCTAAAGGAAAGTATCCCCTTCTCGGAATACTCCTCATTAATGAACTCCGCGAGTTTGGTGGCAGCCGTCTTGGAGATTTGGTACGCGCTCAGCGTTTTGTGCGTCAGGAGCGCACCGGCACTCGACACGTTGACCACGTATGATGGTGCATCGCCACCCGCCGTCTTGAGCATGAGCGGGATAAGGGCGCGGGTGATGAGATAGGGACCTCGAACATTCACGTCGAAGACATTGGTCCACGTATCCGGATCATAGTCCTGCAGAAGTTTGAAACCGCCGAATACTCCGGCGTTATTGACGATGATATCGCATCGGCCAAACTCCCTTTCGAATTCCGCGGCGGCTCGCTCAACGCTTTCTCGACTGGACATGTCGACTGTCAGAGGTAGATATTTCGGGGGTGGTCGATTTGCGGATTGGGCTGCTTCCGCGACGGCAGCAGCCAACTCGGCGGTTCCAGAGCGAGCGCCGGCCGCGATAAATGAGGCGCCTGCTTTTGCGTAGGCGAGCACTATTGCGCGGCCGATTCCGCGGGAGCCGCCTGTGATGAGGACGGCTTTACCGGAGAGGTCGAGCTTGGTTGGGTCGATTTCGGGGTAGGTGTCGCTGTGGATTGTGGGGGTGACGTCGTAGTCTCCTATATTGCAATAAGAGTCTGATAGTTTACGTCTGTATGGCTGGCAACTTACCGGGAGCTTCGAGCACGTTTGGGACGTCTTTTGGTGGCGGCATTGTGAGCGAGAGTGAAGATGATTTCAGTTCTGATTTCTTGTGTTACCTCTCGACAGGCGATAGAGTGTCTTGCTCTATGAGTAGAACGAGAGAATACAGCGTGGTTTTATAGTCTCTTGCAGCTTTGCTAAGCAGCTAGCTTAGAAATCCATCAGTCACATGTCGCATGCTCGGCGACAGTGTATCCCATGTAACACAATATAGACTATCTGCAAGCAGGTCGCATTGGTGCGACTAGTGGAGGCATCTAACGATGTCCATCAACAAATCGGGAACTGTTCGAGCTGTGCCGTTTTTTTCAAGCGAAGCATCCTGATCAAGGCATGTCCATCTCCAGGGTTCACGTTAGGGCGCGTTACTCTGTTCCCCGTGTACTGTGAGCGCGGTTACTAATGCAGTTCAATGCAGAGACGAGGGTATAACGAACTCAGTGAGTATCTAGCATCGACTGCCTCTTTCGGACTCGAGAGTCGATGGTTGTATGCATGATGCAGTAGTTGCTTCGTCCATCATTGGTCAGCTGCCTGGTCCCTGCAGTCGGACGCAGTGCCAGTCTTGCAGGACAAAGGAATTAATGAGATTTGCAACATGGTGCATGGTCGTTCCTCGGTGTATTAAGACCAGTCGTAGATGACTCGTATGCAGAGAGAGAGAGAGAGAGAAACATCTTTGACTGTCAGGTTGTCAACGTCGATAACAGACTAACCACGTTAGGAAAGAAAGCAATATATCCTCTTCGGGACTAGCGCAGACACGCCCGCGAAAAAGAGGAGGCTGGGGAATCTAGCTTCAACATTTCAAGATTCCTTTTTCCCACAGGCTGTCCATTCTTTTGTGTGTTTCTTTCTTTTCTCTTCTTCTCTTGCTTTGTACTTTATCCCCGTCTTTTTCTATTCTGCGCGCGCTCGAGCTTTCCTGTCCTTCCACAAGACTCGAGCTACATTCACTCGAGCTTTGCGACCCGTTATCGCTCGACCAACGTCTTTTCGAAGTGACCTCTGAAATACTGCACTTCATCTAATCACGCAGTCAGATCGGCACAAAACGACAAAATGCCACCAAAAACAGGCCGAGGGCGCCCTATCAAAGCCATGATTACGACCGCCGGCCCAAGCTCACCCAGCGCAAGCAGAGCTGGCCCTTCAACCAGTCGAGCCCAACAACAACAACAACAACAAGCAGAAGAAGAAGGAGAAACCACATCGAGTCCTACCGCAAGCCCAAGATCACCCACAACCGCCAAAAAGACGAAGCCCAAGTCCCCCACAGCGACAAAAACAGCGCCAAAGACAACCAATCGAGTCACCAAGCGACCATCCGGCAAGGCCCCGCGAGCATCAAACATACAACGTAAGCCTCGCCTACCTACCTACACGCCTCTCATCTTTCGCATATACTAACAATGATACATTATAGCTGGCGACCCAACCCCCACCGGCAAACGCCGCCGCTACAAACCGGGCACCGTCGCCCTCAAAGAAATCCGCAAATACCAACGCTCTTTCGACCTGCTCATTAGCAAACTGCCCTTTGCCCGTCTAGTCCGCGAAGTCGCGCTCGACCTGCTGCCCGCCGAGGTAGGCGCCGAGTTACGATGGCAATCGCACGCAATCATGGCGCTGCAAGAAGCCGCAGAGGCGTTCTTGGTGCATTTGTTTGAGGATACGAATCTGTGCGCGATTCATGCCAAGAGAGTTACGATTATGCAGAAGGATATTCAGCTTGCGAGACGGATTAGGGGGATGTGGGGTGGTTTGGGTTAATCTAGGCAGCCCACGTTCGCAGCAGTGAGACAGGAAGGGAAGTGGGTGAAGAAAAGGAGGGTCTTTTTTTCGCGAGAATATGGTGGTTTTTATTGTTCATGGTGTTTGGGTTGCATTTACGGCGTGGTGTTTGTGGGAGTCAAGTCATCTGCGGCTATTTGTCTGCGAGGTATATCACATGTGCTTTCTGGTTTGAGTGTATCATTTGTGTCGGTGATCCATTTATTGTTTATTAATATCGCCTGGTACCAATGCTAGAGACAGCTGGCCAGGACATGGAAGGCAGAATTACTGGACTTTTTACTCGATATCACCATGTAGGAATCAGAGTTAATAACTATTCGTCTTAACCTGAGCTTGGAATATCTGGTAGCCAGAAGAAGGGTATATTTCATTTCATCAAAATTCATATATCAGTGAAGCAAACACACCTCGCATTTAGTCCTGTAATCGAGCTTTAACGCCATTGCCAAAGACCGCCATGCAAGTGAACCATCGTTGATAAATGTTGAGCCCAAAAAAAAAAAGAACAAACATAATTAGGTATTGCTCTTTTACAAATATTCCGTCCGTTTCAACGCCGCAGGTAATCCCATCAACAACCGATCCGCCTCTTCCCTCACACCACGCGCTTCATCCGCTTTACCCTGTCTATCCAAAGTCTCAGCCAACATCTGATCCGTAACGCTGACCCAGAGACGATCATTAGCCTTTTTAGCCATTGCACGACCTGCGCGCGCACTCTTTTCCGACTGCTCGCCGACGACGCCACGGAAATATTTCCAGCTCATGAACGTCAGCGTCATGCAGGTGATTTGGCTGTTGTTGATGCCCGTGGCGGATTGGAGCGCTTGTTGGAGGTACGACTTTGTTTGGATTGTGGATTCGTTGTGCACTGTTGCGCAGACGAGGTAGTAGGCGGCTTGGATGTATTTGTTGGAGCTGCTGAGGCATTGTGGCTCGACAAGAGCGAGCACCTGGTCGAGGCGGGAGTGGGAGGGGTGTGAGGGTTCGCGTAGTATGAGGATTGTATTGAGGCCTGCAAGGATTGCTGTGTCGCGGCGAGGATCGTTGCGCATTGTTCGGTTGGTTGATGATGAGAGTGAGAGAAGGGGAGAATCGTACGCGGCTAATGCTGCTACTAGATCGCCGTTGCCTTGTGCGATGACACCTGCAGCGTATTCCATGAGGCAGGCAATTGGTTCTGGGAGTGCGCTGCCGAGCTCTTCAGAGGAGTTGCGGAGCTCCTTTAATGATTGACTGGCACTTTCCCAGTCCGTTCTTGCGCAAGCCAAAAATGTGAGATGTAGTAATATGTTACAGTACAAAATCCGTCGCCATTCGAGTCGTTTGCTAGCGGCCACGACAGATTCTTTGACTTCTTCGGGAGCTTTGAAGTTTCCTATTTAAAATGTCAGGGAACTACTCCAGTCTGCAATATTGTTTGAATGCTTACCGCGAACCATACGCAAGCCCTCTTGCAAGTACTTCTCAGCCTTACGACCGTCATATGAGTTCTTGGCACCCAATGTCATTGAGCTCAAGAAGTAGCAGAGGGCATATAGGTCATGTTGTGGAAGCCAATGCAATGTCAAGCACAGCTTGCCATTCTCAACACGCAGAATGTCACCAATTTCAGTCGGCTTTGGAGGCGTTTGCGTATTCAAAGGGACCAAAAATGAACCATCCTCTCGCCATCGTGAGTCGTTGATTCGCTGGTCCATCATGTTTTGCATTATTTGTAGCTTTTGCGAGGCTTGGTTCAGATCATATTCAAGCAAGCTGCATGATATATCGACCATCTGAAGCATCGAGCCAATTTGAGGGATCTCCTGCACACGAGGATCCAGCTGGTGACTCCGCGCTACCGCGACTGCATGTTGAGCTTGTTCAACGGAGTCAGGACTTGTAGACTGCTGCAGGTGGGCGAGCGCCTCGATCAATGCAGCGACAACGACCACAAGCTTATCGCCATTGCGAGTAGCCAAGTTGGTCAGTTTTTGCAGATTATGGATGGCAATGACGAAGTTTTGATGAGACGATGATGATAGCGCAAGGCTGATTCTGAGTAGACGAAACGCGTATTCCCAAGGGGTGTGTTTATATCTATAGATCGTCAGCGTCTGTTGGTTCCATGAGTAACGCCGAGTACGCACGTTTCAACATCTTCAATCATCTTGTCAACAGCCTTCGCTGCCGCCTTGGGATTGGATTTATGAAGCATACGAGCAAGAAGTTGCTGCATTGTATACTTGAGATCCAAAAGCTTGTTCTGATCGAGAGTTAGTTGTAGCTTAGAAGACGTAAAATGGGTCACTAACTCGCTCGCATATTTCAATCTGCCAAAAGTTAGTGAGGATTTACCCAGATGATTCGACTTGACTTACTCCTTTACTCAATGCCGTCTCCGCTAATATATCGTTATCGGTTTCCTCAATGAGTATACGCGCATACCGCAACCGCGTCAGTGCCTCTGTGAGTGGTGGCATTCGAAAGTTCTGTTCCTCTAATTAGTCCAGACAATATGTCTCATACGCTGAGGGTACCGAACCGTTTGGGCAGCTTGCAAACACCCCAATCCAGTGGCAACCAACTTGTAATACTCCTTTAGATCCAACTCGTTGTTTGAGAGAGCAATGACGGTTCCCTTACTGTGAGCTGCATTCAAGTACTCATCTGCAAGGGCCAATAGTAGAGTCTGATAATCCACATCACCATCGGCAGGGGCAGACTTTTGAGGTTTCTGGACCTTGTGTGGTGCTACCATCGACGTTTTGGCAGGTGTTTTGGCAGGCGTCTTGGTGGATGTTCTTTGAACATCTGCCAATGATGGAATGACTACTTGCGGTGTTCGAACCAGAGGAGAAGCGGATTGTCCTGACGCCTTTCGATTTTGACTGGCTGGACGAGAAGGAGTCATTGTGGCCTCGTTCGAAGGAGGCCTTGATGGTGCCAGTGGGCTCGATTTAGGTGGTTCCTGTTTGATCTGAACTTGACTAGTCAATGGACTTGGTTTTTGTGGTTCTTGCTTGATCTGAAATTGACTAGATGTAGACTGGATTGATGCAGCAGGTTGTGATACCGTCGTTGCAGGAGTTGTGCTCGTTGCAGGAGTTGTGACAGCAGGTAGAATTGGCTGAGGAGCACTGGGTGCAGTGAAAGAAGGCTCAGTCTGTTTGTTAGGCGAAGGGGCAGCACTAGCCACTACATCGAAAGAGAATGTCGGTCGTATGGGTTCTGTGAATGTATCACTCGGATTGACAAACAGTATAGGGGGGTCTTGAAAAGCAGGCTGTGGTGATGGTGGTCGTATGGAGTGTAGGATATTTTGATGTTGTTGCGGCGCAGGCTGAGGTGGGGGTTTTGGTGAAGGCTGTGTTGGTCTTTGCTGTATGTTCTGATGCTGTTGGATGACCGGTGGGCTAGGTTGCGGTGGCTTTTGTTGTTGTTGCTGTTGCTGCGGCGGTGGTAGCTGTGGCTGCTGAGTTTGCTGAGGGGAGGGCAGAACTACAGGTTGAGGTGAGGGTTGAGACGGGGGTCGTGGAGAAGGTTGTGGCAAGTGTTGAATTTGATCATGCTGGTGTGATGGCTGCGGCAGGGTTTGTGGTATATGTTGACTCTGTTGCTGCAGTTGTTGCTGTAGTTGGATTGTGGGAGAATTGTACTGTTGCTGCCGTTGAGGGACTTGCACAGGCTGCGGGGACGGCTGAGATCGAGGCTGCGGTGAAGGATGTAAGGATTGGAGTTGATGTTGCTGTATAGTCGGAGAGACATATTGCTGCTGCCGTTGCGCGTGGTGATTCAATTGCGGTGATGGCTGAGGCACGGCTTGTGGAGAAGGATGCGATACGGATTGGTGTTGTTGTTTTTGAATAATCGGGGATCCAAACTGTTGCTGTGCTACCGAAGAGCCATATTGCTGTCGCTGTAAGTGTATATTCTGCTGTGGTGAGGGTTGCGGTTGAAGTTGCGGCGAAGACTGCGATAGATGTTGCTGCAAATGTTGGTGCTGTTGGATCACCGGAGAGTTATATTGCTGCTGCCGTTGCTGTTGCTGATACAGATATTGTTGCTGTTGTTGCTGCTGCTGAGGCGATTGAGGAAGCACTAATCCTCGCTGTTGTCCCAGGGCTTGCGACGGCGAGGGTTGTCCATATCCCTGAACATATGATGGTACTGAAACTGGCGAATAACCAAACGAGTTCGTATAGTTCATGTATTGCACACTATTTCCCACATTGTATTGCGGCTGCGACTGAGACGCCGCTACAGGCGACCGAGTAAAGGCGGCATTCTGAGGAATCTGTTGCAAGTACTGCGAGGGATATTGCGGAGGAGGATATTGCCCGTTGTCGTTGTTATACGGCGGTGGGTAACTCATGGCCCTTGAATGAATATCGGAGTAATCTGTATGGTTGGGAATAGTGTCCCGAAATCATGAGAATATCATCCGATCTGCCATGGAGACAAGACTATGCGACGCGTATCCAAAGTGAACTATGAATATAAAATAAAATGTTGGATGATGCGCGTGTTGCCCGTCCAGTCTGCGGAGATCGGAACGGAGAAACTACGCTCCAAGGGATCTATATCGCGGGTCATCGCTCTGTCGTCGATTTCATTGCATTCAACTTCATATTTTACTCCATTCTATATTGTCTTTGGATCCGCTGAAAGAGACAGAACAACAGTTGACTGCTTGCGCAATATTATGATGAGAAAGCAATCCTTTACTAGCCATCAACCATCTATCAAGCTATGCGACTCTGGTTTCTCCGCCTAATATACGCCATAATTGACAAGAATGTGAATACAAGTTGAACAGCCGCTAACACCCAGATATATCCTCCCAAACCCAGCCATTATCATCATACCCTCAAGTAACCAAAATGTCGACTCTACACCTCTGCGAGATGCAGCGAAGTGTACATCTGATTTGCGAATTGCACACTGTTGTCCTCCAGCGCCGGCCGCAAAATATCATTACCGAGTGAAGGGGCATGAACTGGTGGTGGATGCATCCATACCGTCCAGGGACAGTTCATTGGACTGATATATGGATTGATCGGGTGGATTCTTTGCGCCGCAAACTCTGCGTCAGGCATCGTCGTTGAATTTCCAAGACATCTCAGTGTCCAGAAGAAGTAGGTCGCTTTGTTGGCCTCGGGATTGATATGAGCTCGACGATTTGGGCATTTCAGTACTGTCCCGCAAGTCCTGCAGGTTGATATCTGCCTACACGCCGAGCAGAATGTGTCGTGTCGGTGGCAGTAAATTGCCTGGCATACACTAGACAACCACAGATCCATCGACCGGTGAGCACAGCCAAAGCGGGGTGAAACATGTTGCTGTTTTCCTAGTGTGTGCGGTGCCGTGGTCATCCGATACTCCGTTCGAAAGATCAGTTGCTCTGCGTCGTTGAGCTCAGGATAAATGTCAATTTTGAATTCGGTCGATCCGTATGTCGCTGTGCACGAGTGCCATAGGTATCTTTCGTCGTAGCCGCGACTTCCGAATATGGCTGATGGCATCTTGTTCAAAACTTCTCTGTCTTTCAAGTGTTGAACCAGCTTCACTTTATCTCGAAACGTCACTTTTATACAGGGGCATAAGTCGACCAATCCTGCCGATTCGCCTAGGTTGCAAACCCGTGCAATGGGCGAAGATCTGAGTTCTTTCGCGGGGAACGCCATCCGAGGATGCAGCTTGAGGCACTTGGAGCAAGCAAGCCATCTTCTATCCTCGAGCCTTTCGATCAACTTCCAACGCTCGCTAGCATATGTCTGGGAGGCACGATAGTGGTGTAACAATGGCGCGAAATCCTTTTTGAATCGTAGACATTCGGAGCGGAAGGAGGTTCCGGAAATCAGTAGCAATCGCTTGCATGTCATTGCCAAGCATGCTTCGGAAAGCGGATCGAGCTCTGTGGATATGAGGGCTAACAACTCAGTAGGGAGGTCCATAATGTAGCATTTCTTCTCTTGCTGCTGACTGGCGATCTCGATGTCTCTTTGCGGTTGCACTTCCTGCTCTTCACTGCTCGAGATCTCCTTGGTGGGTTTAGAGACTTTGAGCCTCGCGAAGAGGCTGAACGAACGGATACCCATGCTGTAGATTGACCAATATAGAGTACTTGTGGTTGTTGTTTCGAAGCAGATACCAGCACTACTTCTTCATCATAGCAGATGTCGCAGAATTAGTAATTGTCGGGCATTAGGAATATTGTTATAGATTTTATAATAATAATGCTCGTAAACAGTAGTCGATCACTGCGTATATGCACCTGTTATGTCAAGGCAGATTCAAAGTCATGCGAGGCTTCCACGAGGTACTATTTATCACAAAATGACAGAGACACATAAAAAAAAGTCTACATAACGAAAGCGGAAGACGACGGTAAGCATTCCTGAATCAGGATGACATCCATCTTATCTTATTTCTTGCAGATGGAAATCTTGGGAAGTTACTTTTCTCTGGTAACGAACTTTAACGCAAAACACCAGTTCTGGCCTCTGACGATAGACAGTCCATGTGTTAACTCGAGTCTAACGACGCGCAAGTCAGTCGCTTAAGACAGCTGATGGAATCACGCCAGCAGCTTTTTGGGTCTTGTCAGTAGGTACTTTTACTGCATACTGAAAGTAGGTGGTGGGGATGGCCCTACGATTAGGGCTTCCGCAAACGGAAATCGACAAACATGGTTGGTAACAGCATGTAAAGTCAAGATCACCGTAGGCGTCTCTGTGTGCAGCTAAGAATACTATCTGATGATTCTGATAATTTGTTTGATTTATTTGTCAGAGAAGAAAAGGGAGGATTGAACTACTGACCGGTTGCTTTCTGGTGCCGAAGCTGTAAAACGGGGCTGTCACATGGCAGATCTGGTCGATAAGAGAGGCACCAAACGGGTCCTTGTGACCTGCATGAGACCGCAATCTAAGCTGCGAAGTAAGTATAGAGTGTATTAGCCTAGCTACTAGTAATAGAGCAAAAAAGATCAAGTAATAAACAGCAAATAAATGAATAGAATGCACAAAATAGAGTAATGTTTGTCTAGTTTGCAAGTCTTATCGGTCGATCGTTCTTATCGGGCCCTATCAAACCAGATTGCGAGCTCTGATTGGCCGGGCCACCTACCCAATCAGGCTATGATGCCGAGGTTGATGCTAAGAATAAATCCAATCAATCTTTCAAAGAAAAATAAAATATCTTTGTTTGCTACACGACGCCTTTTTTTGCCCCTTGAATAAGCCCTGTACTCTCTCAAGTTCATCGAATTCGACAGCGCAACTCGTGATTTCCATCAGTCTGGCTATCAATTGTATCTCCGGACGCCATTAGCTCGATTGGCTCGAATGAACATGAGTGCTTTCTCAAGGTTCGCTCCGCAGGCCAAAGTCTCTTTGGTCCATTGCGAAGAGAATCAAATCCTCCTCACACCAAAGAATGCAAATGCTTCTACACCTGAAAAACCCACAGAGTCAAAGAATGGGCAGGTCAGGCTCATAGATCTCGTTCGCGAAGCAACCCCGTCAACATGCAAGCTCAACCCTCTCCTCTTCAACGGCCACCTCCAAACCGGCTACACAACGATCAAAGAAACCAACGAAATCCCCATCTACTACAAGCGCAAGATCTTTGAGCAAGAAATTCCTTCTCTCGCCGGCCAATTTGCCGTTGATTTTGTCGTACCTGCATACCCGAAGACCATTGATCCGGAAGCTACGGATGAAGCTAGGAAATATACGCTCCCTTCGGGACTTCCGGCACGAACCACGTTCTTCTCGAAGGATGAGCTTGCCGCGCTACCATCTAATGATTCCAAACCTATGCTCGTGGCACTGCATGGTTTGACCGGTGGATCGCATGAGGTGTATCTGAGAGCCGCTCTTGCGCCGCTCGTACTAGACGAAAACAGTGGATGGGAGGCATGTGTTGTCAATGGTCGAGGATGCGCGCAGATGAAACTTAGCACGCCGTTACTGTTCAATGCGCGCGCAACATGGGATGTCCGTCAAGTTGTGAAGTGGCTTCGAAAGACGTTTCCGAATCGGCCATTGTTCGGCATAGGGTTTTCGCTGGGTGCGAATATTTTGACTAATGTATGTCCCCTATTTTCCGCCAGAGCGTACGCAGAATACTGATTTTTTGATATAGTATCTCGGAGAAGAAGGCGAAAACTGTCTCCTCAATGCGGCTGTGCTCTGTGCCAATCCATGGAACTTGGATGTGACCAATGTTGCTCTTCGCAGTACCTGGATAGGTGCTGAAGTCTACTCGGCGCATATGGCGGTTAGTCTTGTGAGGCTTTTCAACCAGTACGTCTTCCCACGACTACGCGAATCAATAGGGGCTGATTGAGTACAGACATGTTGATGAATTAACGCACCATCCGCGCTTGAATGTCGATGACATGAAGGATGTCAAATATATCCATGAGTTTGACAGGTTCGTTTTACTTTTTCAAAAACAATATTACAGTATACTGATACAAGCAGAGCCGTGCAATGCCCATTATGGGGCTATCCAACTGAAGGAGCCTACCATCGCGATGCATCCTCGACAGACTCACTATTAGCGATACGCATCCCATTCCTGGCCATAAATGCAGAAGATGATCCGGTCAGTAGACCTTGCTTGATATATACATACTTTATGACCGATAATTAATCCGAAGGTATAGATCTCCGTCAAAAAAGCAATTCCATACGACGAATTCAAGCAGACACCGTACGGCGTCTTGTTGACTACCTCCTGGGGCGGTCATCTCGGCTGGTTTGAGCTAGGAGGCTGTCGATGGTTTACCAAACCGGTATGTACACGCTTCAAATATGCTCGATTGACACGAACTCGCTAACGTGCTCCTTCGTAGGCCGCCAACTTTCTGGACTTAATGGCGAAGACCATCGACCTTTCAGTCACACCCAAACCCGAAAAGGACAAAGAAGGCTTGTACGGAGAACATCTCGCGAACGGCAGCATTCACAAACCGTCCCATGTGTCGGTCTTTTATCCCGTGAATCGCAAGCTATCCATGACCATCGACAATTAGAGACGAGACCTCGACAAACATGTTCGGATTTTTATTCATTTCTCTGAAATCATCGACAATTGTTGACCGAACTCGTCCTCGCATTCGCCTCAACGCCAGCCCTGTTCATGACCGAAACCCACAAGCATAAATCCTTTCAAAACGAGTAATGACCACCATTGCATGCATACATATATAGCGCACATAGAGATAGATATACAAAGAATCCGCTCAACCAATAGAAAATCATCAGGCTCAAGCAAACGAGACACTCTTCCGCTTCTCTCTAGGCTTGAAGCTGGATTTCTTATCTTCCGTGGGGCCGTCGCTTGATCTTCTCCTTTTCTTGTTGCGTAGTTCATCTTTGACGCTCTCCTATTGATATGGTTAGCATTGAACCAATCGCAGCAAGTTTAAAGTGTTGATAACGCACCAACTTTGATTTCTTCTTCTCCGCTCTTGCCTCTGCCTCTTTCCTCTTCGCCTCTCTAATCTCCTCCATTTGTCGCGCCTTGATCATCTTGGACTCAATCTGTCCTTCCTTCTCCGCATTGACAATCGCAAGAATAGTCATCATACTCTCCTACACCCCCAATAATTAGCCATCTCCCCAACCTAGCAAAAAGACACGGAAAGAAAAAAAGACGTACCTGATCATCGACAAAAACCTTGCCCTTCTTCTTCCCCCTCGGCGTCTGCACACCAACCGGCGTAATCATATTCAGCGATGGTAAATCCAATTCCTTCTCCGTATACTCCCTCGTCTTGGTCTTCTTTTGTTGTTTGGGTGCGCTGCGCGATTGTGATTTGACTTCTTTCGGAGGCGGGCGTTTCACTTTGGAGGATTTGCTGCTGGATTTGCTGACTTTGAAGGACGAGGGTTTGGTGGTGCCTTTGGAGGAACCCTTGGATGGGCCTTTGGAGGGTGTTGGTGCCATTGTGTCTGGCTGGGATTGTCGTATTTAAGATTGTAAGATTGCGAAAAGAAGGTTTCGGACAGAGGACGGTATATTTAGGTCGAGTGAGACCAAATTTATTGTTCAATAACCAACAATAAGCACTCAGTCTTGAAAAATCGAAATTTGTCTGAAATCAAAAATATCTGACAAGTCTCGAGCGAACTGACAAGATATCGAATGAAAATTTTCTGAAACGGCAGGCGGTGAAAGCTTCCTATCTGCACTAGTCCATATACAGTATAGACACCTTCTTCGAGCCCGCCGGCACGGCGCAAGCCGCAAGACGAGAACAACCTCAACTCTCCACCTTGAACGACCCTACAAAGTGCCATTGCGACCGGCATAGCCATTTCTCTTCGCACTCTCGCCGGTCAGGAAGAACTTAAAAGGTCAAAATGACGATCAACCCCACATATCTCGCGCAGCGGACGCGCACCTGTACGTTACGGCTCCAGTCCTTGTTTCGGGCATGATGCAACGACGGTTCTTCCGGGAGCTCGTTCGCTGTCAATTGAGTTACCAATACTGACATTTCGGGCTTTGTGATAGCTGTCAATTGGGCAGATGCCAAAGCTAGAGTTCGCAAGTCCTACCGGGAATGGCTCCGAGCGGTTCGTCCCACCCTCATAGTCTATATAATGATCGATCAGAAGCACGAATCAAATGAATCAACTTTAACTGACCGACGATCAATGATACAGTCCCCCGAAATTCAGACAATGTACACCCTCAATCTTCCCGTATCCGCCATCCGTACCAAGATCCGTCAACAATTCGAGAAGCATCGCTACGTCAGTCAGATCAATGTGGTTGATGTGTTGCTATACAAGAGCCATGCCGAATTCCAGGTTTGTTTTCCCCAGGTCATTGGCAGATTCTGAGTTACGTCTGGGCTGATACAGTGTGTACTGGGCAGGAAACATTGAACTACTGGAAACAATTATCCCATGTCATGAAGTATTTCCGTGCGGAGGAGGAGCCTGCTGCTAGACTGCCACCTAACTTTATTACTGGGTTCTTGGAGGTGAGTATCTTTCATATGAGGAGTGTGCGGATTACTTGAGCTAACGTTGATGGTTACAGGGCCGTAACTAAGCAATGCAGATGAATGTGACAATATCAAATTTTCGTGTTCGTTGTTTGAAGGTCTCGGAAAATAGATCCAAGGTCTAGCATTTTACGAAGTGGTTGTTCTCTGAGGCAGTGTTGTATATAAGTATGTTTTAGACAAAATGCGGTTCTCACATCTGTCCTTCAATGTTCCATGCCATGCTGTAAGATCGGGAAGGTAGGCACATGTAACCGCATGTCAACCGGTATATCAGAATCATATGTGATCGAAACCTGGGATTTTTAATGCCCATAATAAAAGAAATATTAACTGAGAAACTCCATATCAAAATTTGTTGAATATACAACCCGAACGCCATCTACCCGTTATGATGCATACAAAATAGTATCAAAGGACCTCATCATGGATGTACAGCCCTTGTCCCTTATCCATCCCTCGCTCTTCACTTCGCTCCTTTTTGAATTAAGCAGTCATCTGGTTCCCCTGCTCAGCAACAAACGCATCCCTCGCAACCGTAAACTTGTCCGAGACCACATCACACAAATCCATGAGGTCATTCAATCCCTTTTCCAGGGCTTCAACAGCCGTGGTACCATCTGTTTCAGCTATCAGCATCAACGCAACGACAAACTAGATAACGCTGGGGAAGATTTTACCGTATGTCTGAATACGAATATTCATCTTGGCCTCTGACGGATGCGGGATTGTGTAGCCGCAGAATTCGACTTTGGGGCTTCATAACAGTCAGCATCATAGGTATCTGATGGAAGGATGAAAGCAAATGTACTTTTTCATGATGACATATCGAAGCGCATTACCCAATGTGTGGCCTTCTTCTTTGAATTGGAAAGAGGCTGCTGTGTCGGTGGCGCCGGATAACTTTTGATCGGTCAGTTAATGCCTTTACTTTTTGGCAGTCTCTGGATTATTAAATTGGATAGTGCATACAATAGTGATTCTGTTATCGCCGACTTCAATGACCTCGCCGTTTTCTTGCTGAGTATTGTCGACGTCGACCATGGACTGGTCTTGATCTTCGTGGACTGAGGCAGGCATGTTTATGTCTCTAATATGACTTTAGGGGAAGGGCAAATTCTTTGTTCTGATATTTGCAGCCTGAAGTCAGCGTCGAAATGTGTATGAGTTCGTTGCGATCAGTGGTAGAGAGGTTTCAGGTCAGTAAATTTGATATTGAAAATTGGCATATGAAAAATTGTTATCGATAAAGAAGTTTGGGGAAAAGCGGCGGGTGATTGTAAGGGATTTCATTGG
The DNA here is from genome assembly GCA_019828575.1 of Talaromyces thailandensis. Taxonomy (NCBI): domain Eukaryota; kingdom Fungi; phylum Ascomycota; class Eurotiomycetes; order Eurotiales; family Trichocomaceae; genus Talaromyces; species Talaromyces thailandensis. The sequence continues at coordinate 402,848 of JACVQZ010000133.1, forward strand.
TTGAATGGAGCAGAAGTGGGTCAACATATTTGGACGTTCAATGTTCAACAATGTCTAGACGTCTTTCCAGGATATCGTGCTTGAGAAGATTTAACAGCATCATAAATGTTCTATCAATACTTCTTCCAACATACCTGCTACGTATAGTCGCATCTCGGCACCATATCGACATCCAACGATTGGCGAACGAATATGCCAAGTCCATTCAAGCCTACATACCCGGCACGTTGCAACAAGTATGACCTGAAAATGTCACGGTATCGCATGTCGAGTATGCTCAGACGCAACTTTTGTGCGTACTGTGCAACATGCTCGATCGGGCGGGCTTTTTTACTTCGGTTTGGTTTGAACTAATACATTTGTAACTCGGCATCATTGATACTTGAGCAACATTATTATTAGCGAAGTATGTAAGAGGCTCCCAAAGACTCAATTGATGAGGTGGTTCTTAATATGACGAAACCTAAGCCCTAACTTACTATGCAGGATGTACTGTCATATCAAGCGATCATCGATGCTATCGATCTCTTTCGACTCCGTGAAGATGGCTGGTGCTTATTGTAAGTATTGTAAAAAGTAGGGTTAGGGCTGTGATGACAGGACACTGTCCTAGTACGGTAGTTACTGTAACAGCGTACTCCGTAAAGAAGGATGAAACGTTATGTGGGGCGCTGCTCGAACTATTGATTCTGTTCCGTTTAGCATGGGCCTAAGCATGCTCGATACGAAAACTGCCAGGATTCAAACAGGACTGACCAGGAAGGAAAGGACTTTTCCAGTTGTATCGGGCAGTAAAATAGTTACTGCTGACTGAGCCTTTCTGCTATGATGGAGAAATATGCAGGGTGAGTTGTGGTCTGATCCATCCGGGCCGACGATAAGTCGATAAGAAGATGATACGTTAGTTATCATGCTATGATCGCCCAAACGATAGCAAGAGGTGCGTGCGAGATCTTCTTTGTCTGTATGTGACTATGTATACTACACCGTGTATGTATACATACAGACTTGTATCGATCATATGAAATTAACTAATCGGATCAGGATCTGGCGACTGTCTGTTCTTTATTAACTCCTGTTTCAGCCAAGGACGAATCACAGGGCCAGACGGCGGGTTGGCCGTCTCAGATGTCGCCCGGACCACTCGCCTCTTCTTCCAGGAAGATACACGTCCGCCAATCACCTTACCTTTTCGTCTGGATCTGATTTTGATATGATACTTATTACTCGCTTGTCGTGTCTGTGTTCGCCATTATTGCAATCAACCAAGTTGAGCTGTGTTTGTGCTTGCCTGCAGTCGACAATCGGACAACTAGTCTGATATCAAAGCTTTTGTCTATTCCAAAACAATAAACTCATTGAGCTGTTTGTATAATGTAAATGAAATATGTGGTCGCGACTCTGCACGAGGATGTACTACTGTATCGTCACGTGTACTGTATCGGTACTGTCACGGTCTCGACCATTACTCGCGTCGGCCATTTTAAGCGCCCGCGAGCTGTACCTTCTACTGCTGCTCGCTTTGATCCAAATAACCCCCATGCTATTCCACTCGTTACAATGATACATTCAGACCTGGACAACATGAGAAGACTAGTTGTATTTATCTCATAATCTCTCACACCATTATTCTCTCTTTTCCGCTCTTTTCTGCCCTTTTCTACTCAGCACTGCATCGTGCACACTGCCAATCTTGACCCCCAAAGATTCTATCCAATCACACCGTCTGCCCGAGCGCTGACTGCTTCCTGATCTGAAAGTCTGAGACAGTTAGCAGGTGTCAGAGAACTCGCAGCTCCCAACGACCACACAATCCTGTCGCAGCCAGGGTCGAGACCCGCTCAGACTACTTACCCTGAGACATTAGGCGCCCACCTCTTTTCATTAACTAAGTTTGCTCTGGACCAGTGTGCAAAGCTGCAGGCTGAGCAAGCGCCGTGACTTGCAATCTCTGAGCACAGAGAGGACATTCGTTTTTTTCTTTTCTCTTTACTTACCCTCTTACTACTTCTACCTTGTTGCTTTGGAGGGGAATATTCTCTGCATTGCCAGAGTGGTTCGTTCACACGGCGTCTAATCCTTGCCCGCTGTCCGCCTCGTCGGCAACCACAAACCAACTCAAGTCCTGAGAGACTGACACATCAGATTATTCGAAAAGTTTTCGAACCGGTATATCGTCTCACGTTGAACGTCGGCTACCATAGCCAGTCCCTCGGGACCTCGTCCCAAACTGTCTCTCCTTCATTTTCTTATATACACACACCGTCTTGAACGCCATCACTTCGACAGTACCTGTCATACGACGTGATCACCCACACCATATATAGCAAAATGTCGACTGCGGTTGCGCCTGCGACGGCGGCACCTTTGGCATCACAACATGTCGACAGAGTACCAAGTCCCAATACTCATCATTCGCTATCGGCGATGCCGGCTTCCAGAATGCCCTCTGGTCCACAGGAAGCCGCCAAGTCAAGCCCGGAGGGCAAGAAGACACCTAACTTGTAAGTTTTTAGTCTTTTTTTTTTTGACTTGTTGCTTCTCTCTGCAGCCAGGTGTTTGTTGCTCGAAATAAATGTTCACTAATGGACCGCCGCGGTATAGAAATGCTGCACCAAAGATCATTGTGAAGAAAGAACCTCCCTCCTCCCCCACAATGTCCTCTCAAACAAGGCCTCGACCTAGAAAACTAGATCTCTCTGCTAGCACATTATCAGTTCGCGGCCCAGCAGGGCCGATGACCGCTCGCGACGGACTGGGACTACACGAGGTCGGATTGGCATGCTTATCACCCGGCTTTCAGACACACGATCCCGAGCGACAAGAGCAATTACAGCGCAGTATTGCAGTGCGCGAGCAGCAGAGATCTATAATTGAATCAAGACTACAAAAATCCGCAAAAGGCGACGGTAGCGATTCCAACAAATCATCCGAGTCGAACCCTTTTGGCGCCTTAAAGATTGCCAAGAAGCGTCCTCCCCCTGGGCTCTCTATCGTTCCTCCTTCAGCTTCTCAATTTGCGAACGAACGAATTGTGCAGTCCGCTCCTTTACACAAGACGTTCACCGGTCGCCATGACCCGATGCCTATAACCCGTCACCTCATCGGCCACACTCCCAACCTTCCCTCACCTTCTCATATCCAGCATGTGCCGGCTCAGCAGACAAACAACCGCCTACCACCTCTTTCAGATGTCTTTGGCTCCGACTTGAATTCAAGGGAACGAGAGCGGGATCGTAATGGAATGTTCCCCACCTCTGGAGTTTCATCGCAATCCAACACTACCGCATCTACGATTCCTCCATTCTCGTCCTCTCCCGGCCATAACGGAACCTCTCAACAACGGCCACGGGAGTACCGATCTGCGGAGGAAGCCGTGCAAGAGCTTGCTGGCGGCCGAGAAGAACTTTTGCCTCGTATCGTCCACTATAACGGCCACCAGCAACCGACCACACCACCCTCACCATATGGCAACGGCAATGCAGGTGCCACATCCACTCAGCAGCCTTATGCGCCACCCCCAAGCCTGGGAACTTCTCGTCGCCGGACGAGAGATGAGTATGAGCAGGATAACGGCAGTCCTCCATTGGGCACCGGACCGGATATGAGGTTCCGCAACGGACCAGGCCCGGCGGTATCTTCATATGGACCTTTCGGAGCTGGTCGCGATTCACCAGAGACCCAGAGGAAAAAGAAGGAAGAATTTTTGTCTCTGTGCGCACGAGCATGGGATCTCTTCCATTCATAAGAGTTTTCAGAGCGTTTGATACCTATGATATAAATACAACAGTCTTATCGTCTCAGCAATCCATCAGACTTAACGACACTGAATATTTTCGAACGACAGAACATTCGCCGAAACTTCGTCTTTGCTGAAATATCCAGTTTCTCTTCTCCTACCATGAGGATGCTTGCGTTAAGCCGGTTGGTTCATCGAGTACCTTCCTCAGTGTTTGCATACGCCTTGGACTTGGTCTTTTTATATACGATACACAAATGAATCTCGACTTGCGTGGATCTCTTTTACAACGAATGAACAAATGAGGCATGAAAGGGGAATAATAATTGGCATTGGCGATTTCTTTTCTTTGCCCTGGTTGGCCTCTTTATTTTGTCTATTATCTCTTTGAAAAACTATACCATGTGTTTCGTCTTCTTTCACTTTGACTTACGACGACATATTTTCATCTTCATATTTCTATGAGCTAGGGTGCTTCGTCCCGATTTTCTCTGTGGTTGTCTTTTGAACTTGTTGATATCCCTGATGCATCGCAATGCTTCTTGTTGCGATCTTCTTTCGATTTCCTTTCAATTATTCAATTTCTCTCTTTTATTGTCAACGACGGCGTATGTAGATTATGGAAGTGAGTTTTCATATCTTCTCATAATTCGGATATCCAATATTTGAATCATACAACCATAAAATAATTGTCCCCGAATGTTGCTTAATTTAAATTCTCCATCCCCCTCCTCGCCCAAGGCAAATCCTTCTTCTCCTTTGACGCAACCTTCTTCCTCCTCCTCTCCAACGCCTTTGCCCTCTCCTTCGACCCCATACTCTCATACTTCTTCTTGAGCACCTCTCTCTTCAACTCCGACTTTTTCAAGAAATACGGCTGACTCTTCTTTCCTTCCTTAATGAGCTGTTTCTCCTTCTTCTTGTGTTCCTGCAACACCTCCCGTTCCCGTTTCCGATTATCGAGCGCCCGTTGCCGGTCCGTCGCAGAGGTTATGGCGCGCTTGAGCTCTTCCTTTTGGGCCGCATCTTTGGTCTTGGCGAGCTGCTCTTTCAGTTGTTTGATCTCTGACGCACGGTATTCATCCAAGAATGCATATGCATTTTCGGCGGAGGAATTGTTGCGTCGTGCCGATGATGATGATTTTACGACTGTAGGGTCAAAACGGGGGTCTCGCGACTTTGTGGTGGTTGGTTCGATGATGGTGCGTTTGCGGGAAACGGCGATTTTGGAAGATTGGACTGCGGGTGCGTGTTTGGAGGTTCGTGGTGGTGGTTTTGGTCTGTTGTATCCGTTGCTATTTTGAGGATTGTTGTTGGTGGTAGTAGTATTGGTGTTGATGCCGAGTTTTCGTTCGCGTGCTATGCGGAGTCGTTCTCTTATATCGTCTAGTGTTGATGATGGCTTTTTCTCATCTGTCTGTTCTTCTGATTTATCCTCTGCACCTCGTTTCCGTTTCTTGCCAATCGAGTTTTGTGCTTTGGCGAGCGCGCCGAATGATATTTGTCGGAATTCGGATTGAATTGCTTCTCTGTCGTTTGCAGAGAGATTTGATTGAGTAGAGCTCATCTCTGAGTCGTCATCATCTTCTTGGTCGTCGTCTTCTTGTGATTCTTCAGCATCTGAGTTGGAGTCGTCCTCTTCCTCGTCAACATCGCTTCTGGCGTCTTCTTCAATGTCTTCCATCTCGTCGGATAGAATCTCGTGTTCATATTCATCTTCCTCTTCGTCGCGGCGAGCGCGGAGCCGCTTGTTCAGTGAATCCGAAATTGCCATGTCGTATCGTTCTCAGAATGTTGAACTGGAGGAGTGGTGAGATGCCATGCTTATCACGCGGAGTAAATACTTTTTTCAACATTCTGCCAGTCATGTAAGGCGGTGAGAACACATCACAGCCCCCGACTGGCCAACCTTATCTCCTATCGGCTGCCAGACAAAAAAACTTAGTGCTTTATTCCTACTTCAACACAATCAATATACCTCGCTCCTTCCTCGTTTATTTGCCTCTCGTTTTGCCTTTCGGTTTGCAAATCCTGTATTCTTTCTGTCTGACTACCTCGTTCCTTGTTCACAAGTGCTCAATGTGGCAACACTCGCTGAAACCGTCACTAAGCTCGAGTTCCGCCCTATATAGTCCATATGCTGTTCTAAGTAAAGGTGGACGTTCTGCCTCATGTCAACGGAGCGCTGAGGTATTTCTACTCGAGATATCTTGTTCAGTGGGTCTCGCGACTAATGATTGACTTACAGCGTACGATTCACTCGCTTCCAATGGCGAAACAGAACAAGAATGCGGCTCAATCGACGCGGCCAGATGAGCAATATGCTATTCCCTCGTTTCATGGTGGAATGACCTACGGGAGTGCCGAGGATACTTTTCAGTCAGACGATATGACCGGGCAGAGTCGATGGAGTGGTCCGCAACAGCCTAGACGGTCACGCCAATCACACCAACAGACGGACAACAGTCAACAGACATATAACGCCAATAATTCTTCAGCTGGTTATTCTTTTGCACCATACAACAACACGGCCAATCCTACATTGAATCCATACATGGCAAACAATCAAACGATACCTCAACACCCGGTCAACAACACATCAAACTTTGGCTGGGGCGCCATTTATACAACGCCCTCTACTTTCCACCAAACTCCCGCAGCTCCTATTATGCGACCACAGTGGCTAGAAACGCAACCTGCGCAACATACGATGATGCCTCAACCGATGCTCGGAGGGTTCAGTAACGGCCAATCCTCCTTCGCAAATCTAAATGGCATGCAGCAGCAACAGATACGACATATGTCTACTGAAACCACATCCTCGAAGCAGAGATACGAATACATAACTAAACTTCGGGAAAACTTATATCACTACCTCCCTAATAAGTACAAGACCGATGAATTTCGCGAGCCAGTCCAATTGGCTGCCGAAGACTATGAATCGAACTCGCTCCACCCGTTAGATCAAATTAAAAGAGATATGTGGCTCGCAGTTCCTGAAAAGTACAAAACGGATGATCTTCGCACGCAATTCAAATTCAATTGGACGCGACGTTTCTTGTTTCAAGACGCAACTTCACACGAGTCAACATCCGTTACAAAAGAAACCGACAGGCTCATGCGTCTCGTACGAGAAGTCCGTGTAAAGGAATGGGAAGCGGGGGAGGGAAAATATCGAATGACCCATCAAGAACCTAATGTTTTGGAAACATTGGAGAAACGTCGTTATGTTCGTGCCACAAATCAAACGCCAATGCCTGTCCCGTCAGTACCCGGTGCCACCAATCCAAAAGACAAAGGTTCATCAGCATCGGTGCCCACCAAATATGTCTCTACCAAAGTCGAGCCACCGATGGTTCCCCTGCCATTGAATTCATACATGGAACAAGCAGCCAAAGAACCAATAGACTTGCATTTCATGCAACCGCTTCTCATCATTCTGGACTTGAACGGAACACTTTTATATCGCAGGCGCAAAGTCTTCCCACCCAAATTCACCCGACGCCCTGCACTCAACTACTTTCTCGAGCGACTCACGAGTCGACATGAGGTTATGGTATGGTCAAGTTCCCGACAGGATACGGTAGACGCGATCTGCAACGAAATCTTTTCCACAGTCCAGCAGCAAAAACTAGTAGCGAGATGGAGTCGGGACCACCTAGACCTAACTCCAGAGCAATTCAACAACAAAGTCCAGGTCTACAAAGTACTCGAAAAGGTATGGAACAACAAGGACATCCAGGCAAAATTTCCTACTCGAAAATCGCAATCTGGCAAAGCGGCGTTCCAAGCACTCCGCCATGCACCCGGTCTCGACGAAAAAATCGAAATGACGGGCTTTATGAACAAACGGTGGGACCAGTCAAACACCGTCCTGATCGACGACAGCACCCTCAAAGCCGCCGCAAACCCATACAACATCATCGAAGTCCCCGAATTCACAAACGTGCCCAACGACAACGACACGACTGTGCTCAAGGAACTTCTCCTCAAGATCCGCGTACTCGCAAAATCGAACGACGTCAGCCGCCGTCTCCGATCCCTGGGCCCAGAGGGAATCCAACTCCGCCGCGAAGATGTATTAGCGTCCGCCTCGGATTCGGAGCAGGAAGCAGAACAGATCGTACAGCAAGAAAAGCAAGCAGAGAATGGAGAAGGAGGCGAGAGAGTCGTGGGGCCCACTGAAGTCTTTGAGAACGATAATAAGATTGTGCCTATTGCGCTACCGCCCAGACCCAAGAAAGCGAAAGCGAAGGCGGAGAAGGCGGCGCGGAAAGCGAAGAAGAAGGCGAAAAAGCAAAAGGCTTTACTTGATACGCCGAAGGAAGACCAGAAGAGACCTGGAGAGACCTAGTTGTTAAACCGGAGAGTGCTGGTTTTAAGTTAAAAGGGTTGTTTAATGACATCTCTTATCTTCGTGTATATTATCATTCATGTTTTGAGTTGTTGCATTTGCATCATATACCTAGAGCTCAATTCAATATTTCGATACCCGGACTGGAGCTTTATGAATCGAGCTACAGAAGTAAAAATCTACTATTTACGAACAAGTTGTGACTAACAGTTCAATGTTTGATTCATGACATCAATTGATGACAGTTGTATGTTGATTCATTAACAAGCCATAACCATCACCGTCTCATCACATCACATATCACATAAATTCTTTTGCTGCTTCTCGTCTTCTTCTCGTGAGGGGACATAGGAAAATCATATGAGTTCTAAACGTGGGCATCAAGGAGGGAGAATGCTATCTCTGGTGAGAATAGTCCATCCCGTTTTGGTATATTAGGAAACAAGAGTTGTGAGGAGGAGGCAGAAAGAGGGAAGGAAGAGAGGGCGACTGAAGAATGCATTGATTTTGACTTTGATTTTGTCGTTTATTTGAAGACGTGGCCGTCAACGTGGGGCCATTCCTTGCCCTCACGGACAACAGGGACGTCCCAGGCCCAGAGGTCTTCGATCAACTTGCGGTCTTCCTCGCTGGTGTGATCGAGCTTCTTGAACTCGTAGCTCTCCCAGTCAGGGGCGACGTCGAAAGCGGGGATGTGCTCCTGGCCACGGACCAAGAACGCACCACGGATGAGGCACTTGTAGTTCTCGCCGTAGACGGAGGCAGCACCGAAGAGGTACTTGCGAGAACCCTCGAGACGAGCGAAGAAACCTCCAATCAGGTTGTTAGCCATGAAGGTGAGCTTGAGCTCATCGTTATATTTGTAGTCAACGAGCCAGAGAGAGTACTCCTCAGGCTTGTAGTTCTGCCAGAACCAGGGCATGGCGACAGGGCGGGTATCATTGTTAGAGTATTGACGCTTCCACTCGTCAAGGATCAAAGTGGGCTTGCCAAGAGCCTCGAGAGGGTGCTTAGCCTTGGGCTCAGGCTTCACATCAGGCTCCTCCTCCTCTTCTTCCTTAGCAGCAGGCTTGGGGGCCTCCTTCTTAGGCTTCTCCTCCTTCTTGGGAGGGGTGTACTTGATGGCCTCTTCGACGAAGGTAGCCTCAGGGATAACGTCCTTCCAGTAACCCTGGTTGGCAACGGTGTTGAACCAACGGGTAACAGCGGGGAACTCAGAGCGGAACTTCTTATCAAGGACAGTAGCGAATCCACGACGGACGATACCGGCAGCGAAGATATCGGCGAGGGTGATACGCTCACCGACGAGGAAGGTGTTGGCAGTGAGGTGGGTCTCCAAGACCTTAAGAGCGGTGCGGGATGCAGCAGCGCTGTCCTCAACGGTCTTCTTGTTGTAGGGGGTAACGCCAACGAGAGGGAGGTACCAGGAACCAAGACGAGTAAGGAGGTCGGTGTTGGCGAAAGACATCCAGCGAAGGATGGAAGCATAGTCCTGCTTAGTAGTGCCCAAAAGGGTGGTCTTCTCGTTCTGGGAGGTGACTATTATTTGGGTTAGCCATTGAACAAGTGTCCTTTGTCTTGCATGTAGCCAAATATTCAATGCAGGAATAAATCGCAATCAGAGTTGGTAGGTTATCAACACAAACGAGAATTTCCATAATTATTTGAATACTCTTTCTGACAGGGATAACAAATGATCATCATAAAGCGATGTGAAAACAACATGAGGAAAAAATGGGGATATAGTGAGGGGTAAGCAAACGTACTGTAGATGGCGATGGCAACAGCCTCGGTCAAGGTGAAGCCATTAGCACCAACGAAGACAGGGATCTTGCCAAGGGGGTTGATATCAAGAGGTGCCTTGCCGGGGGCGGTCTCAACGACTTCGAGGTCGAGTCCATTGGCCTTAGCAGCGACGATTGAGGAGATGGAACGGCCGTGGCCCTGAGGAAGAAAGACGTGTTAGCTATTTGATAAAGCCATAATCGCTGGCTTGCAGATTATAACACTTACGGTAGAGCCGTAGAGCTTTCCGAAAGACATCTTGAAACCTGTAGCGACTTCTTGATGGATATGAGGATTGGAGGAGGATGAGAGGAAGAAAGAGCGAGGAAGAAGAAAAAATTAAGAAGGTGGGCGGGGAGGGGCTAAGAAAAAGGGAGGCGGGACGGAGAAAGTCAGAGCTTTTGCCTGAAAATTTGTGCGGCAGCGAATCATGCTGAGGCATCGAGCTTAAGGCCTGAGGCGGTAAGGCATTAAGGCGACAAGGCAACAAGCATCGGCGGCGGAGAATCTTTTTTGTCCATTGCTTCCGCCACGTGACCTGCATTCGACAGACGCCAAAATATTCTGCGGAACCATCACGGAGGTGAGCATTCAGATCAATTTCGGCCAGTTTCCTTCACGGCTTCCACAGTGAGCTTACTGTAAGGCCAATTGATCCCCACAGGCTACTTGAAAGTGACAGTAAGGGGACAATGGCCTTGCAAAGGTCGGCATGCCTCGCGCGGGCTGCCCAGAGTGTCTACGGAGCGGTTCAACGACCTTCACTATTTCAAACTTCGACATCACCCATCCTCCGGGCCTCTTCACATTTACTACACCAGACGATACAGCAAAATAAATTTTCTACATCCATCCGACGACATGCCGAGGAACTCGAGCTGGCTCCCGCAGCCCCAGAATTCGATTTCAACAACTTCTTGATTCGACCGGCACGTATAGTCCCTGCCTCGCCGGCATACTTTTCCGGAAGTCCCAAATTCATCGATCACCAAATTAAGCTGGAAAGACTGTTAGAGAAATATGCACAGTTACCGACATTACAAGGAGGCGAAGCGCCTCGAATGGCATGGTTCAAACTGGCACAATTTCGAGACTTGTTGGGTGAACCCATTCCCGCTAAGAAATACAAGAACTTCCAAAAGGTTCTGCAACGACTCAACAGAATTCGACCCGAATTGTTGCCTAAAGAGGTCCGAGAAACATTGCTCAGCTACGTTCGTCCCGGTAACCCATATGCCAACAAACCTGCTCCCAAGGAAGTGGATGAATTCGGTCGAGCGCGCGGAAAGGGTAAAAGAAAGGAATCTTCTGCTGTGGTTTATCTTGTGGAGGGAGAAGGAGAAGTGCTCGTGAATGACAAGAATATTGTGGATGCTTTCCCCCGAGTACACGATCGAGAAAGTGCGCTGTGGGCGTTGCGATGCACGCAAAGGCTCGATAAATATAATGTATGGGCTAAAGTGTCTGGTGGAGGAGTAACGGGACAGGCGGAAGCTATCACGTTGGCTGTTGCACGAGCTTTGATGGTTCATGAGCCAGCGCTCAAACCAGTTTTACGACAAGGTATGTTTTCTGTCATTCTGTTTTTGGTTCATAACACTACTAACAATTCCATTCAGCCGGTGTTATCACAGTCGACGCTCGTCGTGTCGAGAGAAAGAAGCCTGGTCATGTCAAGGCGAGAAAGATGCCTACCTGGGTCAAGCGATGAGGAGCTGTGCTTGGGACCGTGTCAATACTATTGTATCTTTTCTTATTGTGTATTATAGCAGCAATCCATGGCGATCATGATGTTCCATTATTTTTTTACCCATTCGTCCTTCATTTCATTCATGCATTGCAGAGTCTGCGGCTCTACTACGCCGCGAGACAACATGACACTCCAACGTTATGACTTAGTCATATATCGAGGATCGGTCTGTCAAGCGGTTGTCGACATGTCAAATCAGAGTGTGGAAATTTGGCATAGATCCATCAACCTACCAACCTCCCACGTTGATCGTACTAGGCTCCTGCCAAGTCGCATAAAATCAAGATCTGTGGAATCCTCTTCTCAGCCGCATCTTGGGTTATGTGCGGTAACTATACCTCTTCTACCCTTGGCCGACTTCAATGGTTCGCCTACTGAACATCAAAAGGAACATGTTGCTAACTTGTTGGCTAAATTTCTATCATTTGCATCAGAGATATAATGCTATGATCACTATTGTCCGGAGTTCGTTGGGGACGAAGTTTCGCCGGTGCATTGTTGAAAGCTCTGGCGACTGGTAATCTTTCCGGCCTACTCTCAACGTGACAGAGCCAGTGAGATTTATCAAAATTCCAATCAACCCAAAGGGTCTATACAGGCACTAGTAATATATCGGTGTCTTGGTGAAGAACTCTTGCCTTGAGGCTGAGTACTGAGATGAGTTGATAAGTGAATACTATGTGCTTTCAGCTGGTAACAGACTTGCTACTATTAACTAATATGATTCATCTAGTTTTTAGCTGAATATGAATACTATGTGTTTTTAGCTAACAACAGACTTGCTATTACTGGCCAACACAATTCATCTAGTTTTCAGCTGAACCTGTGGCATGAGTGACTTCACCCAGATAAATGCGTCTGGGTAATCAACAGAAGTTGCGGATTTGCCTCGATGTCGTCTACTTAAATATCAAGGAATGATTTGTGCTGGTTTGAGGGTCTGTCTGAAGCATAATCAACAAGGCTGAGCCCCCGGTATTTTCAATCCCGCAAGCATTGAACTGTGTTCAGAGCGATGTCAGGACCTACGTACGACTATATTATAATCGGAGGCGGGGTGGCTGGCAGCACTTTAGCCGGCAGACTTCATGAGAGAAACGATTCCACCAAGATTCTCGTTATCGAGGCAGGTCCAGACGCCGCGGACCATCCTCTGACGCAGTCGCCCCTGGCCTGTTTTGCAGCTCACTTCACCCCTTTGGACTGGGCCTTTAAAACCGTACCGCAGGCACACCTCGACAATAGAGAATGTTACAACAGTGCCGGCAAAGCTCTTGGTGGCGGCTCCGTTGTCAACTACGGGACGTGGACGCGCGGGAGCGCTGCAGACTACAATCGCTGGGGGGAGTTAGTGAAGGACAAGCAATGGAGCTATGAAGGTCTATTGCCTTACTTGAGGAAATCCGAGACTCATTTCAACCCGGATGTGGATCGAACAGTTCACGGTGTTGACGGTCCGATCCACAATGTGTCTGTTTCGCGAAGTAGCTTGGACCGTAAGTATCCGTTACGGGAACCGCTGAGAGCAGCTTGGGATAGGTTAGGGGTCAAGGTTATAAAAGATGCCAACGCTGGTATGCCTTTGGGACTGGGAGAGTTGACTGAAAACTGGCGCGATGGGCGTCGGCAGATTGCTAGCGAGGTGTTCGGTATCAAACAGCTGCCTGGTGTCACTATCCTCACGGAGACATTCGTACAACGAGTTATTATAGAGGGCGGCGAGGATGGAAGAAACAGAGCTGTCGGGGTCGAGGTGATAGATGGACAGGTCTATCATGCAAAAAAGGAAGTTATAGTATCCGCTGGGGTGTATCGGACACCACAAGTCTTGATGCTCTCGGGGATAGGCGCCAGGGAAGAACTGTCAAAACACGGCATCGCACAAACTGTCGATGTGCCTGAAGTCGGACGCAATTTTCACGACCACTTTGCCTTCGTCCAGTGGTGGAAACTGCGCCACCCAGAAAGAGGCATGTCGATCGGTACTCCGTTATGGGCCAATCCTGCGTATTTCATAGGATTGCCCTGTGACTGGCTCGCAACTGTGCAAGCTCCACGGGAGGAGTTGATCCGCGCGCTTAAAGAAGATGGCGAAACAAACACCGACGGACATCCTTATCTCGCTGCTGATGCGTGCCACCTGGAGACCCTCATTGCCTACGCACCTGCAGGCGCGGCTGTCGCAAAGGTCGACGTCCCTATGGACGGTACATATATAGCATCAGCCGTCTTGGGGATGGCAACAACCTCACGGGGCCACATAACTCTAGCGTCAGCCGATGCGACGACACCACCTTTGATAGATCCGAATTATTACTCGACCGAGTTTGATCGCGCAGTTCTCCGCGCTGGAATCCGGCAGGTTACTGGCCTTTTACTCGACACACCGGAAGGCCAAGAGATGGTAGAATGCCAGTTGACTCATCATGGGTTTGGGCCTCTTAGTGCTCAATCTACAGATGAGGAAATTGATGCTCAAGTGAGGCTTGGGGGTAATACCTTTTATCACCCAGCTGGCTCGGCAGCAATGGGGAAAGTTGTTGACTCGAATCTGCGTGTATACGGCGTGGAAAACTTTAGGGTTGTGGACGCAAGTGTGCTACCAGTGCCAGTACGCACATTACCAAGCATTGACGTACGCCGTTGCCGAGAAGGCTGCTGATCTTATTTCTACATGACTTTTATTTTAGTCGTCATCGGATATGCAGGTTGGCAAATATATTCGTTCCTTGATCGAAAGATTACCTAGGTATCACACGGATAGCCAGGTCAAATTTTATATCGATGAGAGATATATTGGTTTGATTGGCTTTGCCTATTTACGGTTACCTAACTGGTAAATATACTACAGTAAAACTTGGCATGAACTCAGATGCTTTCAATGGAAATCCAGGAGTCTGGTCAGTCGACACTGAAAAGTACACAAGAAATGACTAGAGTCTGCTTGTATCAGCCCGCGGCTTGCCGGCCCGACTAGTATCTACTTGTGCACATTACTCGTATTCAAAGGCTCTCACTACCAAAACAGGCATCACCATCCAACGGCTATCGCATATATAAAGTTTTGAGTACATCACCACTCTCACCAGACTGGCCGAGTCAGTCACCGAGAAACAGCCGAACGAAGAAGACTCGCATGCTCCTCGAAAAGCCAGCTGATTAAACAAACTTTCGTGCTCATTCGGTATTAGCACCAACAGCGGCAGCGAAGTGCAATCTAGGTTATCCGGACTGTTCAAGCTTGTATTCAAGGGATTCGTAGATAGATTTGTGACAAGGAACATGTCTTACGCAGGACATGGAAAAGTTGGCTACTTACGGCGGAGGCAGATTCAAATGTCGGAAGGCATTGTCGTTCTGAGACTGTTGCTAATCTGCATCCGAAGTAGAACCGAGTCAACCGATCGAATGCCGTTGAACATTTCTCATCCGCCGAAACTCAATGAACACATCCGGTACTACCTACCCAAACGATCTCAATGTTGGCTTCCTCTCAAGCAGCGCCGTTTCAAGAGCCTTGTTCCCAGACAAAACGGTCTTACGGAAGGATCGCTAATAAAACGAACCAGGACTCTTGCATGCAAACTTTAAATCTTAGACCAATCCAGCTCTTCCGAATGACATAACCAACCGTTTCAAGCTCTCTTTGAGACTTTGACAAAACAAAGAAAAAAAAAGTTCCAAAAAGAAGGAAGGTAAACATCTTCAACGGCGCAGGTACAGCACGTGGCGGGCCGGCTGGATGGATCCGCTTCGACGATGTGATTGGTGGAGGAAACAGCAACGTCTGCCGGATTGCCGGAAGAGGAAACGGTCTTCGGGATTGCCGGTACTGGTACGACTTGATTGGCTGAAAGGGAAGTAAATTCTCCTCCACAAGGCTGTTTTGTTGTATTATTGTTCGTATCATTCTGTAACCCGTCTCTGTACTCCGAACGTACAAACAACTGTACGAAGACATTGTAAGATGAACCAGAGTTAGTGAAGTTATACTGTAATACCCACATTGCGATCTGCACATGTACTTGTTCGTGCACTTCTTCCGCATTTGGTCTAGTTTCGACGCAAAAAAAGCGAAAGAGAAACCCGTCAGTTTGTTGCTTGATTGAGCAGTTGCTCCGGAGTCAGTAACTTTATTTAGCCTCACTCTCGTAGTGTCTGTCTTAGAGCTTGGATGTTACGTATGGGCCATGGCCCATGGATAGTTCTTGCTTTCTGAATGGAAACGGCGTACGACTGCTTAGTAATTCAATCACTTGTCAAATTACTTGCGTTGTATCCTAAGCCAGCTTGATGACAATCAAGTAGTTGGGCATGGCATCTGAAAATGAAGAGGTGCCGATTCTATCCTGCCGATCATGACGTCAATTGCGTGCCTGATGGTCTCTGGCATCAACGAACTATGACTTGCGTATGCGTGAGAAAGAGATCGAATTCATATGGAATATCCCGAAACCGCCTTGAATCTCAATCAATCGCTCAATTGAGATCACCTTAGGGCTTACGGAGTATGCTTTGCATCGGGCCCCACAGTCTCCATTGTGGATAAAGAATACGGAGATGCCACGCAGCTGCAGACCTAAAACAAATTTCACATCATACTACGTCGTAATTGTCGCAGCCAAAAAGTCAAGCCACTTGCCGTTTCATCTGGGGAGGGAAGAATAACTATTTTTTTTGACACTCAACCAACACGAGTTTTTGCCGAGCGACACTGCCGGAGAGGAAATGATATTTCACGTAACTATGTCCCGGCACAGCCGGCCGGCCGGCCGGCAAGGGCTGGGACTGTTTGGGCATCTCTCAGGTTTCAGAGATGATATATATCTTCCGGGGTCTAATTAATTAATATCTTGTGGCTGCAATAACTTAATTTGATCTTACGATGGGTACCTTATCGAACAGATTTGTTGCCCAATTGTGCTTGAGCTGGAGAATTGATGGCTATATCACAATGATATTATACTTCCTGACCCTGGAGATGTTGTCGCACGAGTCATTAAGGTCATTGGGTCGAGAAGGTGGTTGTGTATTTTTGAGATGATGTTCGAGAAATTAACTTACAACAATAGGATTTCTTTCGCGATGGAACTCCCCACTTATCTGTAACCCTAGTTCGGATGACGTACCCTACGGCTCTGTTCGTATTCTAGAAGTTAGGATGTAACTTAGAGTGTGAAACTGTGGCTGACAAAGTACCAGAAAGTAGTTAGATGATTGAAGAGCAGCCGTGTGGAGATGCAGGAACAATGGAGTGTTCTCAGCAGTAGTATCGCAAACTACTAATAATAGATACGCATTAAAGCTTCCAGATACTCCGTCGCCGTGATTC
The DNA here is from genome assembly GCA_019828575.1 of Talaromyces thailandensis. NCBI lineage: Eukaryota > Fungi > Ascomycota > Eurotiomycetes > Eurotiales > Trichocomaceae > Talaromyces > Talaromyces thailandensis. The sequence goes on from JACVQZ010000133.1 coordinate 419,808, forward strand.
TCACTCCGTGATTACTCGAATAGGAAAAAGTGGTGCAGCCTCATTGCGGGATTGGCAATATATCATTACATAACTACACTAATGCTTATCCAAATATCTGAATACTGAGCCTGGGAGCGTAGATCATCCACTGACGAGGCTCCAATCATATTTCTATGAATATGAGGTATGGTTCCTTGACAAGGGCGTCGCGTTGTGGCCATACTACGTACGACCATATTGTCAACTTACCGCACATTTGAAGAACTGAAATGTGCAGTGGAAAATAATATCATTTCTGATCAAGCATCCGATCCCATCGACGAAACCAGGTATGTGTCGCGCGATTGCGGCGGCTTGCAGGCCTGTAGGTCCCCGAAAGACTCAGAATTTAGGCTATCCAGGGGGTCCAATAGCACGTTTCTTAATGAGGCGAGGCTACTGCAAGTCTGTAACCAAAGCGGTAAGTACGCTTGTCCTATTTCTGTTTCCTCGATTTTCCCTGACATCCTTTTTCGGTGGAAAGTCCATGGTGTTGGTCAGATACATGACTACAAATTAAATGGAGAACTAGGGCTTCTCCCGAGTTCCGTCAGCAATCCGTATCCGCAATTACGGAGGCTTAGGTATCACTATCGACTAATCATTGACGCCCAACCACAACATTATGCCATGCGATCTCCGACAAACCCTGGAATTAATTAGAGTAGTATTGCTCTACTAATTGGGTCATAAACAATATTCCGAGATCCAAGGACCTCGAGTCTAGGCTGAAATACTACTGTAACTACTCCGTAAGCCGTGACTACACTAGCCTCAGCAGGAGGGAAATTAAAGCACGCTGATATAGGGCTACCCCCCCGCGCAGCCCCATTTTAAGATACTAGGCCAGATTGTACTCCGTAAGTTGTAGAAAGGGCCTCACTCGAATGCATTATTCCTTGTTCAGTCAAGTCACCAACAGGACTGAGTTCAGAGTACGTACCTGTTTACGCTAAGTGCAAGGGTAAAAAGAAAAGGACGCAAGAGCTGATACTCTCTCGAGATTTGATTTGATCAAATCAAGCCCTTCATGTGTTGACGAGGGCTCCATCAGTGACAAGCTGATGAGTCGAGCCTGCATTCTTTTTTCTTTTTAGATCATCGATAATTTCGCCTTGTTTTACTTCGACTCGCCCTACTTCGCTTCATCTGGAGTATGCTCATTGCCTCGGAAGAGAAAGAGGGTTTGCCCTTTTAAGAAGAATCGAGTACATACTTGAGGGATCAAGTTCTTAGCATACTTTCAGAATCCGAAAATGGTAACTGTTTTTGCTTTTTTTTCTCGTACTCCCTTCTCGAGGACTAGTGTAGATCCAGGACCCATAAAAACAATCATTTGAATTTATCGGGCATGAGGCACTTAAGATTATAGACGCTGTGACCACTTGACCAACTACTGATTCCTCAATCTTCCGCGGATACGACTTTTTCAGCTTGATCTCTGGAACAGGGTAGAAACAAAAGCAACGAGTATGTCCCATACTAGTACGTAGTAGTACGTACATACTCAGGGTTAGCCGGATCCGTGCCAGATCCTTCAATTAATCCCCGTATCCATCCCGTCACACTGGTGTACACATACTACACACACCAAGAGATACGTACAATCCCATTACATCTTTCCCCTTGCACTAGTATCATTCTACCATTCCTCCGGGTGCGCCTAAAATTTCTTTTCTTTTCCCTTCGACGCCCCGCCAATGCTAATCCAAGCTAACTAAGGTGAACTAGGTCGAGATCTAAAAAAGTTGCCACAAATTAAATCATAGTTGCAATGATGTCTCCTCTCTTGATCTTACTCTGTTCTTGCTTGAGGCCCAATTCGATCTGGCGGCCAGAAAAGACACATGACGTTGTGAACCCTGCTAGTAAACCACCACCGATCAAGTCCTTCGTATTGCCGGCGCATTCACCTTACCCATCATTATTTTCCTTGAGGATCCGTCTTTTTTTTGATGGCGCGAAGGGAATCTTGATCAAGGTTGAGATCAGAAAAGAAGCAAGTGGAAAAAGAAACGAAAAGAAGGCGCCTTGCCTATATATACTCGATCTCACCAACATCAGTGGACACTATTCAGGCGCATTTCTACCTTCTTGCATCTCAGTTTCATTAACAGGCATCGCCGTCTGATATCTATTGCGTGAGTGGTTGATTCAATTTGATGTCTTGCCCAATCTCAGAACTTCTTGCCCTACGGAACGTTTGCGGAGCCCAGATTACCTTTGCCGTTACTGGGATCATCCCTGAAAAACCATGACTGACTGGCTGGCTGATTGGTAAACGCAGTGCGACCGTTGATACGCTCCAGCGCATTAGAAGTCACTTTGAAAATTCAAAGCCATTTGTCACGTTTTTACGGGTCTGTAAAATCACTTGTGATAGTCGGCGGAAGAAATAGGGTTTTCCTTGTTGCTCAGCCATACCCAACCCATCCTTGACTTGAGGGTTTCGCTCTGATTCCCGAAAGTTCTTCCCAAGGAAGAAGTTATCAAACATTTGATAGCAAAACCGCACAAACCGAAAAACTGGAACTGTATCTGACACCTCCGTACTCGCCTCCGTTGCGAGGCGGGCTGCTGGAAGATTGTCAAAGTGGAATGGATGAAGGAGCAAACCAAGGGGAACATCAACAACATGGCTACTACCAATACCCGTCAGTGCCTGGCCATTCACACCATGTCGTACAGCAGCGAATGTCTCCTGCACGCACACCGGAGAGTTTTCGACGGTCAAGCACTCAATCTGTACGCCGGAACCGAGCACAACCACCACCGCAAACACAAGCACAAGCACAAGCACCCAGTCGAGGAGGCGCATCCAGGCGGAGAATTCACCGTTCATCTGGCACCGCAGCGTCGCATCACGGCGTCCCTCAGACAAGCGACCCATTACAGCAGAACGTAGCACTTCAATTTCAGCAACGCGCCCTTTCTCCAGAGTCTGTGAGACATGTGCAATCACAGCAAATTGGCTATCCAGCAGCGCAGCAACAGTATGACACGGGCTTTATTTACGGATTTGACCAACCCGGAACAGCGCAGATGACTTATGGTATGTCTTTACCAGAGAATCTTGGCGGTCTGCCTGGTGGTGGTGGTGTTCCACAACAATATTTCCCATCGGTGGATGATGCTGAGACTGTTTCTCAGTACTTATCTACACAAGACCAACTTGCGGCGACGTATCATCAACAACAACGAAATCGCGCGGATCGACGAATAGATACAAGTACGATGGCTAGCTTCAATCCGACAGGAAGTATAGGCAATATGCAGCAGCAAGCAACGCAGCAAAATACGACGAATTTGGAGGATGCTTATAATCAGTACCGACAAGCGTTGATTACGGTGTTTGGGTACACACAAAGGGGCCATTTGAACGAAGCTAGTCGATTATTACTCGATCTATCTGCATGGCTTATTGATAACGCACGGGACTTGGGTAAGATAATACCCCTTTCCTCAAAAAAAAAAAGAAAAAAACGCTTTTAAATATTACGTACACTAAGACAACGCTTTGTATTACAGGTCTATTTCGAGACGACCCCGACACGCTCACGAAACATCGACAATTGTGGCACGAATTCAATATCTGCTGGCTGTCCTTGTGCCAAAAGCAGAAAGATCTAACGGAAGCATTATTACGCAATGGCGGTCATCGCCGTCGACAATCATTACAATCACTACCCGCGACAATGTTGAGCGCCGATTCAATCGAGAAAATGGGTCAAGAACTGATCCGGCTTTGTGACCTGGTTGAACCACATGGACTGGTGGATTACCAGATGGGGATATGGGAGGAGGAGATCCTTGATAGTAAGACTTCACATCTCTATCTGCTTTTCTTCTTTTTTCACGGTGGAAACTAACTCGATGCCATCATCATGTTGCAGTTCTCGGTCAATGCCTCGACTTAATAGACACATAATGGAAAAGCAATTCCGGTGTGATTGACCGGTGATCCGGGGCGATCTTGACCTGTCACGAGCAATCCAAAGCCCTAATAAAGGAGCCAGCCGAACGGACCCCGCGACGCCTCACTCCTCTTTTTTGTACAAATATGCGAACCTTCTCGTCATTCCTCATTTATCGGGATTTTTGTTTCTCTTTATATACATATCAGCTTGGAGATTATTGGTTGTATTTATAATACTTTTGTTTTAGGGTTTGGACGTGATGTAATGCGACGTGATGCGCTACGCTGGGACGTGGAAAATACTGGGATGAACATAGGTATACCTTTTGTTTTCTGTTATTGGCACGTACATAATCAGGATGAGGGATGCTCAAAAAGGAGTTTTAGAAGGGTTAAAAAAAAGAAAGAAAGAAAGAAAGAAAGAAAGAAAGAAAGAAAGGCAGCGAGGGTAAAGAAAGGAGATAAAGCGAGGAGTTTTGGGTCACCTGTACAGACTAACTACTAGATGGAACTGTCTTGCTTAGCTCTTGGATGTCTGTATATTACCTTCCTATTTTGTTCTACTCTGTTTTCCTGGCAAGAGATACGACTTGAATATCATGAAAGCAATAATTGCCGACGCCCTGTTCTACTAGTTACCTCCCTTCAAAGTTCAAAATGTCATCACTTCATAGTTGATCGCAAGTACCAACCTAATTCGGAAAGGGGTAGTTGCTCCTTTCTTTTTTTTTTTTCCCCTCGATAGTACCTACATACGTAGGCATCCTGAGAATAGATCACGTTCTATTTAATTGTCTTCAAACTCCGCGCTTAGCACCCATGATAATAACAAATGATCTACTATAGTCGAAGATCATGGGGCGCTAAAATAGATTGATCATGTTACCCAACACCGGGGATCCGGGAAAAATATCCACCACACCCAGTGACACCATTAACAACACCCTATTCGAAAATAATATGTGTACTACTATAGGGTGAATGACACTTCGATGGCTTAGGTGCTTTAGTTGAAAATTTAGGACTGTAAATAGATTAAAAGGGAGGTACTACCGGTTGTTGGATTATCCCCGAGTAGCGCCGACGCAAATTTTTGGGTCGTTCTTAAAAGTTGATGCGTAAAGGGGGCTGTACGATGCAGAGACTAGTAGGAATATTGGGGAATTATCATGTCGTATTGTTGCATCAGGTAGGTTGTTACTACTTCCAAGGTTGTCAGAGAGGTGTTTTGATTCAGATTACCTCTGTGAATGACTTGAGACTTTCTTCTTAGGGTTGTCAGGGTTAGGGTTATGATGTAGTCGAACAATTCGCTTGCGATCAATTTCACATGCGAATATGTATGCGATTCTGATCGAGAGATACGGATTTGATTTCATCTCAGCCATTGCCCATAATCCAACTACATACCAGTCGTTACATGTAAAAAGTGGTGAAGGATATCTCAATTGAGCATTCTCTCTGCAAAATATCGAGAGTAAGCTCATCCAAGCCCCGGCGATCAATCAATCCATAATGGACACAATGTTCAGGCTTACAAGGAGGACGATGAGACAGCTGTGTACCAGAGATCTATATTCAGCAAAACCATGAGTTGGAAGATCTCAAATCGCAGTGCTAGAAGAAAGACTTTTATTTACTACAATAGAACCTAGCTATAACGAACAGAAGGCCTTCCACGGTCTGAACCTAATATCTTCAGCACAGGTTTTCATTCATTTGCGACCGAGAGCACTCCAATTCAAAAACCTATCTGATCAATGATCATTTGGAGCACTCTCTATACTCAGGAAATATATCCAACTTGATATCAATATTGTGACAGGGGGACTCCGTAGACCACAACAACCATGGTCCGGTACCCAAGATCTGGAGACCCCTGAATGATCGATCGATCAGAGAATCTGGCACGACGATCTTGTACGATGAGATGCGCACTTGGGGGAATCGTAATGTTCTCGTAGTATACTCCATGGTAGGGAACAAGTAAACAAAATGTCAAATCGCTGCATATGTATCCTGACGTCAGGATCTACGCGAATCTGAAGATTGGATGAAAAGCGAGATCTACTATGTATGTATCTACCCGCAGATCATCAGATCCACCCTGCAACTTTATTCTCCCCGATGCAAATATTCAGATACAATACACATAGCTGATGACCTGCGTTATTGCATCAGTTGCTGAATACTATATATACAGTTGTAGTCGGTGGCACTCATAGTACGCGTAGAGGTATAAAAGTCTCTGGTTTTCAGACTGCTCATCTTGCGCATATATGTGGGCTCTTTTTTTTTGTCTGAAATACGGAAGCATCTCTGGATATGTATGCATTTTCTCGGAATGCGCCAAGCAGCCATACTGTAAATCTAGCTGCGTACAACAGCCCTCATGTCTGTAGGTATTTGTCATCATGATACGCACTTGATTACATAGAACATGGATATGCATCTCATCGTAGTGGAGCCGAGTTACCGGAGTGTCGGGGCTGTCATACAAGGGAGTACATACGAACCGATTTACCAGTCACAACACTACATTTAGCTAGTGGCTAGTAATGATACACGAGATGTCAGGTTGCCCATCTGTTCATTCAATAAAAAGCCGAGGAAAAAGCCAACCCTGAAACGAAATCGAGGTTCTCGATCTAAATCGGGGAAGCCGGATACGACACCCTCTTCATGCATGATGCTGCATATAGAAGGAGCTCATCTAGCCCTGGGATCTAAGTGCGTACTTCCGTGTTACATACTAGTTGCTATAGATTGATCTATAGACTATATTGTAGCCTGATGAATCGATGATTGTCTGCTGTCGAATGCGGTCGCGCTAGGAGCGGAAGATCTTGAAATAATAATAAAGATATGATATATGACATCGATCTGAATCCTCCGGCCATACCCAAACGGATGATGGAGTGTGATTTGACCCCAAAACATGGATCAGTGGCTGCTGCTAAAGTCATGTACGTGACTAGTGCGATAAGACGGGATTCACGAAAACAAATCTTGAAAACAAACCTTGGAATCAAAAGCAAATACCAGTAACCCTAAGCCCAATCCAAGCTCTCAGGAGTCGAGACTCGGTACCCAATCGCTACCTGACGACCTTTGTCTAGATCTCTGATTCATACGGAGTACTACTCCGCATCAATATGATATATCGTCAGCCGTACTAGCATACCCTTTTAGCTATATACGAACTCAGGGGCTGTATTCGAAAGCAATACCTGTCCGATCCCAAAAAAATAGAGGCTCCACTCCTGTCATATTGCTAAAATAAGCGTGTACATGTACTAAGCTGGATACGACTCATGTTGCGAAAACCTACCATATCCACGGGACCAATGATTTTTTTACCACTTAAGTAGTAATTATCTTTGACTTTATTATACGCTAGGTACGACGTGTGTCGTAGCCTCGATCGAAGGTTGCTTGCACTTGCTGAATTGGTGGTGCCACTGGTGCGTATAGCCGTCTTGAATTTAGCCGATGAACTCTTGAAATTATCTTGCTTGGGCTGAATAGTGGTTCATTTGAGTATCAGAGGGTATCTGATCTGCATGGCGGCCTTGCGTCTAGATATCCTCTTGACGGAATAGGAACGAAAATACACTACTACTGTCGGAGGAAGCAAGCAATATGCCGTAAACTATTAGGGTTAAGGTTAGGGCTACGGGTTGTAAAACTCAAGGTTTTACATATACTTCCTCTTTTATACCGTCATTCGTCTCAACTCGCAAGCACTTAAGAAGAAATATAATCTCGTCTGGATCGAGGGTATATAGGTCTTGCTGGATATGAATATAGTTGTGATTCCGATTGACGGATTCCCGCATACCCGGATGAGGGTGCTCAATTCGTATACCCGCAACGGATAGGCTATTCACCAAAGTAGGATATTGTTGTGATATGCATTATAAATATGGAAGCAAATAGTTGCCAGAAGTCCTGCCTATGAACTGAATTACAGATTCAAAATTTTCATTGTCGAGCATACAAGATGAGAGCCGTCCGAATCCTAGGAGACATCTCGTCTCCTCAAATCGTCACGAGCGATTCCATCCCGGAGCCCAAACCTCAGGGAGCTGAAATTCTTGTCCAAGTCCGCGCAGCCGGAATCACAGGCGACGAAGTCCTCTGGCCCGAACTATACAGAAGCCCTCTACACATTCCAGGACACGAGATATCTGGCGTCATCGCCGCCTTTGGCCCGGAGTATGAGGGCCCACTCGTGATAGGTCAGGAGGTTTACGCTTTCATGTCAGGCAACAAAGGAGGTCAAGGTCAGGCCGACTATACCATTTGTCGCGCAAATGAAGTCGCGCCCAAGCCAGCGTCGATGTCGCATGCGGAAGCTGCGGCATTGCCGATTCCGTTTCTCACGGCTTGGGAGGCGATCTTCGATCATGGAAAAGGCGTCAGGGAGCCTGGTATGAGGATTTTTATCACGGGGGCGTCAGGAGCGGTGGGTAGGTTGGCTGTGCAGATAGCTTCTTCGCATGGTGCATATGTAATTGCGCTTGCTTCGGCTCGACATCATGACACGCTGAAGAAGCTGGGTGCACAGGAGGTGGTTGATTACAGCACGCCAGGCTGGGAAAATGGGATCAAGAATGTGGCTTTGGTTTTCGACACAGTCGGTGGTGATATATTGACCAAATCGTGGGAGATTGTCAACGAGGATAACGGCACGATCGTCACGGTGGGAGACCCGGCACCATCATGGGCTTTTGGAAAGTGTCGGGCTGCGGAGTCTGCCAAATGGCCCAATGTCAAGTATATATATTTCATCATCTCACCCAATACAGAGAGACTGCGCAAGGCGGCTGAAATGATCGATGCCGGTGCTATCACGACGCTGGGAGTCAAGTCGTTTCCCTTCCATGAAGCGGAAAACGCGTGGAGCTTTGCTCGACAGAGGGGCCGGGGGCACAAAGTTGTGATCGATTTTGAGTCCTAAATCAGATAAGGGACACGCTGATCCAGGATGTAATGATGAACGAAATAGGTGAATATAAGTAAAGATAGACCGCAATTTGATGTTATTTCTGTATCATGTTACCTGCTCGTAACGTATATCACATCATACGTCAAAGTCAAGACTAGGGAGATTGTAGAACCCACAGAGATCCTCGATAGACTCCAGAGGAACGATATCAAAACCAGCCGTTTCATATTGCTCTTCACCGGCTGAAAGGACTGGCAGTTCACCAATACCAGGCGTGCTGCCAATACCAGTACTAACAGCCACCTTCGAGCCTAATCCCAACACATGTTGAGCAATAGTCTGTATCTCACGCACATTCCTCGCCGTTCGGGGCCAAACCTCACCCAAGACCTTCAAACATCCAATAATCATTCGAATCTGCTCTCTTGCGGTCGCCAACTCTTTACCCTGGAATATAAAGGTACACGCCGAGAGCAGTGCCAATGTACCTTCGCTAATCATGCATGTAGTGAACGGAGAATGCGCAAACTTGCGCACTGGCAATGCCAAAAGCCGAATTTGAGCTTCCACGGAGCGAAGGACTCGCACGGTGTGAATGTTTACTAGCTCCGGTGTGGGAGTGTTGGCAGGCGGATCTCTGGCGCAGCTCGAGATGCTTTCTACGGTGTTGAATTTGAGGTCTGATAATGGCCTGTGTAGGCTGACAGTTGCCCTAAAAGAAGATCAGGATTTCTCTACTGGCAGGGTAATGTAGAAGAAGACTTGCTCACACGTGAAGAACCAGATGCGCTTGGAAAATAAGCTCGTCTATTTCCCCAAATTTGTTCATGATCTGCTTCCGATTCTTCGGCAACAAAAGTAGCCATCCATCAAGAGCCGAGTCGGCAGTTTGCATTATGCGTAATGAGTCTTCTTTGACTGGAACCTTTGGCGCTGTTGACATTGCCAGTACCGCGCATCGGACAGCGCCGATAAGGTATGCAAAGGACGAGAATTGAGTCGTCTCTTCGGTAGCAAATTCGCGACAGTCAAACTCTTGCAGTGTCTTTGGCACGGGGATTTCCCCTAATTCATATTCTGACTCTTCACAGGGCAAATCAACCGTTGCTTCGATGCTCACAGCCTTGAAAGTCTTAGTCCCCAAAGTCCCTGCATAGAATGTTTCTACAATGTACAGCATCCACCACGTGCGCCTCCAACATTCCTCCAAGACGGGATCTCCGGCACCATGTTCTGTCGCGAACTCTCGACGAAACATTCCCAAATCAACTGCGAGTCGTGTCGCAGCCTCCACCTGTGACGCAGCTTCTGTCTTGTAATCGTACCAAAAGAGAGCAATTGAATATATCAATTGGCTCTGGACCATGACTGGATCCGTTGGTGATGCTTCGCAGAAACAGGCTTCGAGATGAGCCTTGAGCGCCGGGTCCCATTCCTGGGAGCTGTAGATCTTCCCCACAAAGCGCATGGTAGCAATGAGTGGTGCTAGCGAGGACTGTCTATTTGGTTCACGACATAGCTTCACCATATATCTTCTAGGTAGAAGGAATGGATGGAAGTTGTGGAAATTGTCATAGTATGAACCCACCAAACCATCGTCCTCGATGTTGATGATATGACTCAACGGCGGCGCGATAAATGCCTCATCAGCCGCATCAAGCAGTGAGCCATCGTCCATCGGAAAATCCTCGCGTATACTATCATAATTCTCCTGTATGCTTTCCGACGTCCGATCACTGCTTGAAATGCTGCTTGAATTCGCTGCAGCAAGTCTTTTGCGCCGCTCAGCTAGGGCTGCTCGATCAAGCCCGCCCCTGCGCGATCGAGTATAGACGCACTGCTTGGCGGCCTCGATGCAACGATTGCAACTGGGCTTGTTGCCGTCGCATTTGATGTGTCGTGAGCGACAGGGAAGACACGCTAGTGAGGAGCGCGTGGCTTTATTCTTGGTGGTATTCTTGGTGGTATTCATTGCGGTGGTTTGTAGAGTGTATATGGATGTAGTTCAAATGATGTTCATTGACCGCCCATTTCAGATGTCGGCCTGTATTCCCACACCGTGTTTGTTAAATGCAAATCGCCATCGCCAATCAGGCTGGATTGCGAGGTACAAACAGATTACACCGTACTATGTATAAATCTTCCCATACTATGGAGTATATAAAGAACTTCACGGAATTTTTGAGCTTCGTGCTTAGTGATTGGCTGCCGAAGGTGATGCATGTGACCAATCAAAGGCCGGCCTTAAGCCGTCTTACAATCTTCCAGAAAGACAGACAGCTTGTATATCGATAGATATTCAATATTGACAATATCTAGCCCCGTCAATGTTCCCTCCTCAGGACAGAGAAGGCTGCCTTATAAGAATGAAAGTGTCATAAGAATCCTCAAACCCCCAGGGCCTCAGATCCTGGGAAAGCTGATCCTTCAGCTCGAAGCCATGTTTCTGATACATAGACAACGCATTTGCGCCCATAGCCACGAGGAATATTTCCAATCCTAGTTTGTTTGCTTGTTCAATGCCAGATTGGACGAGTCGGCTCCCTATTCCTTGGTGCTGGTAGTCTGGGCTCACAGCTAGGTAATCAAGCTCTGGACGATACATATGTACTTAACAAATCTTCCACCTGATGAACAACGATAAATTGGATATAACTCACTGATGTGCGGATTCCTAGGCATGTGTCTCCTCATCATCTCGTGCAACGGATCATCGAAACCGGGCATATCGTCGCGCAGCGACCAATCCGCCGACGCAAAAAGAGCATCGTATTCCCTCCTTTCCTGCTTCGAAACATCCTCAATCTGAGCCTCGGGCCAACCATGACTGTGCGAAGGAGGCAAAATCCATCGCGCGAAGCCCACAACACTACCGTCTACGGCTGCATCGACGACCTTTTCGTGTCTTCGCACGGCGCGGTCTTGCAGGAGATTGCGCGGCATGCGTTTTGTGGCGTCCTCGATGATGGACTCGAGTGTTCGGTCGACCCAGAGCATCCTCCACCATGTTTGGCCCCAGAAGGCAGATATGTTGTTTTGCGATAGGGATGCTGATTCACGCACACTGCGGACTGGTTGTAGAAGGTAAGGTGGCATGCTGGATGAATGTAGCACGTCTTTGGGTCGTGCAGTGAGACGATGCTACCTGTAAGTAGATAGCACCGGGCTACTCAGCCGCTGGATGAGAGATTCCCGCTTTACCAAATTCGATATTAGCATTGTGGCATACAACTCGCCCATCTACAACCTTGGATACTACGCTCTCTAGATAAGCTTACCGTACTTTAAGTAAAGATCATGTTCTATACAGATTACAATTGATCCAAGCATCGCTAGGCTTCAAGATACATAAATGAACAAACACCCGATTTGAATGGTAAATGGTAAAACAAGAAAGACACCCCCCTGAAAGTGTGGAAAATGAATACGAAGAAAGTGATCAGTCCACTCCTGGAACTCGTATCTTGTCTTGACTTAGACAAAAAAAAGAGCTGTGGAGACAGGGAGGGGAGAAGAAGGGAAAAAGGATCTAAAGTGACAGAAGAGAATGCAATTGAAAGCCCGGTATAAAATATTCCACTAAACGGCAGAAGGCACAGCCGTCTGTGTAACAAAGCCTGACGAAGGCGTCGGCACAAAGGACGACTCGCAGGGCGGTGGGGTCGGCACGCAGCCCGTGGTCACCGTCACGGTCGATTTGATAGTGACGGTTGTGGTGGTTAGCACGACGGGTGTTGTGGAGGTCGCTGCAATGGTAGTAGTTGCAACCTGCGCGGCGGCACCACCGTATGCCTCTGTGGATGTCTCCGAGGCGGCGTTGTTGTTGGTATCGACTATTGGGACGGCGGCGGCTGCAGTAGTCGTGGTCGGGGCTACGTAGATTGAGGTGGTTGAGCTTGACGAGGTAGTCGTGGGAGCTACATAGATTGAGGTCGAGGTAGATGTTGTGCTCGAAGAAGAGGAAGAGGACGAGGAGGTAGACGAAGAAGAAGCAGCAGATGCATAAGCAGCACCAACAGTGTTTACCGCGCCGTCCGTGAGCAGGTAGCCATTGGCAACATAGAAGTAGGAGTAGCGGGTAAGCGCAGACTGCTCGTCAAGCCATGCACCAGCTTCCTGGACAAAAGAGGCGGCAGTTGCCAAATCGGTGATGCCACCTTCGTCCGAGCTCAAGGCCCATTCAGTAAGCCAGACCTCAGAGATGCCGTGGTTGGAAGCGGTGCTGATGGCCTGGGTGATGAAAGACTGGAGTTCAGAAACAGAGTCACCATACCAGTGGACGGCGAGAACGGACACGCCACAGTCAGAGCACTCGCTGATGAAGGACTCAAACCAAGCGAGACCTGCGTCGGTACTGGCGGAAGAAGTGACAGCAGGGCTGACTAGCTTCGCCTTGCCGGAGTAAGGGGTGAGATACTGCTTGTAGTAAGTGGCGGCATCGGAGGCGGCTAGGTTGGCCTGAGAGGGCAAATCAGGCTCATTGAAGCCCATGATGTAGCTGCTGCCAGCTGCAAGGGCTGCTTCAACGTTTGTGGTCCATCCGTCGACGAAAAGGCTGCTGGTACCCCAGAGCATGGGCACGTATTCAACACCAGAGGGGAGGTCACCATCGCTGGAACTGCCCCAGTTGTATGCCCACGAGATACCGCTAGAACCGCCGCACAGCGTCGTAACGAGAGAAGCATCGTTGTAGGCAGCACCGGCCTTGCTGGTAGACCGCTTCTGCACTGATGTAGAGCGCACTGGCTGGGTTGGAGCAGCGACTGCCGAGGCAGCCAAAAGGCCGGCAGCAGCGAACTTGATAAAGGAGGCCATTTTTTTCAGATTGGAAGAGACAGAAGTGGGTGGGTGATTTTGTAAAAGAGAGGCAAAAATACGAAGTTGAAAAGAGTGACTTTGTTGCAGAGTAAATGAATGAACTCTTTCGCAAAGGAAGGAACAGCTTCGGTGCACAGCACGAAGTTGAGGAAGAGAATGAATGCAGTTATATCGACGTCAAGTCGCTGAAAGGAAAACTGAAACTTGAAACGAAGGAAGAGAGAGATGGGCTGTGAGAGCAGGATCATCGTGTTTCGGGTCCTGGAGACCGAATATTAAAAAGATTGATTGCGTGGTCAGCGCTATCACATATCGGGCTAGAGGCAACACGAAACAGTGAAACACTCGATAGATCTCCTTCATTTTCTTCCGATAACTACTCCGTAATCCAATGGAACGACATTTTCGAGTATCTAGACCCTTCGAAAAGGCAGAGGACGGGGGCTGATTGGCGGGTCTCATCAGTAGCTTCAAACACAGGAGGGGCCGTTAGGGCTTCGTCGGCACACCGAACGTATGTCGTAGACTGGGATGCACCCAAGACAAGCCTTTTTGACATGATTGTGAGCTTGGGTTCTTCTTATTCGGTATATAGATCGTTCCAACGGACAGTAAAGCATTCAAATGTTCGCATTGTCTTCTGAGCATTTATCATGAACCGATGATTTATTCCAAGCGCTGGCTCGGCTGCAGGAAGTAATAATTTAAGACAGGGTTACGCAGGCGCGCCGCGTCAGCCATTAGGAATAGGTAGTTAGGCATCCCGTTCCGTACGCTGGCGCCACTAGTCTCTGTAGCCTGAGCTTGACTGGGCCTCGAAAGTACTATGTATTGCTTAATCCGTAGCAACTTGCAAGCGCTGAGACATACGCACTACGTAGTAGTACAGACTGAGTCATTGAAACGTGCATATTTTTGCAGAGGAAAATGGTACAGTCAACCGCCTATTATGTAGGTACGGCAACTAACCCTAACCCGATGCTCACAATAATGGAGTACAAGGGCTTATCACTATAGAGTACTGAAATCGACTGACGTGCCATGAATCTGAGCAGACAAATGTTCGTTGTCAAGTCGACTGATGAGCTGTATTGTCCGATCGTGTAACCAATAAACGTCCCATCCCAGAACAAAGTTCGTGGTACGCACTTCCTCTCAGCAAGCCAAAAACGCATCAACAGTTGGTCAGAATCGAGAAATGTGCTCCAAGCCATGCATGTACTATATTCATACACCAGAAAGCAGGCGGTTGAGGTCATAAGTCATTTCACATGAGATGTACCCTTCTGACAGAAACTTGATAGATAAACATCGTAAAGAGAGAATATCAATAGTAAAGAAGTCGGTATGTAAGTGGCATCGAGATAACTTAAATCTCATCTAACACAATAGTCAGTAAGACATCATCCCACGTCTCAGAAGGTTGTAAACTTACTCAACGTCATGTTCATACTAATATCCGTATTCTCCACCATATTCTTAAACTCCTCAAAACTGATCTTCCCATCGCCATCCTTGTCCGCCTCCATAATCGTCTTATCCACAATCTGCTGCAACTGCACATCCTTGAGATTGCTGCCGACCATCATCTTGAGGACAATGAACAGCTCGCCGTTGGAAATGTAGCCGTCGCGGTCGATATCGTATACTTTGAAGGCGAAGTGCAGTTTTTCGTCCTTGTTGCCCTTGGAACTGAATGCGGAGAGGCCCGAGACGAATTCTTGGAAGTCGACGTCGCCGCCGCCGTCTTCGTCGAAGATTGCGATCATTCTATCCGAAAGCAGCGCGTGTCAGTTGAGATTGGTAGAATGCGAGGGAGGACATACCGTGGAGCAAGTGGGTTGGACGACACCTGGGGAAGGGAGAGAAACTCTTCTCGCTCGATTGTGCCCGAGTTGTCCTGCAGTTCGCATAAGTCTTTTGTCCATCATATTTGCTCCCGTCATGTCTCATACTTTATCTAATTTCATGAATCGCTTGCGCAGGCGGTCGACTTCATCGCGGTCAACTATTTCAAAGAAGGCTATTAGTTCCAAGACGACAACGACAAGAACCCAGCACTCAGCGCCCAGCGCGAAACGCTGAAGAGCATCTTACAGTTGGATGCAGAAATAATGCTGTCGAGAACCTGGCTTCCGCCGATAGAGCCCTGTCGCCTTCTGGTATTATACAAAGCGGCGTTGTTGACCTCGTGCGAATCCATGGCTGAGGTCCTTCTCGCTGGGTGGAGGAGCGTTGTTCGTGGAATAATTGAAAAGCCGCTGCGATTCTGTTCAACAATTTTCGTAAGTATTTCTAGCGCTCGGAGGTAGGAGGTACACAGAACTGTACTCAACAATGATAATTATCAACAATATATCTACAGTCGGTCGGAGGACATATGAATGGAGACGCCAAGACAAATCCAGCCTTAGTGCCTTAGCCTAACCACTTACGTCGGGCGGGCCAAGACTATCAGGAATTTGATATCACGAGTCCCCGCACTAACCGTATCCGGATAGACAAGCGAGCCCCTGAGGCCGTGCACCCGCCCAAAACAGGCTGCAACGCAGTGAGATGGCAACGTCAACTCAACAGACCGCTGTGGCACCACCAGACTTCAATCATCCATTTTTGCCCTTTGATCATCGTTTTCCATCGCAAAATTACGACTACGTGATTTCTCATGACTCGAGCTATCGTACGGTACTAAATTTGTCCACCCTTTCGCATGGTTGCGCCGACCATCGCGTCCCGAACTTCATATGACTAGGTACGGGGGTATGGGGAGGACGCGCCCGAAGAAACTCACTTCGAAGGCGTCCATCCCCATAGTCAGGGAGGATCAAATAGATGCCATCGATGAGGATATCCAGTCCGCGCTCCAACAGGTCGAGACTGGCGTTGAAAAGGCCGAGGAATCGGTACGTATTTCTTCTCTCCCATCCCTTCGGGACCGTATATATCACGTGATATATATGATGCTATTCGCGAAAAATTTTCGCGTCGACCAATTGATCGCAGTTCTGCCTTTCAGAACAATTAGCTAAACGAATATTCAATATGCATAGGAATTCCATCTCCAAGCCGCCATCAATGCCGTCGCCCTCGGAAAAATCAGCGAGGCCAATATCCCCACGCCCGAAACCGTCTTGAGTAATATCAGATATGACGAGCTATATCCTCCAACGTTTTCGCAGCCGGCGACGTACATCCGCTTTTCGTCCACGGTGGAGGATTGCTGCGGATGTATGTATAATATGGACGAGGAGGATGATGTCTACCTCAAGATCATGAACGAGAAGAGAGATCCATCCGCCCCTGCGTGTACAGAAGACCAGTTCGAAGAAGTGATGTATTTCTTTGAGGAGACCGCGCACACCAAACAACCATTCGCATCCGTAGACAGTCCTCCGGTGCTTTCGTACGCCGAGATTGAGGAGTCCTTCGATGCCGCTGTAGACGAACATATAAAGAGGTTTGCCAAGGACATATACGAACATTGGAAGAAGAGGAGAGTGAGCGTCGGCAATCATCCGCTGCAAACAGCTCTCAAGGTGAGTCGCTTTGATCGGCTGTTGTTGAAACACGAATCTGACTTTATCCAGTTCGAAACGGGCCAAGAGACCGACGATGGCGATCCATATGTATGTTTCCGTAGGCGCGAAGTGCGACAGATCCGCAAGACTCGTGGTAGGGATGCGCAAAGTGCCGAGAAACTGCGCCGGCTTCGCAAAGAATTGGAGGACGCGCGACAACTGGTTGCTTTCGTGCGACAGCGTGAGCTTGCCAGGAAGGAGATGTTCATCATCGAGAAGCAAGTCTTCCAACAACGCGCAGAAGTCAAGGACATGAAACGGAAACTCGGCATCAAGGACGATGACGAGGATCTCATCAACCAGAAGGTAAGATACCATGTTCTTGATCTTGAGAAACTTATCACTGACGTTCGAAGCCCAAAAAGAAGCCCAGCGATGTACCAGCGATACAGCGTCCTGTACCACCACCACAACTTCGCATATCTCAACGCCCGGGTGCTCAGGCTGCCGAAGACTTGCAACTGTTGGAGGAAGTGCAAGCCGAGAAGGAGAACGAAATCATTCGCGACATCAAACAGAACTTGCAAAAGCATCTGAAATGGAACGAAGGATACGTGGATCATACGACTGCTCCACTGACGCCGTCTCCTAAGAGGACCTTTGAAGCCGCTTTCCGCCCCGCAATCACAACCCAACTGCCCACTCCCCCATCTTCAGACGCATCAGATGCAAATGATGCCGTTGCCCTAGACAATCTCCACCCATACTTCCGTGATCGTATTGCGACTTTTGATATGGACGAAGATACCACGAAGATACCTTCTTTCAGGAGACGTGTAGGACGAGGTGGTCGGGTGATGATAGATCGTCGCAATATACCTGCAAGGCATAGTGCAGACATTGACCCTGTCATACTTGACCGTTTCAAGTATGATGACGACGAGGATGAGGATGAAGACATAGTATTTGAGCGAGAAAAGTTCGACATCCAAGTCATGCAGCATCGTGCTATGATGGCCGCGAAAGCTCGAGAAGTCGCGCAGATGCAGGCCCAGGCCCAGGCGCACGCACAGGCTCAAGCTCAAGCAGCAGCCCAAGCAGCAGCACAAGCTCAGGCGCAAGCGCAAACCGCACGACAAATGGCCGCAGAGCGCAATGCACCACCAGGCGCAACGATGGGCTCCAATCCTGGCCTGGGAACAGCCACGAGTGCCTCGACCTAATGACTGAACTGTATTATTTCGATTGATTGGTTTGCATAGCGGGAGTTTTTCATGCGGGGAGACGTCTCATCCTTTCAACGTTGTTGTATACCTGGAGTTGTCTCTGCTTTTCTTTGGCCGTCTTTTTCTGCCTGCTCAACGCCTTGAGTGATTTGGCAACGTTTGATAAACTGTACATATATATCAGGAACCAAGGCGGTGGTTCGCGTCCTGTATGACTAGAAACTTCATTAGCAAAAATAATTGGAGGCATTCTGCTTGCTACTTTGTCCCATACCTTTTCAATCTGTCACAGACAGACCCTCGCTGACTTCCTCAATGATGGTGCTTCGCCTTCTTCTGGTTCTCCTGACCCGTGCCCTCAGCCGCACGTTTGCCGGACCCCTTTTCTTCGGCAGTCAAAAAGTCCTGCAACATCATCAAAAGAGCTTGCAGAATTTCCTTCTCTCCAAGACGGACTTGGATGGCCATGTGGCGGCGACGTTCGCTAGTCAACGAAACTGATGAGGAGGGGTATCGCTGCAGTATGGTTTGGTCTTCCTGGATCGTCGTGCCGTACTGGGCCAATTTGCTTTGCGCTGCTTCGAGGAGTATGCGGGCCTCCCGTGCTGCCAGGATGGGTTTGGGTGGTTTCCTTTTAGACAGTAAACGTCGCAGTTCTTCAGAGTCGAGAGTTAGGGTCTTCAGGAGAGCGAGAAGCTCGTCTGGGATTATATCGAGGAGAGTATCTTCTGGGGAAGGCCGTAAGACGCAATAGCCGTCTTCGAGAATTTCCAGTTGATCGAGCAGTTTGAGCTATAATTTCAGGTCAATGGATAGCAATGCAATGGGATTGATAAGCACATACCTGAGGGTATTCCTTATCTTGGATATTGTCGAATCCAGCAGCATGGCAGATGCTGGTCAAAGGCAGTTCGACAACGTCATATTGAGTGTAATTATCGGTCACGTAGCCATATCGTCGAAGGAGATCTGAACGTGGTAATTCACCGTAGTCATTGAAAATCTCTTCGCGGGCCTTGATGGGCTTTATGGCCCTCATGACAAGCGCGCCTTCTTCTTGGAACAAACGTGCCTGAGCGAGTCAAGTCAGTCAAGAGGTATATAAGAGTTTGTTTGGCCACATACATTATTCCTGTCGGCATCTGCATTGAGCAAGTCCGCCAGAGGAACCATTCCTTTCGGCAATTGTTCCTCGTCATCCGTTAAGTATCCGTCTTCCCCCTCACTCTCTTCTTCCTCTTCTGCCTTTTCAATATCGAAAGCATAGGCCATAATCAAAGAGCCCATGCGATGAGCCAATTCCAACAATGTCTGAGCTCCTGTATCGTCATCGTAGGACATGACGCCGTTGACGGGCGGAAACAGATCTGGGTGAGCCCGGACGAGAGGCAATACTTTTTCGAAAATATCCTCTTCCGCATCCCGCTTGCCGATCTTGTCGACCACGGCACTGGCTTGGAGTTGAGAGAGTTCCTCCTCAGACCAAAACATGAGTGTGTCGAATTTCGATGGGAACACTTGAAAGTACTGCTTCCACTTGGACTGTTCGCCAAGCGAGTATTCGTAGATCATGACGACGACGAGGGACAGCCAGGGACCGAGATTTTTCAGTTCGTCAGCGAGAAGTCGATTTAGTCGAGATGTTTTGACCATCAACACGACGTTATGCGGGAGGTGGAAAAGGTCTTCTCCTTCCTGGATATCGCTTCGTGCGACTGAGAAGCTGTTAGTCACAGAGATGCGGGCTGACAAAAGCTTGACGAGATAAAAGGAACATATGAATGTGGAAAAAAAAAACTTACCGACTCCTCGCCCGGAGCCTTGATGACGGAGATCTCGAATTTCAATTTTGGGACTGATTGTCACACCGGGTTGCTGAGAAAGCCACTGCATGAACCCATCACTCTGACGCTGGAAGTCGTCAGCGTCAGGGAAATGGTCCATACTTGACATAGTATAGAATATGTGTGAGAGGTTCGGGAGAGCGACAAATCACACAGCAAAATGAAAAGATCACCAGCAAGGTAGCCAGCAATCGACAGGAGAAGAGGAGTGTTGGGAAGTGGTGGAAAGAGAGCAGAGTAATTCTCGTCGTCGAGATGTGTGTATACTCAGTGCTCGCTTCGGATAAATCCAGCAGCCGGCGGCGGATCCGATCTGCCGCTGTCCCCTGTCTGTGTCTGGCCAATCGATAAGCATCAAGGCATATCCGCTACAAAATTTCATCCATTCCCGATTAGTCGTTATTCCCTACAACCTTTGACAATTGGTTACTTTGATGAACCAATATCTTTCTCTCTCTCGTGTCATTTGCTCGATCTCTCTCTCAAAATGATTGCCATCGGTCTCGAAGGCTCAGCCAACAAAATCGGCGTGGGCATTATGCTCCATCCCAAAAATGGCGGCCCCGCACAGGTCCTCGCAAATGTCAGGCATACCTATAATGCGCCACCAGGAGAGGGGTTCTTACCAAAAGATACTGCGCAACACCATCGCGCATGGGTTGTTAAGCTAGTCAAGCAAGCTCTTATAGAGGCAAAGATATCTGTGGACGATGTGGACTGTGTCTGCTACACCAAGGGCCCTGGTATGGGAGCCCCGCTTCAGAGCACAGCCGTCGCGGCACGCATGTTGAGCCTTTTATGGGGGAAGGACTTGGTTGGTGTGAATCATTGTGTTGGACGTACGTTGAGTATAATCTGATGCTATTTATATACATGACTAATCCTCGACTCATAGATATTGAGATGGGGCGACAAGTCACAGGGGCGACAAACCCCGTGGTTCTATATGTCTCTGGAGGCAATACACAAGTTATAGCATATAGCTCCAAACGATACCGTATATTTGGAGAGACACTCGACATAGCTGTCGGGAACTGTTTAGACAGATTTGCGCGCACACTATATATATCAAACGACCCAGCACCAGGCTATAATATCGAGCAACTTGCCAAGAAGGGGAAACGATTAGTCGACATGCCTTATACTGTCAAAGGCATGGATTGTTCCTTTTCGGGCATTCTAGCGTCCATCGACGGTCTGGCAACTTCTCTGGGTCTCAATGGGCAAGCTGCTGCTGCCTTGGACGAGATGGATCAAGCAGACACAAACGGCGGCGATGCAGATGCTAGCGACAAGATTACCCGTGCGGATTTGTGCTTCTCGCTACAAGAGACGATTTACGCCATGCTGGTTGAAATTACCGAACGAGCGATGGCTCATGTCGGTGCAAAGGATGTTCTCATAGTTGGTGGCGTTGGTAGCAACGAAAGACTACAGGAGATGATGTCCCTGATGGCCCAAGATCGAGGTGGCTACTTGTATGCGACGGACGAGCGGTATTGCATCGACAACGGTATCATGATTGCGCAGGCTGGTCTGATGGCGCATAGCTGCGGTTTCAAGACGCCCATTGAAGAGTCAACATGCACACAAAGATTCCGAACGGACGATGTTTACGTTGATTGGCGAGACTGATGTGGTGAAATCCGCGCCGGACGCAAAGGGGTTTTCGTATTCATCGCTTAGCGCTGTTTATTCGACAAACCACGTCTGTACTTAAAGCATGCATCAGACCGGACGATAGTCAGATGCTTGGAGGTCCCGAGCAATCTACTCCCAAGCCTCTTGACTGTCGTCCTCTTCTTCTATGATCGTAGATGAAATTATCCCGGGCTCTTTCGATAATATTAGATCATCCCGATCCATCCAGTCAGCATAGAATTCACTCAATGTGAATTTATCGTTGCGTTTGACAGCTGAAAGCTGCTTACGGGTTTTATTCTCGTGGCGGGCTTCAGATGCCGTCGAGTCTGAATATTCGTCTCTTTCTGGGGTCGTATTCGCTGAGGATGACCTTTTGAGCTTAAGCGGCTCGTCTTCTGTGTCGCTTGACAGGTTGAAAACCTGTCCAAAAAATCGATATGTGATGCAAAGCAGTAGACCGACGACTCCTCCAATCAGTACTGCATATCCCAGAAAATAATAAAGAGGCTGCATTTGGCAATTCCATCAGCTCACAGTCAGACCACGATAGATACGAACCAATAAGACAAGACTTACCTCGAATTTTGCGAGAAATCTAAAAGGAGCGCCAGTCACGTATAGAATCACTCGCCCAACGTAGATAAAGGGAGCCGAAAGCATCCCAAGAAGCGACAGAAAGAGAGAGAAAAGGCTCCATAGGAGTAGAATAATAGGATATGCAATGTAGTAAAGAAGCGCTCCCGAGTACCGTAAGATGCGAAGCCAGACCTTGGATTCCATCAGGACAGACTCATCGACGGATTCCATATTTGGACGATTAAGCTAGAAACCAGACGATTGTTGATGTTGATCCAGAAGGAGCAAAGCGATGACGATGGGAGCTCCCCCAAAGCAGCACCCAGACTATGCCGCAAACGGACTAGCGGCCTTTAGATCGGCAGCTTAGCCTCAGTGAGGCCCCATCTCGTTATCCTCCCCTCTCTAACTGCACTGGGCAACCTCTTCACGTTGCTTTTTTTCCATCTAGTTTCGCCATCTTCAAAAAGACATTTCCAGTCAGTCGACCTTCTCATCTCATCAATCCACCTTCGCCTTTCCTAGTCACAAAGCCCGACGTCGAATGCTAGCGCCTTGATTTGCTTCACCCGTCATCCCCGCAAAACCCGGCGACCTCCCCGCTCTAGATGGGCAACAGTCCCTCCAAGAGTCCGCCAGGAAACTCGCACCCTCCGCTAGCCGGTCCTCACAATGTCCCCGGCCAAGAGCGAAGGGTGAACAGGCGGACTTCCATCAATGCATTGTCAGGCACAAAAGCGAGTGCCGCAGACCCTTCGGCTACCAAAGAGAGCGCGACAGGACAACCGGCATCTCATGGCGTAGCAGCAGTACAGCAACGTCTACATTCGCGCAATGTACCTCCTCAGACAACGCCGCCGATCCATGAACTGCCAGACAGGACTGGTGGGAGGAGATTCGATGGTCGATATCAAACAAGGGAGGCTGTAGAGGCTTCGAATCCAGTCCAAGTTCCCACTTCAACGAATCGTACCGGCACAAGGGGAGATGAAGGCTACATGCCCCACGAATCTTCGGCTAATCCTGCAAATATTTCAACTACATACTATTCAGCGTCACACCTTCAACGAGGTCCGCCTCGATTACCTCTGCCCATTGGAGATGCCAATGCTACACCCGGTTCGCCGGTCATTGCACCTGCGGATTCGCAAGTAGACTCGGTCCCATTTGAATTAGAGAATCAAGTACCTCAAGCAACGATATCACTTGACGACCCGCATGTCGATGAAGATGACGTCGAAGATGAGTTGCTGGCATATGCCATGCACGGACCGGGTCAAAAGGCAGTACCGACTGTGATTGAATGGAAGGGTACTGGAGACCGAGTGTTCGTTACCGGTACATTCGTCAACTGGGAGAAGAAATTTAGATTACACAAAAGGTACCGCACCAGATTGATTGAGCTTGTGATAAACAATCTAACAATTCTTAGTGATACCGAGCCCAATGTCAAGTCAACCACACTGCATCTTCGCCCTGGAACGCACCATCTCAAATTCATCGTCGATGGAGATATGCGAGCATCAGATGACCTCCCCACTGCCGTCGACTTCACAAACCACCTAGTAAACTACATCGAAGTCGTAGCGGACGACTTACAAGGCCAGCGATCTCGCCGAGAAAGCGAACGAGCAATGAAAGCCATGATACCCGCAGGCGTTCATCCACCCCAAGTCCTCCCCGAAACCGTCACAGCACAACAAGCCCAGGACGCCCTCGACAGAGACGAGGAACCCGAGGAAGAGCCCGAAGAGGAGATACCCATGGGCAACTTCAGCGGCACTGTGCCTCAATTCTTAGTGGATATCGACCGCGAAGAGGAAGACGCGGAATATCAGAGGGCTGCTAATGTGATTGCCGATGCTACTACGCCACCAATATTGCCTCTGTTTTTGGGCCGATCGATTCTGAATGGCACGACGCCGATGAAGGATGATAACAGTGTTTTGAACTATCCGAATCACACGGTGTTGAATCATCTTGCGACGAGTAGTATCAAAAACGGCGTTTTAGCTACAAGCGTCACGACGAGATATAAACGAAAGGTACCCCTGTCCCTCCCCTTCTTCTACTGAATACATGTTCTAACGTGTTTGTAGTATGTCACTACTATATTGTACAAACCCACTGGCGATACTATGTAACATGTAGGCAGAAACGGTGATATGATTTTCATGCTTGTGCAGAAACATTTACGTTCGTTGACTTTGGGCCGACTTGTTGATGGGATTTGCCAATGAAATGATGAAATAATTTTTAACCTGTTCCTGTTCATTCCGGGCAGTGAGATCGATAATGTACTATGAGAGGACAGCTTCAAGTGTTGATGAAATGACACCTTGGTATACCATCTATAACGTACTTTATTGAGCAAAGTGTGTAAGTGAGTATGCGTGTAATCTATGCTATTGACTATCGTACATATATTCCTTCATCTATCTAATATACAACGCTCGCCCAACCCTATCTCCGGGCCACAACTTCCCTAAACATCTTCTTACACGGCACCCTACTCTCCAACTTTGCACACAACAAGAACGCACCACTCAACTTCCGATGCAGACTATACGTCTCCTCCGGCGGCGGCGCCAATCTCTCCTTCAACATCGTCGGAATCAAGGATCTGACCCGATCCGTAATCGTCTGATCACGGAAATCGTAGATATCCGGCGCAGAGTCGCGGTATGGTTCTGCCAGTGTCATAATAGAGTCGATGTGTGCGTCAACCATGGCTTGGGATTCGTAACCCGTGAGATACCCGAGTTTGAGGGAGAGCGTGCGGCAGCTCTCCCTATCGTCGCGCGCGGCGGCGACGAGGGTGTCGACGTACGTCTCTATAAACTCGGGTGGATATTCACGCGAAGCGCCGAAATCGAGTAATTCGAGACGATTCGTTTCGGCGTTGTAGAGAAAATTCGTCCAGTTGGGGTCCGTTTGCATAAACCGGAACTCGACGATTTCGCGAAGACACAGACGCAAAATCTCGGTGCCGATTCGGTCGCGTTGTTCCTGGGTGAAATCCTTGATTTTGGTTACGGCTACGCCGTCCATGCGTTCCATGGTCAGGACTTGTTTGCCGGATGCTTCGTGGATGATTTCGGGGACGACGAAGGAGGAAGACTCGTCCTTGAGGAGGGCGCGGAAACGTTCTGCGCATTGGGCTTCGCGCTCGTAGTCGCATTCCCAGGCGAGTTCGGTGCGGGCGTTAGCAATTGTTTTATCGAGGAATAGACCCTTGGGTAAGAGGCGGGTTGCTGTAAGAAGGATAGAGAGATTGTTGAGGTCAGAATCGATGGAGTCTGCGACGCCGGGATATTGGATTTTGACGGCTACGCGTCGTCCGTCTTTTTTCAGCACTGCACCGTGGACTTGGCCGATTGAAGCCGCGGCCATGGGGATCTCTTCAAAGGATTCGAAGAGGTCTCGCCAATTGGGGCCTAGATTGTCGACGAGAACTTTGTCTCTTTGTGAAGCTGGCATGTAATCAGCACGGTCTTGGACTCGTTGAAGAACTGCAGCAATAGGCTCCGGTAGCATCCTGGAATCTATTTGACATTTCGTAAGTGATTGAAATAATCGCTCTATGCACAAGGGGAACGAACCTTGAAAGCTCATCATTTGACCCAGTTTCAAAGCTGCACCTCTCATCTTAGATAGTTTTGCGACAAGACGTTCCATATTTCCGGCACTGAACATGATTGACCCGTTGGCGTCACCGGATCCGGTGGCTCTTCGAAAGCTTTCACCAAATGCGCCAAATGCCATTGATGTGGCGAGACCGCCGTATTGCCAGATTCTACCGAGGCGTGTAGAGGGAACACGCGATTCTGACATTTGATAGGGAGTTTCTGTGATTATAGGTGCCTCCGCGACGATGTCCTTGACGTAATTAGCTTCCATGGTCATGTCTAAAAAGAAAATTGCATATTGCAAACCTGAACGTCTTTCGGCAGAGTCTCAATCTTAGAAGCCACCTCTTCTCTCTGGACTTCCTCAATCTTCTGTTCCTCTACTACACTGTCGATGGTCTCCTTTTGAACTGGCTCATGCTTCGCAACTTGTTCTTCTTTGTTATTGATATATGGATTCCTTTTCTTCTTCGACAGAAGCAAACCTGCAACCCTCGGGCTACGGAAGACAGCCTGCAGAGCCTCTTCTGGCGGTTCTTCCGATGCGTTTTTGGGAGTATGGAACACATCGGAGTTTATAGGGCCCGAAGTGACATGCGGATCACTTTCTTGCGCCACGCTTCCTTCCTGCGGTATCTTTACTCTTGGGAGTGAAGAAAGACCGACTTTAGGACTCAGAGATGGATTATAGAATGTATCTTGAGCCTTGCTGGTGATGAGATAGTCTGAGGCTGATGACGTCTCCGGAGCAGCTTGTTTGGCAGGTATCTGGAATTCGGCTTGTCTTTGTAACTTTCTGGCTTCCTCGGATGACAAGGTTGACTTGGTATCAACAATCTTGGTATTGTGCGCCTGGCTCTGAATGACCTGTTCGGCATGTTTTTGAGATGTACTGACGATTACATCCTCACTGGCGGGTCTTGTAGCTCGATCGTCCGACCATGAAGCAGATGGCTTTTTCTCATCAAACCGTTGAGCCAGCGCAGATGCTGCTTGAGCAGTCACTACCAGATTGTCATACTGCTGCTTGAGACCCTTTGTCAAGGAAGACGTGCGTGTATAGACATCTAGTTGCTGTTGTCGAATAGTGAGATGTTTGCCCGCAACGGTTTTGGCAACATTGAGAAGCTGGATAGCATCCAGCAGCCGCTTCCCCGACATGTTGATCTATTCGATTGATATACTGACTATACAAGCCACATGTTGAAGAAATTGTCGTATTCGATTTTGATTTTAAGTGAGTATCAAGAAGTTGGCCGGCCTCCAGATGACGATGCATGGAGCTGCTCATTTTCTGCCGCCTGTTTCCGCCTTCCAAGCTCCTCCTTTGTGACGGTTTCCACAAGCGGAATCAGATCAACAGCTTCTTCAACATTCAGTATAGTACTGGTCGCTACAGTATTCTGCATCATGGCTCAGGCTGACCAACTGGAACTGCAAGATGAAATAAGAGAACTTGAACTTCGACTGAAGAACGCGCGGGCTCGGTTACAAGGCGCGCACGAAAGTGTCACACATATACAATCTCCTGGTCCGGGCTTTACAAACAGTATGTTCAAGTAAGAAAGACAAAAGGCTCTGAGGATTTTCTAGTAACGTTTCCGACAGTCAAATATCAGCTTTCACCATATGTGCACTCGTTACTACTAATATCCGACTCCGCTCTACCACTCGGCTCATTCGCCTACTCAAGCGGCCTAGAGTCATTTCTGGCGCATCAGAAAGCATCACCACAATCTATTCCACCAGTCCCACCTATTGTTGCCTTTAGGAAATTTCTCAAATTATCAATCTCCTCCATCTCAAGGACTTCTTTACCTTATCTTCTGGCCGCTTACCGCTCTCCAGCGGAGTTAGAGACGTTAGACAACGATCTCGATGCATCCACACCCTGCACAGTAGCCAGAAGAGCAAGCGTGGCGCAAGGCAGAGCTCTTCTCGGTGTCTGGGAAAAATCCTTCCGTCCCTCCTACATCCCAAAAAATACTTCCATCACCCACCTCGGCGCCGACGCTCGGTCTGCCGTAACGGCGATCGAAGAATTTTCCGAAACATTAAAGATTAGCGGCTACGACAACGACTCTTTAGGACCCAACGGGCATTTTGCGCCCTTATGGGGCGTTGTCTGCGCTGCTATGGGGATTGAGATTGGTTTAACTGCTTATACGTTCATGTTAAATCATGCAAAGGCAATTCTGAGTGCGGCTGTGCGCGCATCGGTCATGGGTCCTTATCAAGCACAGACGTTTCTTGCTAGTGACGAGATTCGGAATCTGATCGATGAGCGGATACGGCATGATTTCGATACGAGACCTGAGGATGCTGGTCAGGTTGCGCCGGTGTTAGATTTGTGGTTAGGGAGGCATGAGCTGCTTTATAGCAGGATCTTTAACTCGTGAGCATCTTATCGTACGGACACAAACATGTCTTCCTTGGGTGGAAACTGAATTGATAACTGCACTACTGGTACACTGCGCAACGATACATGGGACGCTGCATTCACCCACTCATCGTCTCGCTATTCAAAACTCGTCTATATGAGACGACTCCTAAAGTTAAGGAGATATGCGAATTCGAAGGAACCAGAGACTGCCGAGACGCCAACCGCTTTCAAGACGAAATGAGATCCCCACGCTAAGCATAACCGCAATAGACGCCTTGAAGATGAACGTCGACAAACGAAAAAATGACGCAAAGCAGAAAACATAGTGTACAGTTCAGACATTGATAAAAGGGAGGCGTTATTAGAGTGTCACGTGCATATAATCGTTGCTTCCAAAGGATTTGTTACAGTTCGGGCATTTCCGTGACCGGGAGACTTGTCGTTCCTCCACACAATCTTTGCAAAAGACATGACCGCATGTCTTGATTGCTGTATTCTTGAAATTGCGCCGACAAACCGTGCAAAGTGCAAGAGTCTACACTGCTGTTAGCTGATATCACTCCATCCGAGGCGCAAAAAACTTACCCTAAGCATTTCATATTCGGATGAAGAATTGCCGAGTGACTTGGTCTTCCAATTTTCCAGACTCTTCTTTGTATCGGAAAGTGTTGCTTTCAAACTCTCGACCTCCGCCTCGGCTTTCCTACAAGCGGCTGACGTAGAAGCCAGTGTGCTATCTTTTGAGGTCATGAGAGATTTGAGTTCGGCGACCTGTGCTTTCAGTCCATCTATCGTCACGACATTTTCGGTATTCTGTTGCTGTGAGGCACGATATTTGGTCGTTACGGATATGAGGGCTTCTTTCCCTTCTGCAATCTGCTTTTCGAGGTTTGCAACGAGCGAACGAGTGGCGGCCTCGGCATCTTTGAGTTGGGAGATAATATCGGAACTCTTTAAATTCTGCATTCGTAAAGTGCGCACTTCAGCATCCCGTGCCTCTTTGCTCTTCATGGCAGCAAAATACTTTTGATCGGCCTTGGACTTTTCTGCAGCCAACCGCTGGGCTTTTTCCTCAAGAGCACTGATATCGGCGACTTTCTGTGATGCCAGGCTTGAATACTTCTTGCAAACAGTTTGCATGGAAGTCAGTTCTTTGTTGAGCATCGCATATTGTCGGTCGAGATTCTGATATTTTGTTCGCAATTCCTCCACGGAAAGCCCATCAAGCTCGGAAGCATCGTCCTTCAGACCATCAACTTGAATGCGCAACCTCTTCACTTCCGACTCTAGAGACTCAATCTGTGCCTCTCTAGCCGCTGCTAATTCTTGGGCCTTAGAGGCTGCCGTCGACTCCTGTTCCTGGGTAGCTTTTCTCATTTGTTGTTCGGCAAGTAATTCGTCCCGAGCATTCCTGATTCTTGCGAGATCAGACTCCGCCTTTTGCAATTGGGCATCCTTCTCTTCAATTTCCTTCTGCTTCTCGGCATCCATGTTATTTCGATAAGCAGTTCTTTCAGCTTGCAGCTTCCCGGCTTCTTCTCTCAACTGAACATTCAGCGCTTCGAGATGGTTAACACGCTTGATCACATCCTCGTATTGCGATTTAAGTTGCTTGAAAAGGTCCGTGTGCGCATAGTCGTCGTCGGTAAGTTTCGAGTTCTAGGGTCCATGTGTCAGCGATTTTCGAGTATTCGAAAGCGGTTCGAGTATGACCAACCTTGACGTTCAGAGCCGTTATTTCACTTGTCAACTTTGCATTTACGGCCTCGAGCGTATCCAGTTGTTCCCGCTGCTTTTGTGAAATAGCCAGAGTTTTGTTGTATGCTTCCTCCAAATCTGAATTCTTCTCGGGACTGGATGCAGCGCCGTTGACTGGTGTTGCAGTCTCCTCGCGAGTCGCAGATGACGGTCCATCTCCTCCGGGTCGTGATGCGCCAAGGATATACTGCTTTTCCAATTTGGCGACTGTCATACTTCTCGCTCGGTCAAGCTTCTTCTCCGCCATCATATATCGTAGAGAGGCCGCTTCCAACTGTTCCTCGAATTGTTGTCTTTCGGATATAGCCTTCTCCAGCTCGACAATTGTTACCCTCTCTTCAGCTAATTTCTTCGCCAATTGAGTTTGTAGTTCCGAAACTTCCTGGGTTGCTTTGGGCGCATTGGATATCAGCTTGGAGACGGTATCTTTGATATCACTTGATCGACTATTCAGGTGTTTTTGAAAGTTCTCGTTATCTTCGAACAATAGAGATGTTTGGAAGGGATGGTCTATCGAGATCAGTATTTTCCGGTCGAAGAGGCTGATAAGCATCCATACCTTTGCCGTTCGCATCATTATCACCAAACAATATTTTGACTTCGTCGATTAACTGATAAGCATCAATGTCAGCCTCAAGGTCATCAACAACACATAGGCATCATCTTACTTGTTTAAACCAGGCATCGATTATCCGCAAGTGGTCTTGGTGGAATGTAGCGGCTTTTGCCATCCCTTTGACTTTTGATTCCAATGTGACTTTTTCCCGCTTGAACTCTTGCATCTGGCGCCAAATGGCATCTTTCGTGAAGCGCTATACGATGAAGCCGGTCAGCAGATATTTTCGTAACGACTATTGCGGGGTCCGTGAGTATAGTCTTACTTCCAAGTCATCTTTCCATGGCATATCGGCATCTGGGTGAGGTTTATTTCCATTCACAGCAGTCGCCTGTCTCTTCGACGGCGGTGCAGCATCATTCTGATCATGACCGGCAGGTCTCTTCCGGTCTTCCATCTTGATAAGACCGGACTCAGACGATGAAACGGGGGTTGCTTCGACGGCCGGCATCAGTGGCTAACGCGACTCTCCGACGGAATCAGCCGCTAGAGTCAGCTATACGCACGCAATCAGATGAATGAGGTTGACAGAGTCGACAGCACACGTGGAAACCGATACAGAAGCGAGGGTGACGTGGACGGGGAGTGTACCGGAAGAACAGTCATTGCAAGGACAGGAGGATTTTCGACTTCGGCTTCTGGCTAGCGTCGTTAGCGCCTCTCACGTGACCTCAGCCCACTTCTCCGCAGATTTCTCAGTGAATCATCAAACCTCCTCAGATAAGAGAAGTATTGGACATCGGTTGAGGCAGTATATTCGAGCGGTCAACTTCGCAGTCTGGTCATAACTGGTTTTCAAATATGTGACAGATGGTTTGATTGATACGCAATGGTGTCTTTTACAAGTTCTGCAATTAGTGAGTCAGAGACACCCCGCATCTGTATGCTTCGTGATCTTACACCATTTTCCTCGCAGATAAGTCCGGGAGGAAGTTTGCGCCCAAGGCGCCTCCTCGTCGCGCTCCTCCACCAGCCGCAAATTCTGCGAGAGCCAGCGTTAGCGATGGCAGGCCTTCCGCTACCCCGGTGCCTGAGACACAGAAAGCGTATGCCCCACCAGTTGTCGCCCCTAGTCCAGCAGATACGCCTCAACCTGTGCAAGTGACCGAAGAGCCGCGAGTAGAAGATGCGATTGTTACTAGCACGTCTGCGACTCCTATCCCTCGAACAGTCGCGTCAGTGACCCCGGTTGCGGAATCTACCCGGTCTACACCTCAGGAAGGGTCAGTCATTCCGGAGAGGCCTGTACCTATTTCAGCCCCAGTACAGTCGAGACGTGAAAGAACAATCAATGCACCTCAAGCTTTTCCTGAAGTCCCGCGCGTTGCAGCAACTGCATCAAACGAAACCGTACCTCCAGTAGAGGCTTCCATACAAGCGCTTGCACAAGTGGCCGCAGCTGAGAATACTCCTACACCAATCGCACAACCCACAACCCGTATCGCGGCTCCTCATGGAAGAATAAACCGAGCCGAAAGTGTCCCTGATCTGAATATCGCGACAGCCACAAGTGGGGAATCTACACCCCAGACAGACAATGCTTCCGCTACAACTACACCAAAGCCACGCGCATCTCAAAGTAAAAGACGCAAAAGCACAACATCCGAAACGACCCCGGGCACAGAAAGCGCGAGACCTCGAAAACCTCGAGGCAAACGAAAGCGAGAACCAACACCGGAAGAATCAGAGAATGTCGAAATTGCACCAACAGTCGTGAAGATGTCCGAATTATGCAAAGATCTCAGAACCGGCAAAAAGTCGAAGCGAGAGATAGAATTGCGAAATCTTGAACAACAAGAAACGGAGCGAAAAGACAAAGCCAGAGAAAAGGCTCGCAATACTAGCACACCTGTCAAGGCGGACGTAGAGAATGGGTCAGCGGCACCTACCGGGATCAATACGACACCAACAAAAGCGAGCGGTCCACGGATGAGAATCGTGAACGGTGAAATTGTCGTCGACAACGCCTCGCTACAGATTGATCGGCATGCTGATGCAGCGCGCGAATTTGGCGAGGGAGAAGACGTCGTTGAAAGTCGGCTCAACAGAAAGATCAACCAGGCTACATACGGCAAACGAACCAAAGCAGAGTCTTGGGACGAGGAGTTGACCGATCTGTTTTATAGAGGATTGAGGATGTTTGGCACCGATTTCTCGCTTATAAGCAAGATGTTTCCAGGTCGAAATCGACGCCAAATAAAATTGAAGTTCAACAATGAGGAGCGCAAGGACCCTGAACGAATCAAACGGACACTTTTGGGGCCTTCTGAGGCGGTCGACATTCAGACATACTCGGAATTGACTAATACAGTCTACGAAGATGTCGAGGTTATTCAGCGAGAACTGGACGAAGACAAGAAGAGAATCGAAGAGCAGCACGAAAGAGAGAAACGGGCGCAGGATGAGTTGATGCGCAATCCAACCGGTGTCGCAAATGACAAGAACGTCGTTCCCAGTATTGAGAACAATACTTCCATTAAGAAGAGACGTTCCATTTCGAAGAGCATCAGCGCATGACGGAATGAGGTCTCAAGTTCTCGACTGTTGTTTTGGTGAATGCTACCAAAGCAATCACGACTATTATGGCAATTAGATTATGTACTTTATGAGGCGTTTACCAGGGATTTTGTACGGGATTTTGGCCAGGAATACTCGGTGGCCTCGGCGTCTCAAGGAAGAGGCGGTATTTGTTTGATGATTGGTTTCATTTGATTCGTTGTTTTCTTCTTCACACAGAGCCTTTTGAAGGTTGTGAACATGTTGCTACATTAATAGTAATACATCACTCATTGCCAAGCCAATTGTTCTGGTAAGCACAAGTCAAACGAGCTTTTCCTCGTTCACCGTCGTTTCGTAGATCCGAAACCAGTGTTTGACCGAGGAGGAGAGAATGACTGTGATGGCCCTGGAGCCGGACCTGGGTCATCTCTACCATAATCATTGCGCCTGGTATATGACGGCCCTGCTCGCGTGTCTCTGCCGTATTGTTGGTTCTGTCTCCTGCCCATCGCGTATCCAGCTGCTCCACCGGCGGCGCCTCCAGCTGCCGCTCCCGTCCAGAACCCTGGACCCGAGTTGGATTTCTTGTGCTGGGACTGGGATTGAGGCTGGTAGTCGTATGGAGGGGGAGGGTCATCGTCATCACCACCGCCGCCGCCGCCTCCTCCTCCTCCTCCTCGATTGTTTCTGCCTAATCGTGTACCCCTGTGTCCGCCACGATTATTACCTCTCGATATGGCAATAGCAATAAAAAAGAGAACACCAATGAAAATAATCATGAATATCAGACCCGAGATATTACTCTCCGACTCATGCCCGTCTTTCGACTTTTCTGTAGAGGCAGTTTGACGCCAGCGTCCATATCGTTCCTCGCCCTTCTCAGTCAATAGCAGACGATATTCCACCCCACAGCTACCCTTGAGAATCCATTTATCATCTGCATTCCTATACCCCTCGCAAATGACATCTGTAGAACCGAGCTTGAATTCTGATGGAAGATCGGCGGTGCAGCTCCATTGGATGTCCTCTTCGTCGTAATCATAGCCCTGGTTTGTACAGCGCATTGTGTCGATTTTATATAGTTTGCAGACATTTTGGGGGCCGACGCATTTTAGCTGTGGCAGGGGCGAGACGCGGCGGTGGGATGTTTCGCGGTCTGCGCGGAGTGTAAGAGTCTGGACGTTGGATAGACGGACTGCATTTTTGCTAGGTGGCGTTTCTGAAAGTGCTGATGAGAGCAGCGAGAAAAGTAGAAGTAGACATGTCGAAGGTATTCCTTTCATTTTGAGATCACTTTGTCTTTGGGTTTGTCTCGTGATAGTCGATTTGAAGCAACACTAAAGTCAATGTAACCTCAGGCCTATCTCATATGGCCCGCACTACGACCAGACGATTTTTATCTGACCAGAGCCGTGCCGAATTGCAGACTTTGGATTGCGCAAGATGCCAATGTTCGCGCCTACAAGCTTGCAGGGTACTGTGACTAGGTGGTGAAAGAGTGGTACATCTCCAAAAATCCAAAGAGCGTCCAGTATGAGTGTTGTGAGCGTAGAAACTCGGTCGAACAGAGCTTTTAGCAAATCCTTGAATCTTTTCTCAAATACTCCAAAGTGAAGATTGTGGAAGAAAGTAGTTTTGAGGTCAATCTGTTATCAACAATCACATGTGACGACATATCGACAGACTAAGCCGTATTCAGACTAGCCTCGAACTTTGGCGATCTTCTTAGTTCATTCGATGCTTCAACTCAGTCGAACATGACCAACTAATCATCAACTCAAAATTTGATCCATCAGCCCAATCTCAACAGGGATGGTGGGCACTTCATGGATCTAGACGTATCAGTCTATCATGTCTCAACACTCCCAATGTATGTCATTGACCCCTCTTGCGAAAACAGCACACTAATGAGGTGAATGTCTAGATGACGCTCCTGGTGTCCTTGTCCAGCCCTCGTAAGCTCTAAGATTTCATTACACGATCTAAGAAATTCGCCGCTAATTGATTGCAGACTCTCGTTCACGCAAGGCTTCCTCCTCGGCCAGCTCTCCGTCGTCTTACTAATCGGAGCGTTCATCAAATTCTTCATCTTCGGCGAAGCACCCGCACCTCCCTCGCGCGGACTAGCCAGTCGCACTGCATCGCATCATCGCTCCTACTCCATAAACCAGGGCGATAACAATGTAAACAACAACAACAACAACAACGCCACAAATGGCGGCAGTCCCCAGACCCTACGCGAAAAGCCATCTACTTCCAACGTGCTCCGGCCCGTGCCCTCATCCGCAACCAATACACGCTCAATATTAAGAAAGACATACTACAATGCCATTCCGACACAACTCTCTCATACCAAACAAGGACGACACAGAATACAGCATTCTACGCACCAACCTGAATCTTTGGATTGGTTCAATGTGCTAATTGCGCAGACTATTGCGCAGTATCGGCAGACGGCCTATTTGCTGAAGGATTCGCCGACCAGTTCGATTCTTGATTCGCTGTCCGCTGCCATCAATGACCCGTCAAAGAAACCGTCCTTTATCGACACAATCAAAGTGACCGATATATCACTAGGCGAAGAATTTCCCATATTCAGCAACTGTCGAGTTATTGCCGTGGATGATCCAAACTCAGATGGGGGCAGACTCCAAGCATTGATGGACGTGGATCTGAGCGATGATAACCTGTCGCTCGCCATTGAGACATCGTTGATATTGAATTACCCCAAACCGCGCTCTGCCGTTCTGCCGGTTGCGTTGTCGGTTTCTGTGGTTCGGTTTTCGGGGACGCTGTGCATCTCGCTGATTCCAGCTAGTACACCTCAAAGCCCCTCCGCTGCACCGACGCCGGATGCCAGCCACCTGAACGTGCGAACACTTTTCCAACACATCTCCGCCGAACTAAACGGAACAGCAGCACACCCCGCCACCGATCCCGAGAAAAAGGGCGTCCCCAAAACGAACCTTGCATTTTCATTTCTTCCAGACTACAGATTAGATCTTTCGGTGCGATCACTCATTGGGTCTAGAAGTCGATTACAGGATGTCCCCAAAGTGGCGCAGTTAGTCGAAGCTCGCATCCATTCCTGGTTCGAGGAACGCGTCGTCGAGCCTCGCGTGCAGGTCGTCGGATTACCCGATTTCTGGCCTCGAAAGGGACGAACGGGCGTTAGACCCGGTGATGATGTCGAGGCTGCCGCCGCCGTGGCAGCGGCTTCTGTGTCGTCCCGTAGCGGTGGAGCAGCTGACGCGACGCCGTCTGTTTCGGAAGAGGCTATCATCGACGATAGTCCCGTCAGACCTGGATTGCGGTTCCGTGGACCGGCGGGGAGATATGATTCGGCTGCAAGTTTTGATGAGCTTCCGGGCGCGAGTCCGGGGTTGGATATACCGGGTGCGCTGCCTGTTCGGCCTTGATGTACTATATGAATGAAGATAGAATGACGGCTGATATAGCGTATGCAATAATATCTCTCTCATAACTACCAAGTACTGGCATATGTACTTTGGGGTATTGAATATTGACGAATGATTGTATTATATGTACCTTTGAAGTATGTACTAGTCCATATGATGACTGTTGATCCAAAGAAAAGAAAATGAAACGAAAAGAAAGACCTGAAAATGCACGAAACAATCTAAAATCTATAATATGCCCGCTGAACCCATACGCAATATGCAAAAAAAAAAAAAAAAGCAAGTAAACAACCTCACTTCCTCCTAATCAACTTCTTGATCCCACCAACGACAGCTCCAAGCCCGCCAAACAACCAGCCCATCCCAAAGGACCAGCCCCTGATACGAACCGTATAAATAAAGAAATACACAAGAACCCAATTGATCACGACGAAGGCGAGAAAGATGCCGAAACAGTGCCATTTGTCGTCGTCCTGCACGTTGAGGGTGTGCATGTACTCGCTTCCGTTGCTGTACATGCAGTATCCACACTCTCCTGCATTCGTGCTGGGTAGGAGGTATCCCGTTCCGGCGACGTTACTGACCCAATTCCCCGCGTAGGATTGACAGCTCTGTCCGTCCGGTGGGGTGAAATAGGTGACTTCCTGAGATGCGCATTCGACGTCGACAGCCGGCAGGACGGCGGATAAGGTGCCGCGAATCCACCATGTGATTGGGTTCACGTAGTAGAGCCAGTATTTCCAGAAGACGGGGTATGAGGCGTAGGGGCGGATTACGCCGTTGAAGAGGTTGCACATTACGAAGAAGAAGGGGAGGACCTATTCTCGTCAGCTTGAGATGTTTTTGAAAATCACTAGGGAAGAAAAGGGGGGGGGGCTCACGTTTGATATAACCGTAAATGAAGGCGCAAATGCGCAAATCCACTGTCCCCAACTCGCCTGAAAGAAGAAAAACAGCATCGTCATGAGAAAGACGTATCCCGCCGAACTGCTGTCCGTCGGCAGACCGACGGGGAAATACCAGAGCACGAAATAGATGACCGACGTGAGTATGGCAATGGGGATTTCGCAGACGA
Organism: Talaromyces thailandensis; assembly: GCA_019828575.1. Taxonomy (NCBI): domain Eukaryota; kingdom Fungi; phylum Ascomycota; class Eurotiomycetes; order Eurotiales; family Trichocomaceae; genus Talaromyces; species Talaromyces thailandensis. The sequence goes on from JACVQZ010000133.1 coordinate 457,701, forward strand.
CGTTTGCAGTGCAAAATGCGACCCAGCCGTAGATTCGGCTGGGATATTCGCGCGATTCCCAGAGTGAGCGGTTCATGTAGAATTTCGGGACGATACTGTTCATCACGATGGGTGGGATCAGGATGATCAGGAAAGTCGAGAACATGCGGTCCTGAAGACCCGATAGGGTGTTGCCGAGTTTCCAGAATGTGAAACCGTTAAAGATGCCGAGGATAACGCTGACGAAGATCTTGCCGTAGTAGTAGGATGGATCGCGCCAGTATTGTAGAAAGACTCGCTTCGTCAACATCTCGATTTGTGTTGTGACGGGCGCCGCGAATTCGGTTTGTTTGCCTGCTGCATCCTCAGAGATAGGGATTTGACTGCGTTCCTTGACGATCTTTTCGATTTCGTCGAGCATCTTCTGGTTTTGAGCGGAGCTGCGCCATTCCTCGTTCCAGTCGATCCGTTTCCCATTTCGAACGACTGGTTTTGCGGCGGTCTCCAGGATGAATTCGGCAACGTTCTTGGACGGAGGACACACGACGCCGCGGTCGGCAAAGTAGTCGACCACGTCGCGCCCGTCTTGGCCTACAGAGCCAAAATAGAAGGTGTTGCCGCCGGGGTTGAGGGCGAGGATCATGTCGAATTGTTGGATGAGCATGGACGAGGGCTGGTGGATTGTGCAGACGATCGCCTGGCCGGCGTGCGCCAACTTTCTCAAAAACCGGACGATGGAGAATGCGGCCTGGCTGTCGAGACCACTCGTTGGCTCGTCGAGGAACAGTAGCAGACTGGGTTTGGCGGCTAGCTCGACGCCGATTGTAACGCGCTTCTTTTGCTCAACACCGAGCGAACTGATCAGTGCGTCTTGGATGTCTTCGAGTTCGAGCAGGTCGATGATGCGGTTGACGTAGTCAATCTTTTCGGATCGCGGGGTCTCTCGGTCTTGACGAAGAATGGCGGAAAACTCCAATGCTTCGCGGATCGTGGCCGTTCCGTCGTGCAGGTCCATTTGCTCACAGAAACCGGCTCCACGTTGGAAATCGGCACCGAGAGGACGGCCGTCGACCAACATGTCGCCAGTGACGACGCCCATCTTCTGTCGTTGGGCGAGTGTGTTGAGCAAAGTCGTCTTTCCAGCACCGGATGCACCCATCAAGGCAATCATAAGACCCGGTTTAGCGTAGCCGCTCACACCGTTCAAGAGCTTCCTCTCGCCGTTGCCGTAGGGCACGGTATATTCGACATTGGACCAGGTGAAGATACGATCACTTGTAGACAACGAGTTCATGATCTTGTCGTCGGATGAGGAGTTGTTGGCCGGTACAACTGCACCGTTTGCACCAATCTCTTCATCAATCTTTTTCTCAGTCTGAGCGAGCTGCTTTGATCGTCGAGACTTCTTGAACACAAGAGCACCACCTCCACCGCTGTTAAAGGTCATGATCTCATTCGCAACAACCGTGACGAGAATGTACAGCACAGTGAAAGCAACGAGAACACCGAAATTACGCCACAAGTGATGCCGCGTGAAGCCAAACGACGTTTCTAGGTATGCAGCTCCCGAAACTCGAGTCTGATCAACCGAAGAACCCGTCAGAGCACAACTCTGGTGACCAGCTACGGCCCCGGGACCTGACGGCACAAGCATCGACGGATCGCAGTCCATTTCGCGGTTCGCAAACTCATTCGTCAAAACAGCCTCGTAAGCGTACGAGACGGGATTGACGTAGAACAACCAGCCGAACCAGATTGAGTCGTTGAGCAGGGTGCTCTTGGGGATTGCATAGCCGACAAAGATGACCAACAAGTTCAATGCAATACCGCCGAAACGAACTGCGTCGTCGATTGTGGGCGACAAAGCGGCGAACATGCGGTACATGGACGTGATGCAGATGGTCGTTGTGTAGACGAACAGCAAGTAGATGAAAAACTTGCCTGCGTCAACATCCAATCCAGACAGGAAGTAAGTAATGATACCAAAGACAGACACCAAAAGAGCAAGAAATGGGAAATCAACCACAACTCTCGCAATCGAGACGGCCGAAGGTCGGTAGAAAGCGTAATCCCGATGACGCTGGATCATAGTCCGACCAGAAACAGCGGGCATCAATTCAACCATTTGCAACCAGCCGAGAAACAAGACAGAAAAGAACAATACACCACCTCTGGCAAAAGCGCCGCTGGTGTTGAGTGACTCTCCGTAGAACAAAGAGCTGACGATCAAGGCGTTGGCGATGGCAATGAAGAATTTCGTGTAAAGAGATGTCTTGTCTCCGAGTAAGAGCCACACTTCGCGCTTGACACAGGCAGCCACCTGTTTGGGGAAGGAGACGGTGTAAGAAGACTTTTTGGAAACGGTTTTGCTCTTGGACGCGCCGACGGTTTGCTGGAAGCGTCGGGTGTCCTCTAGTTGACTGTCGGCTAGTTGACGTTCGTACAGAGCGACGTCGTCGAGAATGCGTTTGTAGGCATCACTCTGCCTGAAAATGGTCTCCAACTCCTCGGCTGTCTTCGGGGTTGAAGCTTCCTTGCCAGGCTGGAATTGGCGAGCGTTGGCATCACACAGCGAAGTCAAAAAGTCGGCTGTTGTCGACTGCGGCGGACAGTAGAATCCCAGGTTGACAAAGTACTGTTTTGCCTCATTGGCTGGACCCTGGAAAAGCATTCTTCCTTCGTCAATGACCAAGACCTTGTCCATCAACTCGTAGATACCTTCACCGGCTTGGTACAGAGTCACAAAAGTAGTTCGTCTGCTGATATCGGTCATGATACGCAGTGATTTGGCGTAGTCTAATGCGGTACTGGCATCTAGACCCCTGGTGGAATTGTCCCAACATGCCACTGTCGACTTGGACGCAAGAGTTTCTGCAATACTGACGCGTTTCCGTTCACCACCGGAGACACCTCGCACATACTCATTGCCGACCTGGGTGTCTTTGGTATGGCTGATACCAAACATTTTCAGCAACGCATCCAAAATGATTGGCACGCTGCCTCGATCGCCCTTTTTGGTCTTGTTCATGAGCGAGAACTTTAATGTCTGCCAAACAGTCAAGGTCGCAAAATGCTGGTCGTCCTCCGGGTTGTAGTTGACTTCTCCACGGAAATGTTTGTGCTGCTCTTCAGCCGAGATACCGCCATAGCTGACATCGCCCAAGACAGCGGCATACGAGGAGCGGTCGTTGGCAATAGTCTTCAAGAAGGTAGAGCAGCCAGCACCCGGTCGACCGAGGACGAGCATCATCTCACCATCGCGCACGACACCAGTAAAATCATTGATCAGAGTTCTGGTGGCAGGTGGTTTCCCGAAACGGAGTTTGGGGAAGAAATGCTGCACGATATGATACAGATCTGGCCCAAAGGTGCCGAGCAACGCTTCGGGGAGCGTTTTGACGAATGATGCAGAGGCTTGCACACCCATGACGGTCAGGTTTTTGTACAGCACGCTTACCCTTTTGGCGGGTTCGCCTGCCGTCGTTCTCCGCTCAAGGGTGCCGCCCATCAGAAACTCGCCCAGATCAAAGTCGTCCTGGTCATGCTGCTCGGACTCCTCGTCTCCCTTTTCGGTATCTTGAGTCTTGGTCTTTGTAGCTGACCGCCATCGACTAGCAGGCCGCACCGACCGACGAGAAGCCTGCGACTTGGTTCTCTGCAAACTCAACCGACTCAATTCTCGGCGCATCTCTTCGAAATCTTCCATTGCGCCATGGCGGGAGACCGGGTCGCCCTCGGTTTGTTCGCCCCAACGGCCATCGATGCTGAGTTGCGAGGGGCTGGCGAGGGTTGACTCGGCGGGGGAATCTGAGCCGCCGGTGATGGGGGCATGGTGGATTGGTTGGAAGGTAGCCTGGTCGTCGGTGTTACTGGTGCGGTTGTGGTCCTCGACGATGCCTGGGACGGCGGCCATTTTGTACGATTCAATTCAAATGATTTTTTTTTTTCTTTCTAGCTGATGACAGCCGAGGGATGATTTGTATTCTGATTATGATTCAATAACGATACAATGGTAATAAGGAAATGTAAGGAACAGTAGAAGAAATTGGATAGCCCTGAAGGAAGGAAAAAGCGAGCCCAGCTGGTGCTGTCTGCTGACTGCACAAGGCAGATGAGGAAGAGTGGAGAGTTTCTGGATAAAGGATAAGAAGGAGAGTATAGTTACAGGAAGAGAAAGATTGGAAGATCAACTGAATTCTTATATTTTTAAGTGGGAGGGCAGTATAAGAGATGCAGGCTCTGGCGGATATAGCAGCGATAAAATCCGATGGATGGATTTGTCAGGCGGGGGCATGGTTGATCCACCAGCGGAGACTTTGTCTGGAAATGTGTGAAGTCTGAAGCTAAGACCAAGAGGAAGAGGAAGAAGAAGAAGAAGAAGAAGAGTCGACGTCAGGACTTAGCAGGGCAGGCCGGCCGGCAGTCGCAAAGGGAGCCTGCCGTTTGGTTTGGGTATCCGCTGTGGGCCGGCAGAGTTTTATCTACTATTAGTCTATTACTGTATTACCGTCTGCTCCAACTGACTCGTGTCAGCCAGCATACAAACATAGTACATACATAGTACATACATAGTACATACATAGTACATACATAGTACATACATAGTACATACATAGTACTCTGGTAAGCAGCTCATCCTCGTCGACGCAGAGAAACAACACCAAACAGTCTCACCGTCCTTAAAGCCGACATACTACAACTACATAGTACATACGGACTACGGAGTACTCAGATCTTACTACGAATAAGAGAAGAAACAAAGACAGGCCAAGTGGAGAGGGATCGCAGCCAACCATGTCAGCGGTGGCAACCCTGAAGACTGAAGACTGAAGACTGAAGACTAAAAGCTGACTCGTGCATTTGCCATTTGCACGTCCTTAGTCTTACAACGATGCATTCTTGAATAAGTTAACGCCGCAAGCCATGGAAGGTTCTGACATAAGACGGAGTTAGTCCGGACTAACTAACTAGCTGTTCTGCCTGTATGTATACTACGTATAGTTACCTACTATATACTATGTAAGTCAGCATTCGTCGTCCACTTTAAGTTAACTTAGTTATACTGTTATAGAGTAAAATGTCATGGATCAGGTCAACGTGCGTACTTTACATACTGCAGATGCATACTTATTACTTAGTAATCCACGTCTACCAGATAATTTAGCGGTGTTCAACAAAGTTTCCGAGATCTCGACCCGTTCGGCTGGAAGTTCATCCTGCAATCCATCCACTTTACATACTATGTAGTATTATCATGATTCTACGGGTACCAAGATTCTCTCACACGGCCCGTGTGGGAGGATTTTCGGCTCAGATTATAAATACTCTGCGAGCAGCCCCCCCCTTGGTGCTCGATTTCTAATACACTGCATCTTTTATCTCTTACTACGTATACTACGTATACCAAGACTCGCACGGTTTTCGTCCGGATACGAGGTTTTACTCAGCCATGCTCATTGATGACAGGTAGAGTTCGGTATGTGCCGGGGTTCTATAGTTAATCAATTTCAGAGATGTATATTCAATTCGTTCACTGAGCGTATATTGGAAGTACCGAGACATTGAGCCTGAATGACTCATGATTGCTCATCCTCGTGGTTTATCATGAGGGTGTTGCATGGATAGAATATTTAATTAATAATAAGCAAGACAAGACGAAGAGAGACCAAGACCCTCCTCCGATCGAGATCGGCGGCGCTCAACCTTCCCAAATCGGCCATCTTATCAGCGCTGTAATTGCGAGGGATTGATTGGTCAATTGCACAAAGTATACGGAGTATCGTCTAGCGACATGTGCAGGGTCTAGCCAGTACGACAGTCTACAAGTCATCTGCATTTGCACAATACATACATACATACATACATACGCATATGATGCGTCCGCTCAATTCTCCCTCCACGTTCAACGACATAACACAACATCAAGTGATTATAGTACAGATCGAAACAACACAGTCTAGACAGACAAATCACTGCTTATCCTCTTTCTTGCTGGCACGTGTGATGCGTTGTTGGATTTCTTTGTCCGACAGGATCTTGACCGCATCTTTGGAAAAGACGTAGCTCAGGCCCGACCAGATGGTGGTTGCTGCGACGAGGTATCTAATTTATTATCAGTATGTCACACACGAAAAAAAAGAAACGATCCAATAAGAGATGACGGAAAAACAAAACGAAGAAAACCAAAAAAAAAAAGAAAAAGAAAAAGAAAAAACATACAACAGCTGGGATTCGCTGGTGGTCACCCACCCAACTACTAACCAGCCGGCGTGTGGCTTAAGCACGGCTGAGCGGACGGGAAGCCCTGTTTTCCACACCCTATGGTCGTATGTGCTTGGATTACCCAGACAAGGGCTTATATAACGGGCAGGCATAGAGTGCGTTCCGACCGAAAAGAAAACTTACTGTAATCCAACCAGTCCATCATACAACCCCCACGCCCCAGCCAACGATGCAGGAAGCACAGGAAGTGCTATCGACGATCCGACCAGGAGCAATTGCAATGCGGTATTCACTTTTGAGATTCCGGTTGGTTTGACTTCGGCAGAGGGCAGCGAGAAATCCCAGTACCGCGCCATGGTCTTTGGCGGTGGAAGAGAGATCCAGCGATAGTATATAGCTGAGATGCTGAGTCCGACGTCTCGGCCTAGTATGAGAACGGCCAGCCATGCTTTACTCATTAGCAAGGATCGAGATACATGGAGAGAGGAGAATACCGGGCATCCACCCATTCACCGCCAGACACACAACGCTGATCGTCATCAACAATTTGTCCGCGGCCGGATCAATAATGGTGCCTACAACGGTCTGCAGGTTGTATCGTCGGGCAATGTATCCGTCTACCAGGTCGGTGATGCCGGCATATGCGAAGAGAGACAATGCAGCTGTGTGGTGGTTATGGACCAGGAGATAACCAACAGCAGGTGCAGCGAGTAATCGTGAGAATGTCAGGATATTAGGGACTGTGTATATGTTTTCATGCACTGGCGTGGTTAGGCGAGATAGTAATTTAGACTTTGGCCTTGGCTTTTGCTCTTTTGATTCTGGTGTTGAACCAGGTCTGGTGACGGAGTCAGCAATGTCGTAATTCCATACAAAAAGAAATTCCTTACTGATCCTGCGGCGAGTTCGTATTGCCATTTCTTCGCTTCTGGGTAAGCGTAAACACTCTGGACTGAATCAATGAATGTCTCGTCTGATTATGCCTCCAGCCATCTCTGCTGCTCATTAGCTCTGTGATGACTTTCGGCATGAGACGTTGACATACTTTGCTCCTAATGTGGTCGAGCAAATAGTTCCTACTGTATGTACTGCTCTGGACTGCCGAGATGAGACATTACGACCGTCACACCACCTGCTGACGGAAAGCAATTGATGCCTCCGCACAAGGACCGACATCATGCCATCGACATGGCGAATGGCGCATGTCGTTGGCGACAATGATGTGAATAGCCTCATTTGTGTCGGCTTGATGACAATGTCCAGGCAGAAGATACAAGCAGGTTCCTATGCAGCCGGAACAGACCCGCAGTCCAAGACTCAGCCAGACATCCACGCCCTAAAATACATCAGCACTGAATCAGTGGCGTATTTATGTAGATATACATACCTGGTCAATTGAATTTAATGTGAAACGAATGTATGTACCAAAAAAAGTCGACGTAGTTGATGCATCAAAGGATCCACGGAAGCTTTTCTCGCCGTGAAGCTGTCAGGCTAAACCGCTTTGAGCATGGACGCACGTGATTTTTCTTCAACTCTGCGGTGTCTAGTATGACCACAGACTGACTCGGAGTGCTAGAAAAGCGTTCAAATCTGTTTGGCAGCAATTGAGATCATGCTTATCCCCGTTTTGCATTGGATTATTGTCGCATGGCTACTTGTTGAAACGTTGATACTTGAGGCCTCATCAGCTCTTTTTGGTAGAACCGGGACGCTAGGCTTATTTGGGTATAGTGCCATTTTCCATGTCATTCGTTTGTTGATAATTCAACATCGAATTCATCCATTATTTCCTTTTTTTGGGTATTCTCTCCTTTTTGGGCGAATCCTGTCTCTAGACCCTGGATAGTACAGAGCCCTGGGCTGTTGTTTGATCTCAACAGATGGGTATTGGCCCTAATAGCATTCAAGAATCGCGTCCTGCTTTGGTTTAGTATTTGGAAGTGAGATGAGGTTGCCTAGCCCTGTTTGATTTGAACCAAATAAGGTCGTTTGTCTTTCTTCTTTTTACAAACGATGACATCCTAACATGAAATTCCTGACTGGCCGCTGTTACATCGTTCTTGCAACAACAAAGCCTCCTTTCAGACGAACCTCAACTTCACTTTTACAACATCGCCAACCACATTATTTCGTCAGAACAGCAAGTCGACTAGCAATCATGGCTCACGAAGATTCTGACGACCCAGAGTTGAGAGCTGCCATTGCAGAGTCGATGCGAGGCCAAACGATACCTCAAACCGGTTTTGTCGATCTGACAGGCGACTCAGACGATGAACCACAGTCTCATACTACACCAGCAGAAAATATCATCGATCTTGAGGACGAGGACAGCGACGATGATAATATTAAGCAAGCTATTGCTCTGTCTATGCAGGAGATGCAACAATCTCCTCCTGGCGGCGTTGGACATGAATCAAATTCGACTAACGGTACTGCTACTGACAATGACAAGCCTACTCATGTCTCGCCCAAGCTACAATCTCAACCTGCAACAGAACCGCCTCCAACGGTCAACTTTGGTATCCCAGGACTGGATCGCAAGAAGTTAGAAGAAGAACGACTTGCGCGCGTCGCCAAGCGAAAAGCAGAAAGTAGCATCTCACCACCACCTCTTAAACGTGACATGAAGGTTGCTAGACGCAATGTCTCGCCAGATCAAGTTAGTGAGCTCAAATTGGCAAAGGGTCTACCAATCACATCGGCGCAAGCATTGGCAAGCCAAAAGAAATCTGCGATATCGAGAGCCTCCACTCCAGAGTCCAGACCAAAGACTGCGCAGCCGTCGTCAAACCCATCGCCACAATTCCCCAATGGAGTCGTCAAAAAGACTTGGGCTTTCGGCTACACGAGAAACGGCGACGACATCAAGATTGAAGAAGTCTTGCAGACTGCTGATCTGGAGCTTGCCATTCTGAGTGCATTTCAATGGGATATGGAATGGATGTTTACCAAGTTCCGCTCGCCGGGCAAGACGAGATTTATGCTGGTGATGCAAGCTAAGGAGGAATCTACTGTGAGTATCTCATCCTCAGTGGAATTTGTAAGTATGTGAGGCTCATAAGGTCGTAGAGATTACAATATCAGGAGGAAACGGCCAATATGCCAAACATTCGGTTATGCTTCCCACCCATGGATGGACAGGTCAACTGCATGCATTCGAAGCTCATGCTACTATTTCATCCAGAGTATTTGAGGATTGTCGTCCCAAGTGCAAATGTGGTGCCGTACGACTGGGGTGAGCAAGGCGGTGTTATGGAAAACGTACGATGCCCTTCAAGCTCGAAAAGCAACCTACCTAATTTGATTGTGATACAGACTGTCTTTCTGATTGACCTACCTAAAAAGTCCACAAAAGACGCCGCCGATACCCCCAAAACAGCATTTCATGAAGAACTTGCTTATTTCCTCAAAGCCAGTACGCTGCATGAGAACATCATAGCGAAGCTGTCTAGTTTTGATTTCAGCGAGACAAGCCGCTATGCCTTTGTTCATACCGTGTATGTCTCTTCTCTTTAATTGATGGGCTACGCTGACATGTACTAGTGGAGGCTCTCATTTTGGTGAATCCTTGACACGCACAGGTCATTGTGGACTTGGCAGAGCCGTGAAATCTATGGGCCTGAAAACAGAAGATCCGATCAACGTCGATTTTGTGGTATGCACCAGATCAATTCATTGACAGTGAAGATGCTAATAGACAGACCTCATCCATTGGCTCGCTTACAGATGAATTCATGCGATCCATCTATGTCTCAGCGCAAGGTACGTGATGCTTCATCAAAGATCCTGGATACAGTTCGTAACCGCGCTCAATTGTCTAGGTGGTGATGTCCAACGAACAATCAGCTCAGAATGGAAATCTCGATTTCGAGTCTACTATCCATCTGAACAGACAGTGTCACAATCAAAGGGCAGTAGGCGAAGTGCAGGCACCATCTGTTTCCAGGAGAAATGGTTTACAGGGCCGAAATTTCCAAGAAATGCTTTGCATGATTGCGTTAGTCGCCGAGAGGGATTATTGATGCATAACAAGGTGCGCCCCTTTTAATAATATATTGAATGTCAGCTGACGAAAGCATGAACGAAGATGATGTTTGTCCGTCCTGCGAACCCGATCAATTTACCCGATGGCTCCACGTGTACAGGCTGGGCGTACGTTGGTAGTGCAAACCTGTCTGAAAGTGCATGGTATGTTGACCACCGATTTTGTGTGCAAGATATCGCTAAAGGACAGAAATAGGGGCAAAGTCGTCCACGACCGCGTTAGAAAAGAGCCGAAACTGAACTGTCGCAATTGGGAATGCGGTGTGTTGGTACCAATAACCGAATCAACTTCTGCATCTGGCTCGGATGAGGAGGAAAACAAGGACGACATTTCGGTAGCGGAAGGCGATATTGTCCAGATTTTTGGGTCTACAGTGCCAGTGCCAATGCGTGTTCCTGCGCCGTCTCTTGGGCCGGGATTGAAACCTTGGTATGGTGCTTGGTAGTTGGTCTTTTATTCTGTACGATACCCCCTTTCTCTTGCAACAAGATAGATCATACTTGAAATACCAAAGAGAAAAAAAACAATTGGTATTCGTGAAATATCTGACATGTCAACATAAAGTACCTTCATCTCGGTAAATTGTTGAGTCTAAGTTAATCAAGCAACAGCAGTCTGCTTCAAATAAGACTGACGATGAGGGTTAACATCCACATCCGGACCGCGGTTCAAAGGAGTCCATTTCGGCTCATCCTGGAACAGGCGCATAGCCTTGATATACTGCAATCCATTAGCCTGACCTCCCAGACACCGAAGCAGAAAAGGAAAAGAGGGGAGGGGGAAAAATTAAAACGAAACATACATTCTTCGCATCCGTCGTAAACCGATGATAAATCCCCGCGGGCAATATCAACAAATCATCCTTCTCCAACCGAATCCTAATCCACTCATCGCCTTGACTTCTCACATCGAAAAACCCATTTCCATCAAGAATATATCGAATCTCCTCATCTTCATGTAAATGCTCAGAGAAGAAAGATTTGACTTTTTCTTCGTAGATGTCGCCCATTTTCTCGGGCGAAACGGTGATTTCGTCACGGTTTTTGTAGCCGCGTTCGCGGGCAAGAGCGTCGACGGAGGAGAGTTCGGGAAAGCGGCGGTAGATAACGCCGAGGGATTCGAGGTGTGATTCTGTGACGGGGCGGCCGGAGTCGTGGTCTTCGCGCTGGTCGCCCTGTTGGTTTTTTTTTTGAGTCAGTTATCATTTGTGTTTGGATAGGTTTGGATAGGTTTGGGTGTTGGAGGAGGAGGGGTTGCGGGGTTGATTTTGCGAATATTATCGTGGTGTAGATGCGATGCGAACGCGATGCGACGAAATACTTACAGGCGCATTGTCATACCAGTAAGCCTTCATCTTGAATTTGTTAATGTGTCTCGATTGCGTTGCCCCTGAGAGACTGCCAACGGGAGGTAGTTGCAGGTAAGGCTTTTTATATGTGACGCTGATATAAACTTCCGGACGAGAAACCGAACTCCCCCTGTACGGAGTAAAAGCAGCTTGAATAATGGAATGGACTGTTCCAAGTGGCACGAACCAGCAACGACGCTAATGACTGGCTGAGCTATGATTGACCTCTCATACTACTCCGTACGTACGTACATGGTAGTAACAGCTGAAGGAAAGTTTACTACTTTTCAGCGAAAATGACGTGCGAGAAAGAGAGCAACTGAAGTACGACTTTTTCCGGAAGTGGTGATTGGCTGAAGGCTAGCGGATGGCTGAGTCAGCTCACTTTATGCTCAGCTGGAATAGGCTTAGCGGGTCAAACTGTCCGGGTTGGTAGATCCACTTTTAGTCATCTTCACCAATGAAAATCGCCGCTTTTACTAAGACCAGTCACGTGAGACTTATCTCCTATCTGCGTATCAGGAACTTTATGAAAAAAAAGTGTACTCCGTGTTGATCACTTGTCAAGTTGTCACTGACTGGCAGCGTCCAATAGCCCATGTCGACAATGGCGTTACGAGCACGCTCCACGACGCTGTCTCGTCTCGGCTGCGGGAAGAGCGCTTATAGAGGCATACTGCACAAACGACATTTGGCGACATCTTCAGATGCGCGGTAACCATCACCCCCACACACATTCATCATTCAACCATCTAACAAATTACAAATCTATAGACCATACGACGTCGTCGTCGTCGGAGGCGGCCACGCCGGCGCTGAAGCATGCGCCGCCGCCGCCCGCTCCGGCGCCCGTACAGCTCTAGTGACTCCCTCCCTCTCCAACATCGGCGTGTGTTCCTGCAACCCCAGTTTCGGCGGAATCGGCAAGGGCACCATGATGCGCGAAATCGACGCTTTGGATGGTGTCGCGGGACGCATAATTGATAAAGCTGGTGTTATGTTCAGAGTGTTAAATCGATCCAAGGGATCCGCTGTGTGGGGGCCTAGGGCACAGATTGATCGCGATTTGTATAAGAGGTATATGCAGGAGGAGTTGGTGGCGACGAAAAATTTGAGTATTCTTGAGGCGAAAGTGGAGGATATTGTTATTTCGCGAGACGAGGACGATGGAAATTCGCATTCGGCGGGGAGGATTGTTGGAGTGAGGTTGGATTCGGGACAGGTGATTCCCACGACTCGGGTGGTGATTACCACCGGCACCTTTCTCGGAGGAGAAATTCATATTGGTCTCGAGGCATATCCTTCGGGACGAATGGGTGAAGCGGCGACACATGGTTTGAGCACATCGTTACGACAAGCAGGTTTCCAGCTGGGTCGGTTGAAGACAGGAACACCACCGCGATTGGATGCAAAATCGATTGATTTCTCATCGCTTGAGGTTCAGCGTGGAGACTCGCCGCCTAATCCGTTCTCGTTTATGAATAAGACTACACAAGTCAGCGACGAGGGTCAATTGACGTGCTGGATGACGCATACAAACGAAGCCACCCATGACATTATAAGAGCCAACTTGGATAAATCGATCCATATTCGTGAAACGGTCAGAGGGCCTCGGTATTGTCCGTCACTCGAGGCCAAGATTATCCGCTTTAAGCACAAGAAGGAACATCAAATATGGCTTGAACCCGAGGGATTTGCGCCGAATGAGGTTATTTATCCCAATGGAATATCAATGACGGTGCCAGTCGAAGCACAAGAAGCCATGTTACGAACGATCCGCGGTTTGGAGAATGTCCGCATGCTCCAACCTGCGTATGGAGTGGAATACGACTATATTGATCCGCGGAATTTGAAACCGACCCTAGAGACAAAGTTGATTGGCGGGTTGTATCTGGCTGGCCAGATCAACGGTACTACTGGGTACGAAGAGGCAGCTGGTCAGGGTATTTTGGCTGGCACGAATGCTGGTCTTGCTGCACAGGGCAAGGCGCCGATGGTACTCACTAGAGCAGACGGGTATATAGGCATCATGGTCGACGATCTGATTACAAGAGGAGTCTCGGAGCCGTATCGCATGTTTACGTCTCGCAGCGAATTCCGCATTTCGAGTCGCTCTGACAATGCCGATCTCCGTCTTACGGCTATGGGCCGAGAAGCAGCGGTCGTCTCTGACGAGCGGTGGAGTCATTTCTCAGAGACTAAATCGCAAATAGACGAGCTATCGCGGCTGCTGGAAAGCACGCGATATACATCAAACCAGTGGTCGCGCATGGGCTTCCAGACCAGGGTAGACACTTCCTACCGCAGCGGTCTCGACATGCTCTGCGTTGAGGGTATCAACATCGATTCACTCATTCCACACATCACCTCTCCCAACGGCACCACATATACTTCCTCTTCCTTCGACCCTGAGATCAAGAAGCGCGTAACCATCGAAGCACAATACGCACCCTACGTCAAACGCCAGTCCCTTATGGCCGAGAAATTCAGACGAGAAGAGCAAATGCTCCTCCCCTCGAATATGGATTATTCTGCTGTTCATGGATTGAGTACGGAGGAGCGACAGGCGCTGGATCGCGTTCGACCGGAGAATATTGGCATGCTGAGACGTATTGAGGGCATCACGCCGTCTGGTGCAGTCAGGATCATGATGTATCTTCGCAAAGGGCGGTTATTGACTGCTACGGAGGATGAGGTGAGGGAGATGGCTTCTGTATAGATAAGCTGTCTTTTGTATTATATTTCTATTTCATAGAGCATAGCGCGCGTGGGTGGGATAATGTACAATATAATAATCTTATATCTATACCTATTACCTACATAGACCCTCCATCTTATATCCCCTTTAATCCTTTTCCGCATCCCTCACAAAGCACAGCTTTCCGTAATACGTATTTATCAACCATCAAACTAGCTGGTGCTCTTCAGATGTACAGGAAGCGCAATCTCATGACTGCAGTAGCAATTGAGACACTATCGAGCTTTCTACTCTCAGCATTCCAGCTCTTTCAGGATTTTAATCAGACATTCACACGGGATTATCTGTTATCCATCTCAGGACCAAAGGTTTTCGTAGCCACAAGGCGACGGGCCTGCACGAAAAGAACTAAAGGCAAAGGTCGACGTCAGGCGCCTAGGCGATGTATAATGTTGGCCCCGTAGGAAAGATGATGAGGACTGTAACCAGAGCTATAAGGATACTAATCGTGGTAGTAACTGCAAACCGCTAGTGTAAGTTGAAATTCTGAATCAAGGTACTAGTGCGATAATCTTCCTAAGTATTTGACTAGATAGAGCTGATTTGTAGTTATCCCCTTGCTATGGAACCTAATCGGCTACGGCATATCAATCAATAAGACATATATCACACGATATAGAATCCAATTGTGTAACAAGAGGTCACGGTAAATAAAATAATCCATTCATCCATCAGAGTGTATGAATCGCTTATCAAATCTCAACAGACACTGTCTACGATAGTAAACCACCGTGACATTTCTATTTCTTTGATCTCCCTGGGATTTGATGCGAGAACATGCGCCTCTTCGCTCAGCCACTGATCGAAAACAAGTTGTAGATACGCCTGATCTGACTCACTGAGCTTTCCCTCACGATGATCTTCCAATACTTCTGTATTGATAAATCCTGTCAGCCATGCATGATTATCATTCTGGTTAATAATGATATCAAATGGACTTATATCAACACCAAGAGTAGAAACTCCATGCTGACGAAGTTCTTTTATCACTTGGGAAACCTGTTGCCGCCACTTGGCATGATTCGACTCATCTTGTGCGGTAGTATGGCGGTAGGCACCTAGTCTGTAGTTTATAAGACGGAATCCATCAATCCATTCGAGAAGAATTCCTGCAATCTGTTTTCCGTCTTCCCTCTGCATGTCAGCGTCAGGACGGCGGCTATAGGAGAGGATTCCAAGCACCTTCGGGATGCGTGCGCTATCATCACTGCGTCTAATCTGCAGAGAGTGTAGGAGAAAATAAGAAGCAATAGACTGGTGAGACTCATTCACATCATTGACATAACCAGGTCCCTCCCGGCGACGCGTTGAAATTCTACTGGGAATGAAGAAAGCCACCATTCCGTCAGACAGACGAACTTTCTGAGGGGCATTTTTCAAATCCATCCCGTGATCCAGAGGGGATACCTCATGACAGTCATATATCGGTATATCATCCGGCACGTTGAACGTGTTCCATGCCGCAGGTTGCATCTCATATGCGCATGTGCTAGTTGGACCATGGACTACCCGCGGAATCACGCCGGATTTTGGAGCTCCATACAACCTGAGAGTATACGATTTACAGTAGAAATAATCGTGGAGACTGGTCCAGTACGGGATATTCGGTGCCAGCACCTGCAAAATTTCCATGCAGTGTGAAATAATTAGATCGCAGAGCTCACTCCAGCGACCCGCACGTAATAAAATCGGGTCTTGTTCGAGAAGGGGCTTCCATTGCTGCTCAAAATCCGTCCCCCTCACGTCATCTTCATAAACTCTGAGCTTGAAATGTACGCCGTTTCTCCAAAATTGCATCTCACTCGTGCCGGGGTTGTCGTTAATCATACCAAAACGAATGATGTGTGGTGTATCAAAGTGTCGAATAACAGACATTGTTGGTATCAGTTTGTTGACTTCAATGGCTTAAAGTGGTTAATTATAGGATATTGAAGGTTATTAATATGAACTTGAGAGAAAATTCCAGATTGCAATTGTACATATTTCACACGATTTTGCTGAGATTGTTGATTTATTAATATAAATCGTGGTGGTAACTAGTTAAGGTAATTATTATTATTATCTAACACCAAAGCGGGCCACGTCACCGAGCGGGGTCACTGTACAGGGGATCTTTTCTACTGAAGCCCTTTACCAAATTAGAGGACCACAATTTGTATAGTTAGCTAAGTTAACTGTACAAGGCTGTATTATGTTTAAGCAACGGTGAACTACGTAGGAGAAAGGAATGGACGGGACGGAAATAGCAAGGTACCCAGGTCTAGGCAGCGATACCTGTAATTTACAGGTGTATTAAATCTACGAATGCGCAATACCTCAGGGAGAAAATTACACGAGCCAGGGTTAATCCAGATCTAGCTTTATATAGACTAGTATTATTTTAGCGTTGTTTCAGAAAGAGAAGAGAGTGTAAGTTGTTACTCTGAGGGTGCAAACAACTGTACTAACCAAAGTACCTCTTCGTTCTCTGTGTGGGTTCAAGCATGCTGGGTCGTGCTGTACAGCGCCTCGCAAGTGCGGCTTGACTATGTACATGTTTTGCAACACTTCGACTCTCTCTTAACGCCACTTCCGTGCCCTAATCTATACTAGGTTTAGATTGGGATTTAGTGTAATTCACGATAAGTATAGGACATAACAATACAATGATACCAGAAGCTATGCTGACTCCGCAACATAGGTACATACATGTTCAATACTGATTGTAAATTACCAAATTAACAGCTTAAGCCTATTATGGATTAGATAACGGCAGTGGCGCCGAGAAAGAGTCGAAGTGTTGCAAAACATGTAAAGCCGCACTTGCAAGGCGCTGTATTGTATATCGTATACTTTTAAAAGTATCAAGTATAAAGTATACTGTAGTTCTTTGACATAAGTCACTTGAATACAAAAGTGAGAGTCAGCAAGGCATTCATACTCGTACGGGCACCAGGCTGTATGAGAGACCTCTTCCATCTTAGTTACGTTCAAGACTTCCGGACAACCAGCTCGATTACTGTCACTTTGTTTACTCCAGTTACTTCATCTTCGTCGACCTAAGGGACCTTTGTGTGGTTCAATCAAAGCCTAGCGTACCTCGACACAACGCTGTTTAACTAAGACGGATCCAGGTCCGTGACGTTGACGTGCACCGTTTTTGCAAACAGCTGTACGTATCTCCCAGCTTTTCTGTCCACTCGCATTTCCTACGCTCCAAGCGGAAGAGCGCGAAGTCGTCGTTACCAATTTTATGCAAGAAATAATTTGAAGTTTATGTCAACGTAATCAAGTTCATCCAATTTACTTAATGTCGCTCTGTTACAGGTCAATAACACCCTCTTCTACTTGATACTATCCTAAAACTCTACCTTCGACTGATGGACCTTTGCTAGTATTTAGTCGGATGAGAAGATAATTCATATCGAGGAAGAGTGGATGAGTGCTGATGATATTTGATTTGGTTCGGCGTGCGAGTTGGTTTCAACGCACGAGGAACAAGGCTTTCATCTATATGACGCGAAGACTGGAGATTTGGTGCCATTGCGGAACTGTAAACACTGGGTACAGTGTCAAGCGTGTTTCGCGTTGGGACTGGAAATTTGTATTGTTCAACAACTGATTCTCCATAGAATGATGTAGTTAAGCCCTAAGCCGTCCGAACGATCTTGCGGTCACAGCCCCACATGCGTCGTGGCGGAGAGCTTCAACACCTCCGGGTTTGTCAACTCTTCCTCACGAAAATGTTTGTTCCCACCATCAAATGACTGATCCCCCAGCCACGATGGAAATATTCGGCAGTCCTCCAACAAACATGACCGCGATGTCGCCATCGTCAGCCGCGCGCGATCCCCGAGTTCAGCTCCCAACGACCACCGATCCTCCTGGTCCGAACAATCCTCCGAAACAGCTCGTATGGCTTGTACGATACTAGCTTCCTCTTTGATTTAACATTGTGCTAATGTAGCTCAAAGATATTCGGCGCAACAGGCCACATGGGCCGCTCCCTCGCCAAAGCCGCCCTCCTGCACAACGACCTCGTCGCCGCCGTCGGCCGCACCTTCGAAGACAGCCACGAATCAATGCAGCGCATGGCCACCGAAAACGAAAACTGCCTGGGACTTCTGTGCGACGTGCGCGTGCGCGAGACAGTCCGCGAAGTCCTTGAACGCACAATCGCGCATTTCGGGCGCGTCGACATCGTCGCGAATTGTTCTGGATACGGCGTTATTGGCGCCTGCGAAGATCAGGATGATTATGATATTCGCAATCAGTTCGAGACGAACTTCATGGGCACACTCAATATAATTCAACTGTCGTTGCCGTATTTCCGAGATAGGAGGGCGGGCAGATATGTCATTTTCAGCTCTACGTCCGGAGCTCTCGGCGTCCCCGGGCTGGGGCCGTACTGCGCATCAAAGTACGCCGTTGAAGGGTTGATTGAGAGTATGCTGTACGAAATCGACAGTTTCAATATCAAGGTTGCCCTGATTGAGCCGGGCCATGTTCGACGGGACGATGTGACGACCAAATTGACGCCGAAGACGTGGGATAGTCCGCCGCCTCATTTACCAGCATACGGCCATTTCTTTATTAAACCTACCAGTGAGCCGTATCGCACAAACTCATCGCCAGCGGCGCATGCGCGACGGTTATTGCTTTGGCTGGGGGATAAGCAGCCCGTTAGTGCTGTGAAAGCAGCTGAGCTGGTATGGCAGTTGGGCCATTGCTCGTTTCCGCCGTTGCGTTTACTCTTGGGATCGTATGCGGTTGATAGTATCCGCGACAGGTTGAGGTGCATTACGGAGGAGATTGAGGATTGGAAATATTTGAGTTTTCCGCTGCCGGGTCAGGAGGTCCCCAGCGATGCTAATGCTGGCTATCAAAGGTCGCCGGCTTACAAGAGTGATGAGAATGAAGATGGACCTGCTACTGGCTAGAACACGATCAACAGATTGATTGTATTAAGGAAATTATCTCTACCGAGGTCAATTACTTCTTGCTGCCCTTGTATCGCACTCCATGAGTGAGAAGCAGATACTTGGAAAAGAAATCAGTCGCAAACTCATCAAACGCGTCATAAGTGGCGCCGAGACGATACGCAGCAGCGATGCCAGAAACGCAAGCAACTTCGTGCATGTTCTACAAAGTCAGCTTTAGGAACTCATGCTCGCAAGGGGAAGAAAAGACTTACCACCAAAGTCCAGCTACCACCGAACAAGGTGCGATTCTTTCCGTTGATAAACATAATCCCCGGCACAACGCGGAGATAATGCTGCCATCGATGACCCAACTGTCGCCACCATTTCCGCTCAATGACCTTGTCATCCTTGATATCCTCGATCGTCCACAGATGCTTTTCGGCGTCATTCAAGAAAATAGTCTGGAAAACGTGACGGTCATGCTCCGGTGGGGAGGTCCCATCTTCAAGACTCTCACGGAACTGATATTGGTAATTTGTGCAGTCAAATCCCATCTCTATCCTGTCGAGATGCGTCGGGTAGGCATGCGTATAGTACATGGGCTGGAACCCGATCCAACCATCTTCGCGACGTTGGGGCTTGCTCGTGGCGAATTCGATTTGATCTTTTCGTTCTTTGGACGTCGGTTTGGCACAGAGATCGTCACGATACTGGCTCTCAAAGATGCTCTGAAAGTACTTTGAGTCTGAGTGGGTGACTGTGATGTCGTTATAGTATCTCGCACCGCCCAGAACCCACTTTTCCTTCCAGGTCGCATGTCGACCGAGCAGTTTCAGCGTATCCTCGGCCTGGGTGCACAGCACAAGCTCATCAAACTCCTCCTCTAGGACCTCATCGGTGTTAGTGTCCGACAACAGCTCAGTCACATTCGACTGCTCCCTCGCATGCTCATCAAGTTTATTGCGTCGTGCCTTCAAAACAACCTTCTCCGTATCTCGTTGAAGTATCTCCATCTCACAATGTATCCTAAACGTGACCCCCTTTGCTCTTAGATCCTCCGTCCAATCACGATAAAACGCACCCAAATTCGGAAACGTATACATGGCCGGCAAATTTGGTAGCAGTGTATCCGGATCATACTCCCAAAGACTCATATTAGGATCATCAAACAACCTCTCCAACAACCCGGCCGGCACATTCGGCGTCTGGTTCCCCGTGCCCAGGAAAAGAGCCAACAACGGCAAAACCATCTTATTACTGAAATCTGTGCTGAACTGACACAGCTTCAAAAGCACCGAAACAGGCAATATCCCCGTGACGGGCAGGGTGTATTTAACCCATTTCAACACTTTCCCCAACTTCTTGATTTCGTCAGAACACTTATCCACCAGCGGACTGGGAAACACATTCGTCCAGAAATTATCCTTGCCCTTGCCAAAGGAGACCTGCAGTTTAACTTCTTGCGGCGAATATCCGTATCGCCGGAAGAAGTTGAAGGTATGATGGAAGATGCCGGAGCCGCCCTGGACGCCGTCGTTGAGCCAGGAGGCGCCGTATTTGGCGGCGTCGAGATCGATGGAGGTTGCTTGGCCGCCGATGTGTTGCGCGGTCTCGAAGATGGTCACGTCGAATTTGTCGGGGTGGGCAGCGAGGGTTGCGGCGCAGGACTGTTCGATGTCAGTAATAGTATTTACTCAGATACTACTGATTGGATTGAGGGTTTGAAAAGTACCATTCCAGCAGCGCCAGCGCCTATCACGGCGACTCGTTTCTTCTTGTCCGGCATGGTGATTTGGTGTCGCTTTCTCGATCAAATTATAGTAGAATGATTCCTTGATCCAATGAAGACAGCAGACCCAATATATAACCCTACAACAGATTACGTATAATGTACATCTTCACATTCCTCACACATCCACAGGTCACTCGGCAATAATCTTCAATTATCAAATACAAAGTTGTACGATCCATGACCGTAAATGACGTCGCGATCTGATGGTTTGCGGGTGGTGGAGATCGATCGATAACTTAATCTTACGGTTCGATCGCAGATCCGGGAATAGCACTACCTAGTACCTACTACCTAGTATAACTAACGAAGGGAAGGCCGTCTTGTCGCCAATTAGAGTGTCAGGTTAACATAATTCATATGAATATGGGGGTTGCTCCAAGTCGTTATTGATCAAAGCAGGTTATCACGGTCCTTCCCATTACCAAGTGTGTCGGTGTCTCGAAACATCAATTTCTGGTGTTGGAAGGCCTTTTCTTCGTTATACCACGAACGAAGTCTGAATCTTAAGACTTGACTGTAATGTATACGAATATTCAATTCTAAGTAGTTATAGTAAGTAGTAGATAGTAGGTAATTATATATATTCTCACCTATACACTCTTCACCAACCCCAATCAAACAGACCCATGAACCACGGACACCGTCAGAACTGCATCTGAAAACGACAATGTATCTGGATATCACAAGGAGCACATTTGCTTAGGACGATTCAAGAGCAAACAGAAAGCAAAACAAAGCTATGAACATATATTTCAAAGGCCGTTTCGCAACAACACCTCCAAGACTAGCGACTGGTACGTCATTTTGTGGTGTTCAATCCTTGTTAAGTTTCTCCTCGACCATAGCACGGAGTTCCTGCGCAGATGGCATAGACGTCGTGACGCCGTTCTTGCGCCTCTCTTCAATTTCTTCCGAAATCTCTTTGATCGCGTCATCAACTTCCTTCTCCAAATCGTTCGGAAGACCGAGCACAGGAGTGTCGGCGCTCGCTGTTCGTGCCATTGCTGGGCGGCTGCGTTTCTTTTGTTGTGCCGTAAGATAACCTCGAGCAGGGCTGGCAAAGAACGCCGTCGCCGAAGCAACGCAGACAATACCGTAAAAGTACACATGACTCCACACTGCAATTGTGCCGCTGAAGGATAAAAGAACAAATGGAGCGACTGTGAAAGACATGATCAATTGAGTCACAAACCAGGAAGCGACGTCGTAATAAGGCTTCATTGCGGTTGGCTTAGACCCGTCTGGGCTCATGAAGAAAGGACGAACATGGCGTCGGAAGTCTGACCAAGTATTAGAACGGTTTCACGTATAAAAGAGATAGACACGTACTCTTTGCTACAGTCTGGACGAACGAAGCCAAAACGAATGCCAAATAATATCCGGGATAGAAACCGTGCCAAAACGCACTGGTACCGAACGTTGCCAAGCTGGCCCTGAATCCCGGCTTTTTGCCTTTGGGCGTAACTCGCAAGTACACGTAGTTACGTAGCCAGTGGTTCGTATTCTTGTTCCAGTTCTCAAGGTAACCTCTGGTGTTTTGCGCCGTCTCCAAGCCCCAAGGGTTAACATTCTCTAGACGATCCCAGAAGACCTTGCCTGTCTTTGCGTCGAAACCATTATATCCAAGACCTGACAAAATACAAGCACCTTCAGTCAGAGACCAGCAACCGTAGTACTTGAGTCGGGTCACAAAACCAAGCATATGCAATTGCCAGATGCGGCGTGGTAGGGAGAAGGTCCCGTAGTCTTCGCTGAAGTAGAACGAGATCGGGTACTTTGGGGCGAGCTGTACAAAAGCCAAGACCCAAATTATACCCATAATCATTTTCTTCAAAGCTGGACGACCGCTGCGGGGAATCTTGCGCTTCTTTCGAGTAGGTGGGACTTTCGAAGGATCAGTACCGGGAGGAACTTCAAAAAGCGTGGTATCGATCCACCGGCGATAGTCAACATAGTCGAAAGCAGGGCCCGCAAAGAGTGACGGGAAGAATAGCACGTAACCAGCGTAGTCAAGTACGCTTGGAAACTTCCTGATTGCCGCATATTTCTGAGCATCTGTAAGGTCTTTCTCTGGGAGACGGCCGTCATGCACGTTCCAGCAGAATGCTGAGAGCTTCATGACAAGCACCATTTGAGGCCCAGTGATGTCGACGACGGACGCATCGTCTGCAATTTGCCGATAAATGTGGCTGATCGACATGTGTCCCATCAAGAAGGTGAAGCCGATCCAAGGCATCAGAGAGCCATCGATGTAGTATGCAATGAGATAGGTAGCCACGGCGCTATACGTCAACGTGAGCAAGCCACCCCAGAGCTCATACAAGCCGAGAATGTAGAACAGAGATGCGGCGATAATGAAGACATTCTTTTTCCAGGGGTCCTTGTCTGGGATTCGCTTGAGAATGGCAGCCAACGGGTAGGAGATGAGGAAGGATCCGATGAGTTTAACTGTACGAAGAACCGATCAGTATGATGACTGCTGCGCAAGCCGATGCAACTTACCTTCGTCAAGAGATGCTCCAAGTATGTTTGCCGCCCCAGCAAAAGCTGCACACAGATTTGTTAGTTATGTTTGGTTGGAAGTATAAAAAAAAGTTCCTTACGAGCGTCAATAGCAGCGCGGAGGGCAGCCATGGCGGGCTTTTGCCAATGGTCTGTCTACTCGAAAAGTAATTACTCGAACATTCAAGGAGATAGGTAAACGAGAGTAAGAATGTGAAGCGAAAGACGAGTGTAGTGTTGTGTAGAAGAGTTAGAAAAATGAAGCGGAGCGATGCCGTCATGTGCTTGGGGTAACTAGGGAAGGAGCTAAGGAGTTTTTGTTGAGTGACCGCCTCAACTGACCCGCGACATAGTTACTTACTCCTACTCTTAGAACATCATATAGATCAACACCATCTTGAGTCGAGACTCGACAGACTATTGGTGCGCAAAGCAACAAATCTCCTTCGACCACACTTTCACGTGCTCCCAGCGTACCTGTTCCATCCATCTGGCATAGCATTATTGCTTCGGCCTATCAGAGCAGTCCGTTCTCCCCTCGGCGGGCAAGCTGATGACGCTCTAGAGCCTGCCTAGCGCCTACGACAGCTTATCGCTTACTGTTGACACTTGTATACACCATATACGTCTGCACAGTACGATATTCATTGATTAATCTCGCCGGCCAATATACAACATCTAGACCAGCGCGCCATTCACAATGGATGTCGTCGCAGCGGTGTCCGGGTACCTGTCCCGGATGGTGTCTGTCGGCGACTCGTCTACAGCAGGCTCCTCGTCGTCCAAGATGAAGATTTTACTTCTCGATAGTGAGACAGTGGGCAACACGATTTATCGACCTATTGAATCGCACTGACTGTAATGGCAGGTTCCGATCGTTTCGACGGCGATTACGCAGTCGGCACTCCTCAACCATGAAGTCTATCTCGTCGATCGATTGGATAACCAAGCACGAGAGAAAATGCGACACTTGCGGTGTATATGCTTTGTACGCCCATCGCCGAACTCAATACAGCTACTCATTGACGAGCTACGAGCCCCGAAGTACGGAGAGTACCACCTGTTCTTCACGAATATAGTTCGCAAGTCATCGCTCGAGAGACTTGCCGAGGCGGACGACCATGAAGTTGTGCGCGTGGTGCAGGAACAGTTTGCGGATTTTATTGTGATCAATCCTGATCTATGCTCCCTCAATTTAGGGTTCCCGCTGAATAGAATTTGGAGCAATAGCCCCGATGTGTGGAACAGCGATGCGCTACAAAGGACGACGGAGGGCGTGATTGCCATGTTACTCGCGCTGAAGAAGAATCCGTTAATTCGATACGAGAAAAACAGTCTTATGGCGAAGAAGTTGGCAACAGAAGTGCGCTATCAGCTGACTCAAGAAGAGCAGCTCTTTAACTTTCGAAAAACCGACACTCCTCCCATTCTCCTTATCCTTGACCGGCGAGACGATCCTATCACACCCCTCCTCACACAGTGGACTTATCAGGCTATGGTACATGAATTGATTGGTATTCACAACGGGCGAGTCGACCTACGCGACGTTCCTGATGTGCGACAGGAATTACAAGAGATAGTACTGTCGCAGGATCAAGACCCGTTTTATAAGAAGAATATGTACCAGAACTTCGGAGACCTAGGAGGA
Organism: Talaromyces thailandensis; assembly: GCA_019828575.1. Taxonomy (NCBI): domain Eukaryota; kingdom Fungi; phylum Ascomycota; class Eurotiomycetes; order Eurotiales; family Trichocomaceae; genus Talaromyces; species Talaromyces thailandensis. The sequence goes on from JACVQZ010000133.1 coordinate 482,899, forward strand.
AATATCAAGGAGTACGTTGAGCAGTATCAGGCCAAGACACAAAGCAACATGAGCATCGAGTCAATTGCAGATATGAAGCGATTTGTTGAGGATTATCCGGAGTTCCGAAAGTTATCGGGGAACGTTAGCAAACATGTGACTCTAGTTGGCGAACTGAGTCGTCGTGTCGGTGAGGATAATCTGTTGGACGTCAGTGAGTTGGAGCAGAGCCTGGCATGTAACGACAATCATGCCAGCGATTTGCGCGTGAGTTATTCTGAAGTCAATATTTAGTCGATTCCTACTGACATGTTGCAGTCATTGCAAAGAATCATCCAGCTGCCTTCTGTCAAAGCCGAGAATAAGATCCGCCTCGTCGCATTATATGGAATACGCTACGAAAAGCAACCCAACAACTCACTACCAGTCTTACTTGATCTGCTCTCGGCTGCTGGTAATGTGCCGCAACATGAAGTGAACATTATTTCCAAGCTTCTTGCATACCATCATTCGCTACAAGCACCACCAGTCGCGGGTGGCTTTTCCGATCTTTTCGAGTCTGCGTCTCTGTTCTCGGGTGCTCGTGACCGTTTCAGGGGCTTGAAAGGTGTCGAGAACGTCTATACTCAACATTCGCCTCGACTAGAGGCAACACTACAGAATCTTATCAAAGGGAAGCTGAGGGAACTACAGTATCCTTTCTTGGAAGGTGGCGGACACACAAGGGACAAGCCGCAAGATATTATCGTTTTCATGGTAGGCGGAGCAACCTATGAGGAAGCGAAGTTGATTGCCCAGATCAATGCCAGCTCTCCGGGAATTAGGGTCGTGCTCGGAGCGACCACGATTCATAATAGTACGACATTCTTCGAGGAGGTCAATGATGCAGTCAGCAATTGGCCGGAGCCAACTCCTGGCTCAGCAGCAGGACGATTGCGAAGAGAGCTAGGACGGTGATATTTCTTTCGGTGGATGATAGCAAGGAGTTGGTGTTTTGGAGTGGTTTATGATATAGTTGCTTGTATGTAGATTTATATATCGTCTCCTTGACACATATTCACTGATTCTACCATGTTTATCGAAACGATTATTGAGTACATAACATGCCTCGACTATTTTTTTGGATATCAAGTATATCTACCTCCAATGCAAGATCGTCTACAAGGCTGAAACAGACCTTGAGACGCAACTAACCAGAGTCTAGCCAGCTACAAGCTCATTAACAAATGCTTGAAACCCCATGCTACCATGTACTACACATGAAACTAAAGAAACTAAATCCCGGTCACTTTAGCATCTACTGACTATCATGTGCAGGATGATCTATCCAGTCTCAGATCTAATTCGACACATCCATGCACTTTGTACATGAGACTAATGCATGTGTAACGCAAGAGTAGGTTCAGAATTGACTTTCTGTGCGACGATACCCACTATAGATCGATCGTTAACAGTATGGAGTAGTGCGTAGTGCGTAGTAGGAGTAGGTAGCGTACATAAGAATCTGGAAATCGATTTATCCCTGTCCTATCAACTATATTTGGCGATACTATAACCAGGTCTACAGAGGCTGCAACCGATAGCACAAGTGCATTTACCAGAATAGGAACAAGAAGGCATGGTTTCATTATTATTCAGAAAGCTAGGCAGCTAGACTAAGGCAAGGTGGAAACTTTTCTAAGGTAGTAAGGTACATGGTGATGTTACATTGAGGGACTTGGGCTAGAGTTTTAGGGCTAGATTATCCTTCTGGAAGGTCGAAACAAGGCCCTTTCCGATCACCAAAAGTTAAGCTTAGCTGCATATCATTGTTACACGCTTTAGTGCTTAATTTACTTGATACTCAATGTGTCTCCATTGTTGAGATATATGTTTTGAGCAATCGAATGATCTGGCGCATCGTGATGCTCAGAGCATATGTCTCGGTTTCAATGTCTTATTATGGAGATCCATGCGGCCAGGAGGATCTAACCTAGTCTCACAGGGCCATTCTGAGCAGAGTTCTATTCATCAACTTGAACTCAAAATGCTCCGAGACTCGACACAGCAGGTACTCGTACGTATGCATGTAGGCCCTTCACAGATCAATTAACCTAAGTCCCTGTGGCTGACTCCCAAATCTTACCCGAATACTCCGCACCGAATTCCGAGATTATGGTTGAACGATTAAGTTTGATCAGGATCGTGAAACGGAGAAAATGAAGGTTGAATGATTGCCTAATCGGGGAATAATTGAGCTTGAGATTTTTTTAGACTTCAGGGCTTCTCGACTGACATGAACCTACCTCTTCGTCTACGAATTTTATACTTGCCAATGTGATGTATAATTCTTCAATTTCGATGTAACTGTTTGTGATTCAGCGATAATGTCAAGATGTGGCTATGAGTAGTTTCATCTAGAACTATAGCTACTTGGTCAACAACATATGATGATAGAAGCGAGATTAGAACGAGACAGGCACCAGGTCGGGGGCGATCTTTGTATCAGGTACATGTGCCATCTCTGGTTCTTGATAGTGACATGAAACGATCTTCGCATTAGTCTCCATATATCCGAGTTGCAAAAAACCCCAATCAGCCAAATCTCTTCATGACGCCCCATTTATGTAGAAACCAGAAACGATAAAAACATCTTACAACTTGTGTACAACTTTTGAATCACCCTGATTCGACCCAGATATCTAATTATAGCAGTTGTCTAGGTACATCCTGTAAAAATCGAATCTCATAGCTCTTCCAAGCTCTTCTGCCCATTTGGACCCCAAAATTCCGTCGTCCCTTTTCAGGCACGGTGTTGATAACAGCTGGGGCAGCTGAGTATGAATCAGATCCGCTTAAAATTCCCGGTCAATGGAAGACGTACGTACGTAATTCGATGATCAATTGGGCTCGAAACGAGTCTCGAGTCCGATGTTGACTCAGGATACGGTGAAGGAATGGAATTTGTCATTGAAGCATCTACCAAACACTAACCACGTACACAAGTCACTAGATAAATTTTACTGCTAGAGACGACGACGTAGCTAGCAAATTAGCGCATTCTTCAACCTGGACAGCGTCCTTCATGCCATGCAACGAGACTGATTCAGTAGACTGCATGCATATCTAGTGCATTGCTCTGAAGGTCTGATCCCCTCGCAATCATTCCGCGTCTCAACCTATTCGCTGTCATTCGAAGATTTCCGTGACGAGGTCACTCGTCCTCATCGTTAAAGTGCAATTCCTTGATCATCGCCAACGTCACATGAATTTCTCGGCACATATGCACTCCATACTGATCAACAGTCAAGCCTTGCAGAATCTCCAAGGTCAAAAAAGTCAGAAAAGTGGTGTCAATGGTGGGTCTATCTATACTATTAACCGCTATTGATCCATCTCTGCCCGCGTACGTAGTACGTAACTCAATCACGATTAGGATTTAGAGGAATACTGAAGACTAGAAGTGGTTGGATCTTCAGCGTCTGGTGCTGGGCAGCAGCACCTAAATAGCCGTTGCAGAGTATTCGAACCCATTGCCAATGCTATTCTGCATTGTCGATTGTTCATTTCTACCGTCTCGTTTCACCCTCGCAAAGCATTGAGCGCAATCGCTAGAGCCACGCGAATCAGCCCCCTCACTCCCCTTTTCTCCATCTCCTCTCTCATTTCCCGATCAGGCACTCCGTGTCGCCGTAGAGGAAAAAGGCGTAGCGTAGCGTACGGTCGAAAAATGAATGCGCAACTAATTAAGCGAGGGGTACATCCATCTCAAACCAGTAAAGAAGAGAAACATGATAGGCTGCTAGAAAAACCAATCCAATGACCGTTTCTTTTTATTCTCAGTGGTGGTGTTTTGACAACGTCTAACTAGTAAGCCTAGTATCAAGCTTAGCCAGTGACGACCCCCCATCTGCACTAAACTACTTGGACTCATACTATTACTCACAGTCCTTGAAAGTGAAAGTCGACGTCGGAGAATCTACGGCGACAATCTCCAGAACATAGACAATCATTCCGTGCGGCCTAGATCAATTCATTATTATTGACCGCTCTTGAGGGATCCGCTTCTTGTCCCCCCTCAGGGCCCTTCCTCACTGAGTCGGCTGGGTATTCTTAGGGATTTGCACTCGCCAATTGGCGACGGTCAAATCCCGGAGATATGTTCGATGGCGTCCTATCAGTAGTGAGGCGAAGCGAGTAACTACAAAACTAGCTACGATATGGAGGATGTTTTGCTCCGTTGCTCCGTTACTTCGTTGGCGGAACTCGAGAGCCAGAGCAGTGGGGTTAGCGAAATAGCCAACTGTGAAGTACGTACAGGAGTTAGTCGATTTAGTCAGTTAGCAGCAAGAAATCGACCGAATACCAAAAGCGTTGAGACTCAGTTAGACTTTGAGTGGATTCTGGAGTACGCCTCGTCTACGGAGAAAACATTCCGAGATGGTCAGGCGACTGACTAAGAAATATTGAGACATGTTGCAGTGGATGGTGAGCCGGTGGGCCAGAAAATAGGAGGTAAGAAAGATGGACGATGATTGTCAGGAGGGAGTCAGACTCAGGACTCGGAAATCAGTGAGGTGTTGATGCTGGCTTTGTCTCGCTTGTGTGATTGGTTTGGAGATGCGCTTGAGCCTTGTGCGATATGGAGGAGTATTAGTATGTAACGAATACCGGTATTATTGGTATTCGCTTGCTTGTACTGGTACGTTCTTGTACGTATTATTACATAGTACATACGACATGTATGTATGTATGTACATAGTATATTTTACTGGGGAGACTTAGGGCTACGGATTTTTGAGCCGAAAGCAGCCAGGTCAATTCGCAAAGATCTTTCCATTACACGTCACGACTGTCCCGCGATCTGAAGATCCAACGATAACAATGACCATTGTTCAGTTTCGTCTGCTACTCATGAACAATAGATCATCGAACTCAAATTGCGACTAATTGAGGTACCTGACTCGGTCACCTCGTCTAGTGATCTCGTACCAAGTCCTCCGTCTGATTCGTCTCTGCCCTTCTGAAGATTTGTTTCGAGTCAGAATCCTCATCGATCGACCGTCTAGATCCAGAATGAGTGTCGACCAATCACGATGGCTGCTACGTTAATATAGAAACATAAGCTATAATGTTACACAAGAGCTTCTTAGGTACAGTCTAGTAACGTGTCGTACAAGATCAAACCTAGTCTTGATCTATGGCATTTCATACGACAATCCTGTTATTATACAGGCGCAATTGAGTTTTGTCTCTCAAGGGAGCGCCGAATTGTCGGGTCGCGCTGTTTATGCGGGCCGTTGGTTTAGTTTTCTTTGCTTTTTCTGCATCCTTGTCGATTTAGTATTCACGTACATAGTGCATCAAGTTTCTACTTTCTAGCAATACTGAGCATATCCTCTTTGACACATGACTCCATACTCGCGTCTGAGGGGAACAGCCTCAATTATTACGCACGTACGTATTGGGCGATCGCAGAGGCAGATTATGCGTCTCCACTGCCTGCATGTACTCCGCAATATCTGCATGAGCATCGACGCATTCAATTGGTCCAACGCTCTGTCTCGAATCGAGTCGCAATTCGCAAATGCTAGGAAGGTATCATACTTGGTACGAATGGGGAAATGCAGCATTAGCTGGTGGGAATTGAGATCAATGATCGTGCGGAAATTCAGATGTCCGCCTAGGGCTATACGAAGTTATCCACTAGATACCCTAAAATTGGCAATTGCCTATTCTAGGTAATTCATCAGGCAGATTTGATGTCGGGTAATGACCGCGAATGTTGGGCCGCAAGTGGCAAACCCCTCAGTACTTAATAAATAGCAATCAATCGCGATGATCACTTATACTACCAAAGTCAAAAATTCAGACGATAGACATACTATCACAGCTGTGTGTGCTATAAGTTAAAATTTTGTCAGTTAACTACTGCTCCATACTAACATAATGTACTACGTAGTAAACTTCAGGGCCATGACTGGACGGGCATGGGAATGACTTTTCCGAGACAAAAACTCAAATCCATGATCCCAATCTTGAGAATTTAATCAATTTAGACTCTCGACTACGGAAAACCTTACAAAGTAAAACCCAACGTCGTCCGTCGACTACCGTATTCTCGTTTTCGTGTATACGAGGTAGGTACCATTTGCGAGCTAGATTGGCGGCTCTTTTGAGCCCGGGAAAAGACATTATGATTTCGATTTCAATCTATGAAATCAGGTACCGACTGAATCCGTACGGTGTTTACATCGTCATCTGTGACGCTTTCACGCGGAAGATGGCGGCTGATAGTGTATCATTTTGAAGTAAGGTACGGAGTAGGTACCTGGGTTTGAATATATGAGTATCCAGCGGCTCAAATGAAGCTTGTCGGTGCCTCGATCGCAATAGATTGATCGTTTTGCCATGGTGTCGCTTGATTTGGAACTTTCTCATGTGACCATGGTCCGTTTCAGGAGTGGCGAGATAGGAGATAGCCGGCTGAGCCGCATCTGCTCTGTCCTTCATTTCGATATTCCTTCAGAGCTGATATCTTTCTGGAGGTGTTCAGGATGCTCAGGATGATAGCAGTCAAGTATGTACTACAACGTAGTATGTATGCACAACACGATCTACTTCCAATGTGGCCCAATCACAGGGCGTATAATATCTGGCCCACTTAGGTGCGTCTTCGGGGTATGAAATTCACGCTAGCCGTTTCAATTACAGTACAATACAGCACTCCGTACGACTCATCCTGCAATGTGTATTACATACTACGTACATACATCGCCCGAAACAGATCTACCCTACCATCTGTCGCATGGCAATCAACAATGTAATGCAATCGAGATCTGCCTCCTCGATCTCAGATACCACAATTCGATCGATGATGAGCATTGCATTTGCCATACAACATTCAGTGTAACAGCACATTCATCCGCAACAGGACTAGTCTCGACTCCTCGGTACTGTGGCTGTTGAACGGCGCTAGACGTATTACGTACGCCTGAAATCCCAATGCCTGGCCAATGATTTCAATATCCATGATCCATGTCTATGATCCATGATCCCATGGCCTACAGCCTACAAGGAGTAGGGTACACTGTACAGGCTGCGGATGGTTTCATCCAACCATCCAATGATACGCTGGAGGATTGGGAGCCCCACACATCTGCCCATACCGCTGGATCATGCACATCACGTAAAGCTCCAAATGATCATGAGCGTTACCTCGCGTAGGATACGAACACGAGCATTGAGGGAAGAAAAGGGGGGAAAGACGAAACGGACATCTGTTCTCCGTCAGGGGGGTGGTACACTGCACACAATTCGCAGGGACCGGAGGGAGACCAAAACCCGCCAAGACCTACAAATGCCAGGCATAGCAATTGTCTGAGGTCTCGCGCAATCTTCAGCAAGCTATTCCTCCAAAAGTCCACATGGTATGTACGGAGTACTTTAGCGTACCACCATGTATGTACCCCTCATAATTATGGATACTACTTAGTAGTAGTATTGTACGTACTCCGTACAGCCACTACCTTTTGAGCAAAGTCAAACTTTCTTCTCCTAGTAAAGTTTCCTAAGTTAACCGATAAACAGTAGAACACTCCCCTGGACGGGACCCTACCTCCATGTCAGAATTGGGCCCTTGACAAAAAGTCAAATGAGCCAAAAATCTTTAACTTTGTCTGACGAGTTGGACCAAGAAAAACAAAGTTAAGGGTAGATCTCGGACCCTTTCTTTTTCTCTCCTTTCTCACGTCTTGACTGGCAGTGGGTGCAAATTTCAAAATCGTTTTGAGTTGCGAGATTTGATTTGTTGGGCTGCGATGATGTTTTACAAATGTCTCTGTACCCCCGTAATTTATGTGTATTTGTACCGAGTAGTACTCCGTACAGTCCCGTGAAATTGTCAATGCGGCCGCGTGGTTAACCGCTGAGAGTCTGAGACAAGACTGAATTGATTCCGGCCTAGTATTATTCCTCGCTGTTGATTTCGTATTGCAATGCTGATTTGAATCTAGGTAATTCACCTCGCATATAACCTCTTAAAAGTGACATGTGACTTTCAGCTGGCACTGAAGATGCGTAGTAAGCCCTAAGCACTAACAGCGACAGCTAACTGACTACGACTACATAGTATGTCCTGCAGCTGCCAGCTATGGTGACTCGATTTTAGCTAATTCCGGGGGGCCATCTGGCATCTGGCATTAGGAAGTGTTAGTTTGTTAGTGTTACTGCCATTGTGGGTCAACCTTAACTCTGCTCGTCTGACTCTTGCCTTCTGAACTTTGCCCACTTTGAAGAGGTATCGCCGTATCGGACAACGGACTGGTCTCCGTGAAATGTCAAATAGCAACCTGAATGCATCTGACTGGTCAGTCGGTTATGTGGTAATTTATTGTCGTAAACGCAGTACAGGCGGATGCACGCAAACGCATCGACAATTCGTACCAAGGTCTGAAAAGTACGGGTTTCCAAGGTTTTGCTGTTGCGTGATGAAAGGAGGGATGGATCCACCCACGCCAATCCTCCCGGCGGCCTCTTCCTCGGGACTGGACTAGGCTGTTTTCGTGTTGTCGCGAAATTTTTGAGTTGCGCATATGTTCGATAGTAGTATGATGGACGAAGCTTAACTGAGCACTGCAAAGCGAGTCTGTTATTCCGAGCGTCTATCTATCTGTATACTCCGTACGGACTAGATAGACAGACAATACAGGACGACCCCCTATTCTGAACGTCTCCACATACGTAGTAAAGAATACGTACTGTACGAAGTACGTATGAGACTAATGTGCGGTGACGGTCTCTTGGGACCAAAATGCAGCCTCTTATTGGCCACATCCTTCATAGTCGGCCAGCTTCCTCCAATCACATATGCCTATCGGCTGCCGCTTCCTCTCCAGGGTCTCCACTTTTGCCCGATTGGAAGGAGTCGACGGCGTCCCGATACCCAAAGCAGGAAAAAAGTGGTCTGGAGACATGACGCTAAGCCAGACCTGATATAGCTGCATATTTCCCTTGTAGCCCGTCTCTAATTCGTCCCAGAGTTAGCTATGGGGTACTTCTGTCGCGACTTGGTTACCCAACTTCCAAGAAGCTCCCTGGCTGGATGGAAGCAGTGGCTGGTGGCTTTTGGTTGCGCTATGACAAACGGCTAGTGCAAATGCATCTGCATCTGCATCTGCGCTGGCCTGGCCTGGCCTGGCATTTTCACTTGCTGCTTGCATTTGCCGTCGGTAATGGACGGGTCCATCAGACTCGTCACGAAGGTAGTCAAAACGGTATGCAGAAAACCTGAACTCAATAGTCGCAGGTGCTTGGCCCCGCTGTAAAGCTCCCGTGCTAAGCCACATATAGAGTAGTGCGACTGAACGCACTAAACTAGCCTCAATCACCAGAGCCAGACTGCCAGAGGGGGGCCGGCCTAGTGGGCCTAGGCAATCTCAATTTCCACTTGCTAGTTCGTTCCAAATTGCTTTGTACTGTGTGGTGTGTACTGCACACTGTTGCAGCCACCACTGTGTATCGCAATTCGCAACCCTCTTTGCTGTTCAGCTTCAACGCCATCCAAACATGTTGCCATGCGACAAACTTTCTACTTAGCGCGCGACCGATGTCGCGGCTAACTGATCCTGCATTGCTCGGATTACAAGCCGCTCAACTTCAGCCTATCCAATGTTGAAGGTGCAAACTTACAAAGTGATTTGACAAAGGAGGAGGAGCATAACGACCATGCGCATGGGCAGCGGGTCTCGCCTCTGTGGCCACTGGCGGGCCACGAAGGAGGAGAAGAAATAGCCGGCGGCGGCTCACGTATCTCCAGCATTGATGATCTCTCCCGAATTGCCTCCTCATTTTCGTCGACAACATTAGTAGGTCGGGTTTCCCGATATTTGCTCTCTTTGTAGCTGGCGCACGGTTGATGTAAATCAAATTATCAATGCCGATGAATCTGACGGATGATGATACCTCATTGTCGATTGTCGAGGGGTACTCGTCTATTATTATCATGGCAGGATAGATGACCATCACAGCGCAATTACTACGTAGAACAGACGAGATAAGTCAACTTGCTTGCGTTAGGGTGAGAGAGGAGTGAAAGTGGAACCAGACAAATGCGATAGAGTCAAGTCGGGTACAGCCTCCGTCGTCGGATACGATCCGTGTTTTCTTTTCCCCCTTCATTTCTGTCTGTCACGCGAAAGGATTCCACTGCGAATTTCTGGTCGGTCTGATCGAATCATCATCCATCGTCATTGTCACGGACTTCTCGTCACCGCTCCAGACTAAGTCAAGTTGGTTAGGTTCGCTTGTCATGGGGGATTAGGGTGTCCCAGAATACACGCGGTAGATGGGGCAGGACCAGAGTCCGGAGTCCAGTCCCATGTACCCAAAGGCCCCAAGCACTCAAGGACCCAGTCGATTTTCCTCAGCAGTGAAGGAAACCCCCAACCCGAGTCCCAGTGGCGCATTGTCTAGTACGTAGTGGCTGTCCGTGGGACCACTCGTCGAGTCTTGCCGTCTAAGATTAGACTAAGTAGTAAGTAGTAAGCATGTCGATATGGGAGAAGGGATGTTAGCCCGGAAAGCTCCGTGGTATCGGTCGCTGATATGATTCATTGTTTTCGGCATGAAGGCGTTGATACAGCTGTAAAAACCGAGTTGTTTCAAAGTTGCATTTCGTAGTCAATGTCGTTTACCAAGGCTTGACGCGGAATGGTAGAAAGCAGGAGAGGGGAGAGTGATTGATTGATTGATAGTGAGAATGGAGCTCTCCATTGGCAATTTCAAATTTGGCATCAATCGCTCTTTTCCTATTCCCACTTGGCACTCACGAGTCACCGGTCCACATGTGCCCAGTCGCTCTTTCCCTGAGCTGCGTGTCGTTTGTCGTTAGTCGTTAGTCGTTAATCGTTACTTTCGTAAGGCTCCTTTCCCCAATCCGGCCCGTGCTTGTCTTGTCGATCCAAACAAGAACGAGAACAAGAAGCAAGCAACATTTGGGCGAGTGGACACTGGGCAGGAGCGAACGAAGTGGGCACCTGGCAGTGGCAGTGGCAGTGGCAGTGGCACTTACCTGCTAGCTACATAGCACTACACCCTACAGCTCCTGCCCGCCGTCCACTTTCCACTCTGTCCATCGCTCCTGCCTGCTCGACCAGCCTGCGCCTACCTGGGCGGGCTTGGTCGCTGCTCACTCGCTCTTGCCTGCTGGGCATCCACTATTCCCTATTCAGGAATCAACCCAAGTCGAAGCCAAACCACGTTACGGGGACTCTTCATCTTACTTTAAATCCTTAAGTAATCACCCATCTGCCACTACGTTAAGTTACCTTACCATCCTTGTCAAACTGAACTTACGTTACGTTAAGTTGTTAACTAACTCCTACACACTCACTCACTAACTAACTAACTACCGGCACTTCCTCCATACCACTTCATTCCTCAATTTAAACTCCCCTCCGATCTGTGTCATCCATGGATTTGGTCCTCCTACCGGGGTACAAGAGCGCGACTTTTTCCAACCGTTCCTGCAGTAATCAAGACAAACGTCGGCGCGATTACCGCCCTGTCCGCTGGGTCTCGCTGTGACATACCCATATTCTCTGCTTCCCTCTGCCTGGAACGTGACCTCACGCGCACTCTATCCCCTCTAATCTCCTTCATCTACTTTTCTCCTACGATCGCGCCTCTTCGTTTGTCTGTCATTCTCGATTTTTATCTTTCATACTTGCGCCTCGTCAAAACGATATTCATATTCTGACTCTGCCACTTTCCCAACACGGAAATATCGACATCCAACCCATTCCGAACACGTTAGGAGTTGTCCCAGTTGGGCTTCGAAGATCGTGGAACTAGGAGGCAATTAATACTCTCAATAGACGCAAACTCTCGGAAATCGCCAGTCATATGCCTTGAGGGTTAGTGTTCTTTGAGGATTCACTTATTAAAATCAAGGTTCCGCGGCCAGCGTGTGACATACGAAACACATACCGCGTCTGTTATTCGAGGTGGCTTTTGTCTTTTCTGTTCTGTTATCTGTTTCTCGGTTCTGTCTACTTCCAAATAAGCCAGCCGCATCTCACAGCCGTCAAAAATGGCTGGCGGCACAGCAGTGCTGGAGCCGACCTACCACGGGTATGTGGCCACGACACAAGATGCGCTGATTTTATTTGAGGCTTGTTTGACCGGTGTGTTGCCTCACGTGCCGCGACGACCGCACGACCGTGAACGCAACCATCTCGTTCGCAGTGGTAGTGTGTTTATTTATGAGGAAAACACATCTGGAATCAAACGTTGGACAGACGGGGTGACCTGGAGCCCAAGTCGAATTCTTGGCAACTTTCTGGTCTATCGTGAACTCGACAAACCGTTTCCCCCAGGCGAGAAGAAGCGTGCGATGAAGAAAGGTAACAGACGCCCAGTTCAAGCCTCTCGTCCTGGAGAACCTTACCCCCGGTCAGATAGCAATGGTCAGTCTTATTCGCCCACGACACCAGGCTCAAATTTTGGCGGAGATCGCCCTCAGCAATCCGACGTCGAGAGAGCGTTGGTTGGCTCTCTTGTAGACTCCTATGGTTTCAAGGACTCCGGCCTTGTCAAGAAGACTATGAGTGTTACAGTATCCGGAATCACCCATCACTTGGTGTCTTACTACAGCGTGGAAGATGTCATGAAGGGCGTTTTGAGCCCACCATCAATGCATGACGAATTGCGCTATATTCGACCCCGTGCCGAGCTGATCTCCAAGCAGAGTTTCCGCGCTCCGATCGACGATGTTGACACAGGATTGGAAAATACGACCGATCCTTCGCAGGCCATGTATGGATATAGGACCGCGATGGTGCCTACGCCAAGTTATGGAATGCAAAATACACACTCCTACGACTATATGCACGGCTCGCCATATGGTTCGCATCCGACTCAACCAGCCTCGATTTCGTCATACGCCAATGGACCACTTCCCGCTCAATCCGCGTCGATGCCGTATCTACCTACCCCGCAGCTTTCCGTCAAACAAGAACCCGACCAAGGCTCATATCGCGCAGGATCCTATGGTACGACATTTGATGCGATGGGCCAGAACCATCTGCCCCCAACTCTGCCTCCTGCCATGAATGCACCTGGCATGCCTAATGCCTTGGACCGACACCGCCATCAGCAATCTAGCAGCCCGGGAATCTATCGAAATACTTCGATATCTGCTCGTGGAATCAGCACGGACGTGGCGTCACCAACCGAACCGCATACGTCTACCACTCCATATTCTCGAAATAGTTTCGGCATGTCACCACAGATGGATGCCAGCAATCATCAGTCGTTTGAGCAGCGTAACGTCGCGGCAGCGTCATTCGATCCCACGATCCCACGCCGGGAGCCAAACAACATTTCGTCGTACTATACCGGTGCTGCCGATCGACAGAGTTATTATACTGGGGTGGCCCACTCGAATTATCCAACAGCACAACCAATTTCTGCCTGGACCACAACGGCACCGGCACACCCCCAAATGTGATATGATGAACCTTTTCTCTCCCTTTCTTTGTCTTGTTGCAACGGCCTATTGAAAATCGATTGGTGGATGGAATCGGCAGGATCAAACAGGATATATACCCTTCTTTTGTTCAAGTGTTTGCTTTTTTGCGCGTGCTTGTTTGTCTTTTTTTTTCGGCATGACTTTTGCCTCTTTTATTGTTTCTTCATGTGTGGGTGTTTGGGTGTGTGGTGTGTAATTTCAGTATGGGTGGCCGGCTTCTCAACAAGCATCAGAGGAGGTTTATTCAAGTGGTTGGCTTTGTTCACAGCAGCAACGTTTCATTCTTTTTTCATACTCAGTTGGCATTCTTGACGTGTTTACGAACGTAGGTTGGGCGGTTTTCTGAATTTATTATACGCACTGTGTATTCGCAACTGTTTCGAGTCATCTATTCTGCTTCTTATATCTAATTTCTGCGTGTTTGATCGAAAACACCATTGAGCGGGTCTTTTCGTTCGTTTTGTTATTTTTTCACGGGACGATGGCAGAGTGATAGCTGCAATATTCTTATTGGAAAGACTGCGCTTCTATTCATATCTGGATCCTTCTCAATACTCAGGTGTCGTCATCAATATGAGAAGAGTAATCTTGCCTTGATAAAGAGACTTGATCTTTCATTCGATCTTTTAATCCATCCATGAATAGGACCTCCGACACAGTGTAGATTCCGAATCTGATATCTAGAGACTCTAGTTCATATGGAGGTGAAGAGCACTCTGGTATCATATCTATCTCAACAATATTCAGCACTATCCCATTCATAAGATTCATGCGGAAACTGATATCTTCACAATGACAGGGGGTTCTAGCCAGGGTCTGCTGTTTAGTATAGTTACATGCTTATCGATAAGAGAGGTGGTGTATGTCACGTGGTGATAATAGTAGCTTCCTTATCGATGGCCAGAAAAAGGAAGCTCCAACCTTCCTATTTCATTCGACATCGTGCTCGATCACGTCTTGTTCTGCTATCAATTACTCGCGCTATATCCTTGCGCATGCGAAAACTTATTTCACTCTCCAAGCCATGGGGTTTTCCCTTTGGCCGTTGTAGCAGGGAAGTCAGGAGTATATGCTCTGAGCCTTATGGCTCTCTGCAATATCAACGGATCGTTCGACCGGCACCTCAACAACAATTTCAAAAAAGTTGCTTCTCGAGTCAACGGAGGATCCAAAAAGCTTCTTCTACAGTCGGTGAATTTTCACTATCATCGCCGTCGGTTGCATTGGGTGCAGATTCTACGGTATATGCGCTCTCGACAGTTCCCGGCAGAGCTGCTATAGCTATTATCAGGATTTCTGGACCGGCATGTCTGCAGGTATTGCCCTTTGTTGCTTCAATTGCTTGCACTGCTTAAACGGTAAAATCAGCGACTGATGATATTTGAACAGATATATCGAGCACTATGCCCCCGAGCACGAGACCCCAAACAGCGCATGGCAACGCTACGAGCATTATACGACCCGACACAAGCTCCTTCGCCGAATACACTCCTCGACCCTGGCGCTCTGGTTTTATACTTTCCCAGTCCTCGAACGGTAACTGGCGAAGACGTCCTTGAGCTGCACGTGCACGGTGGCCCGGCGACAGTCAAAGCTGTACTGGCTGCGATTGAGAAGTGTAACGACGTTTTACGTTCCGAAGATGATAAAGTTTCCTCCTTGCCGTCATCTCCGATACGATATGCCGAACCCGGAGAATTCACGCGACGCGCTTTCATGAATGATGTTCTGGATCTACCGCAGATCGAGGCACTAGGCGAAACCCTCAATGCGGAAACCGAGCAGCAGAGACGTTTAGCTGTCCGTGGTGCGAACAATACTCTCTCTGCGCGCTATGAAGATTGGCGCCAACAACTCTTGTATGCAAGAGGGGAGTTGGAGGCGCTAATTGACTTCTCAGAGGACCAGCATTTTGATGAGTCTCCGCAAGAACTAATCGGCTCGGTTTCGGCGCAGGTGGATGTGCTTCGGCAACAGATTAGATTTCATATTCAAAATGCATCGAAGGGCGAGCTACTGCGAAATGGAATCAAGATTGCATTGTTGGGCGCGCCGAATGCCGGGAAAAGTTCTTTATTGAATCGTGTTGTGGGCAAAGAGGCGGCTATCGTCAGTACGGAAGAAGGGACCACGAGGGATATCGTGGATGTGGGCATTGATTTGGGTGGGTGGTACTGCAAGCTTGGAGATATGGCTGGACTGCGGTCCTCGAAGAACAATGCAGTCGGCGCTGTTGAGCTGGAGGGCATTCGTCGTGCAAAGCAGCGTGCGTTAGAATCTGATGTCGTTGTGGTAGTATTGAGCGTCCAAGACGGCGAGGGCAAGACGCCGTCACAGCTTGTCGTCGACCCTGAACTCCTTGAGGCTGTGCATGCTTGTCAGGAACAAGGGAAGAGTATAGTGGTCGCCATTAACAAATCCGACAGGTTGCCAGGGTCTGTCAATGCGCGGAACGAAGCGGCGAGTAGCTTGGTCCAACAGGTCCGAGCTCTGTTCAAAGGCGTTCCAAGGAGTCAGATCTTTTCAATCTCTTGCAGAGAGGCTGAACAAAGCTCCGGTCTAGGGTCACTGACAACAGACCCTGGCAATATACAGACATTCCTACGTGGTCTGATATCAGTCTTTGAGGAGATCGCAACTCCGGAAGGTATGCAAGGAGGAAACGATATGCATGATATTTCATACTGGGAAGACTCGCTAGGAGTTACACATCGACAACAATCTAATCTCAAACAAAGTCTGGAACATTTGGAGAGATTTCTCTATGAAACAAAAACGAGCGACCTGAGACAGCAGCAACAACAAAAAGCAGCCGTCAATAATAGTACAATCCAATCCGTCTATAATAACACCAGCGCTGATGCCAATCCCCAAGCCAAAGTCTATACCGATACCCAATTCCACGCTCATGCTGACGCTGGCACCTATGCTCACGAGATTCAAATCCAAGCACAAACGCCGTCTGATGCCATCTATAACCCAGAGAAATACAGTGACGATAAAAAAGCCGATGATGATAATAATACACTTGTGTTTGACGCAGAGCCTGACGTGGACATCGTCACGGCCGCGGAGAATTTGCGATTTGCAGCCGAAAGTCTAGCCCAGATTACTGGACGAGAGGGGGCGGATGTCGAGGATGTTTTGGGTGTGGTTTTTGAGAAGTATGCCTTTTTTTTTCCTGCGTTTTGTCGAAATTTGAGCCACAAGCTGACCATCCTCGTTGCAATAGATTCTGCGTCGGAAAGTGAAGTTTTGAAGATAACCAAGATCGAAAGTCAAATCGAATATCAAAATGCCCAAAAAAAAACTAGAAAACACACGTTTCCTCGTTATGTTTTGTCGTGATATCATATTCGTGGCAATGGTTGAATCGGAACTATTCGTCTTGTCGCTGGTCTTCTTCAGGGCCATTGTATCCGCCTCGGCCAGACAGCGTAAACCGATAGCCAGATGATGGCGGAGTTGGCGGGTTGCTGCTGCTAGGAACGTTATAACCTCCTCGGCCCATTGTGATGATAATTGATGGTTGGTGTATAGAGATGGAGGTGTTGAATTTGAAAGTTGGTTGACGTCTGGAAGATGTCGGTCCGATCCTTGTATATATAGTCCACAACAGTCAAAGAGCAATATATAGTACGGTCGTGAATCAAGAGTAAAACAAGTCGTAAAAGATGTTTTAATTAAAAGATATAGAAGAGATGTGGTAGCGTTGTATGAAGAAAGAAGTATGAATGAATGTGCCGGAAGAAGGACAAAGCACCCAGACACATATTTATATACGATCATCTAAGCTACATACTATGTATAGTATGAATATAGAACTAACTCAAGCCACAAAAAGAAACATACCAAAAACAGCCACTCAGCCAACCAGCCGTAAAGTATCCGGTTTCTTGTCCCTATGACTCAAAAAAAAAATAAAAGTGCATAGCCCTGGGCCAGCCCATCCATCACGATTTTCTTAGCTGTCAATTTGTTTTACATACATCTGACCATTCAGAAAGTAGGGGGGAAAAAAAGTCCCCCGAGACAAGATGGGTTAGGCTAGGAGGGTTTGTTTCGATCGTTTCGTTTCGAGTCCCTTTTGGAAGCCTGGTTGCCTGGTCTTGTCCTTGTTTTTGCCTGCCTACAAATTACGGCTATGTATGTTACGATCTATCATTTTACGTATATTGTCTTGCCCCCCCCCCCATTTGTCCAGACCTGAAGAATAGGATCAGATGGGTCCGTTCCCGTTGATCAAACTGTCGCCCTGCATGAGCGTATTGCTAGATATAAATTTAGCTCTTTTGGTTTTATCTTGGCTGTGTTGGTGGATTATACTTGGAGTAGTTGAAGCTGAATGTAGAATGGGGTGGGTCTGGCGGGTTGTATTGTAATTACGCTGTATGCATCGTGTATTGTCACCACGGCATGCCAGCATGGGACCCGAAGTGAGGTATATTGGTCTAGCTGTTACACCGTTTCTGAGTTCTTTGCACATATGTCAGAATAGTTGAGATACTACGTACATGCTGGTTCTATGAAAACATGGCTGTTATCACTATTTGCACACATATACTTGGTCAACGAATCGTCTGCACCCGGGGCGTATATTCAAATAGTAGAAAGTTCCCTAGGTATTACTCAACTGTCTCAACAGTGTCAACACCTAAAGCCACAAAACCAACAAACCACGATTAGTCACTTACCCCTCCTCAGCCACGACATGAACGCTGAATCCAATCCACAGTACCGGAACCAGAAAAAGTATCGCGTTACGGCGTACGTAAAACTCCAAAAAAAAGCACGTTTCTCGTATCCAACGGCTTATGCAATACTAAATAGGACAGAAACAAAAAGAATCCCTGATCGACACGAGCCGCCAAGGTGTCAGTGTTCTGTCTAGGTAACCAATCAGGGTCATAGCACCACCGTCTAATCTAAGTGCTGACTACAAAGTATGTAGAAAAGGAGTAAGAAGGAAATCTATCCGGTTCTATGTCCGTGGTCCCACGGAGCTGGAAACGTTAGCGGCAGTACGGAGTATGCCTGTCGATATTATTGGACTTGGCTTAGCAGTGTGGACGATGACGCCTGAATAGATGGAGTTGGCTAGGTCAGACGCGTGTGAGTTCGAAGGAAGAGTCGTATTCAAGGAGATATCTCTGCTGAATACCCCATAGTAAATTAAAAGTACGTACGTAAGTTACGTACATCAGATCAGATGTCAACGTATTTCGGCACGCATATCCGCATCCGCATCCACATCGGTATCCCGAACTACCGTACTATGTAGACCCTTGTAAAATATCCCACCCAATGACATAAAGGAGAATGACTTTAATCTCGGCGGATGAACTCAAAAAATAAAATACACCATACACCCACTATGACTGAAATCTCGACGACAATGATGGTTACACACGAAACCAAAATGTCCTCGCCGAATATTGCAAGACGCCGGTCCAATAGATAAGCGCACCCCGTTTATGGAATTCAATCCGATTCAGAAGGAACGGAGCTGTATGACCGGTTACGGTAGACCAGGCACAGCCTCGACGCCATTGAGCGCTTATTGATTGGTTTGTCGCTGGCTACGTATGTAATCTTACTCCGCGATGTCTCTGGAGTCTCCCGGTACCACATAGTTAGTACTGTGTATGTAGGGGTGGACTATTTCGGGGCGAAATCTGTCGTCGGCCGGGCGCGCTATGTGTATACGTACATATACATAACCACACGTATGCAGGCGTATCGAAATATTCCGAAAATGGAAATGTTCTAGAAGGCGTCGTTGCTTGCACAGTCGCTGATGAATAATCACGATCAGACGTAGTTGGTCAATTTACAATGCAGATTATACGGAGTAAGTATTCATCTGCGAAATACTTACGGATAATACGTAGGTAGGTAGGTATTCGTTGATATCCTTGTGCGTCCCGCGACATGCCTTAAATAGGAAATGAAGGGTCTACATAGCCACGAGACCAGACAATACGAGACTGAAGCCACATATAGCCTGAACACTGTCGTGAGTTATTTCCCTCGATATACAGACCCTAATTTTACTCGTTGTTCGTGGAGAGTCGTTCGTCATCGCGATCTCGTGATACCTGTGAGTCATTTTTGTCTTGCCGTGCGGTAGACCAGTCAGGTTTCGGTGTGGCCTAGACGGTGAGGCATCGAATTGTCCAGATGCTTTCTGATTAGTTAAACATATATTGATTTTTGAAATGATGTTGCCTCTTGTATATTAAAAAGAAAAACAAGTCTCGTGATTCCATGATGCCCCTTGCAAACATTGAATCATCGCAGGCAGCGAGAACTCTTTTCGTAATACGTGTCGCCACCCGCGGTGTAATATTCAGCCCTACAAGAAAAACAGACACCGTACGCAGTACGGATATTGTACGTAATTTACAATCTCATACATCATGCATGTGCCAACGATGATTGGGGGCCAGACAACCAAAAGCAGGGAACACCAATCTAATGCTTATTCAGGTACTCTACTCCGTATATACTATATACCGCGCGATTGATATTAAACCTCGTATAATTTTCCAGGTAAGCGGTTGAGCAATATATATCCCTGCACGCCACGAGCATACGTATATTCGCACAGGTACCGCTACTAACCAAATCGATGCATTCGATGTATGTAACGTAACACCGAGAGTCATTCCATCGATGGATTTAGAGTCTTTCTGTGTGTGCGTGGGGTCCAAAGTGCTCCGAGCCAAAGGGTCCAATGTATTTAATTTCTTGTGAGTTGTGGATGAGGTCGAATCGCGATGTTGGAATTGACGCGAGATGAGGGGGGGGGGGGGGTTCAGCTGACATTTCTGATATGAACAGTCTCGTAGTCTCATCACTGTACGTATTTACGTGGGAGATGTAAGTACACGATTCACATCGCATTGCATATTGCCAACCTGTTCAATACTTCTTCGAATGGCCAAGGAGAAACATCTTGGCAGCATAGGGACAAATTACTGAGCCTGTTGGCTTTCAGCTGTGGTGTTGTAGTTACGCAAGCCGTCTTCTCGGGTCCCTTTAAATGTCCGTCTAGAGAACCCCGACAATTCCAACCAACCACCGTCCAGGAGTACTCGTTTCTGCATCGTAAAGCGCTGATAGGACTACTCAAACACCAGCTGCCATTGTCCCAATATTTACGCGCTTTGATCTAATGTGCGAGCGTTGAAATACCGGTACTGTATAATACAGCCCAGATAAAATACGTTACAGTCCCAAAGTTCCGTAAGTAGTTAAATGACCCGCTGTTTACGCTTCGAGCGGATGTATGGGACGGACCGAGAAGGTCGGAATATAAATAACATCCAATCAGACGAGAGACGCTCCGTCCCACTTTTTGTACGCTCTGCATCTTGATTTTGGGATATTATTGAATTGAAGATTAGCAATCTTCGATAATATCAAGAATATGGATTTGGAATCATCAAGTACGTAGCTGAAAGAATGGCACGCTATTAAAATAGACTACGCACTGCCGAGATTGGGTAAGTCCGACGGACCATGCCCCATTTAAGAAAATGCAACACCCACATCTGTCATCTAGTCTAGGTACGTGGTTTGGAGTTTTGGTGAAATTTCCAATCAGGGACCCCTACTTACTTACATGGCACTGAACTACTGAACCGTGCTACGACGTATACGACTGATTAGTATGTATGCAAGTGGTCGAATAGGCTTCCGTCATCCCGTTCCTGCATCTCAGCTCATTTCCAGGGTTCTGCGCACTGATTCGGGAAAAGTGATTCGCGGACTGTCCATACGTACGCGATAATCACATGTCTGTCTGAAACTTGGCGAGGCTAGAAATATGCAAGAGAAGCCTTCTAGAAGGACGTAAAATACGATATTGATTTTCTGAGTGGTGGTGCTGGCGGTGCTGGTGGTGGGGGGCCAATCTATTCACCACCCATGGAGCACGCGAGGGGCTTGATTTTTGCAATCGTACGTATCTAAATGTAAGTAAGCACTATCCCACGTGGTGACTGACGGTGGTCGGTAAGTTGTATTTGTTATTTGTCAGTTCTTGGTAATGTGGTGGGTGAGCTCGTCCGTATATACGTTTTTGTACGTACATCTGATGTCTACATCCATAGCCTTGGAATGACCATGACAAGGACGCAGGAAATGCATATGCATTCCTCGGTGCCTACATCAATCTTGCATATGCAAGAGAATTTTCTAGAAGCTGAACCTCTTTTTTTTTTTTTTTTTCTTCTCCTTTTCTGGACAGGTGCAATGTCGCATGTAGTACAAACAGCCTTGGAATATCTTCCAACGAAGGATGTCTCGCTTATCAGGACCGGAAACGGAAAATGGTATGAAGCGCTGCTCGTGCCTTTGGGAAGGGCCTATTCGCAGGGGCACGGCGTTGTCCGGAGTATGACAGGTTTGACGCCTTGGTTTCTCCGAAGAATGTACCTTGACACCGGATGGATGGATCGATGGATTTTCAGGAGTAGTCAGATGTGTACAGTTCATGCCGCTACCTTGAACTACGAGGCAATGATGCATGTCATGTTTCAAGGCATCCTGTCTCGAGACTGTCTGTTCATTGTTACACTGATTCATTTTCCTAGGGTCCCGTCATTACACCCTCAGGCGTGACCAAATGTATACTCTTGTAGAGTCAGTCTGCTGTACGACATGGCTCAATCAGCCGGCGGTTACTTCTTGATTAGGTCATGTTCGGCGTATACTACGTTTGGGTTAGGCTAAGGGGCGATATTGTTCGATGAGGCTCTGCGGTTGTTATACGTAGGGGAAATATTCTGCAGCCAGTGAAAGTAGAGTCTTATGGGTCTGGAAAAAGAAGATTCAAGAAACACTGACAATTGATAGAATAAATCAGGTCATATTTGAAATCGCGCTTAATTAAAAAATCATCATTCATTCCATGCTATGTACATTTTGACATTGACACTTTGCTATCACTCACTTGCGCTGTCCATAAGCCTTAGTAGCGTAGTCACCCTTGTGGACAATCAAGTCTTCAGGGCGGTAGTCGTGGCGACCAGAGAAGTAGCTGTCGAGAATGTTTTTGGTACCTTGAGCATAACGAATCTGAGCATCGATCGAAGTACCAGACATGTGAGGAACCATGGCGTTGCCGCCACCCCAGGGACCCTCAACGTAACGGAGAGGGTGGTCCTTGGGAGCGGGCTGGGGGAACCAGACGTCACCACCGTATCCGCGCAAGTGACCGCTCTTGACGGCTTCTGCAACATCCTCCTTGACGACGATGGCGCCACGAGCGGTGTTGACCAGCCATGAGCCCTTCTTCATCTTGGAGATCAACTCCTTATTGAAGAGACCCTTGGTCTTCTCATGAAGAGGGCAGTTGATGGTGACGACGTCACACTGGGCGAGCATCTCCTCAAGAGTGTCGACGCGACGGCAGCCAATCTCCTTTTCGACCTCGGGGCGTAAGGGCTGGTAGTCGTAGTAGAGGAGCTCCTTGCAGTCGAAGGGCTTGAGACGACGCAAGACACGTTCACCGATACGGCCAACGGCAACGGTTCCGACGACCTTGTTCTCCAAGTCGTATTCATTCTTGGCGACGGCGGCAACATTCCAGTCTCCGTTGCGGATCTGGTCGTGTGCAGGAACAAAGTTGCGGACAAGAGTGAGGATGGTCATGACGACGTGCTCCGCAACGGAGACGACGTTGGAGCCAGTGACCTCAGCAACGGTCACACCGCCGTTGGTCTTGTTGGCGGCATCGAGATCAACGTGGTCGGAACCAATACCGGCAGTCACCGCGAGCTTAAGGTTCTTGGCCTTGGCAAGGCGCTCTGCGGTGAGGTATCCGGGGTGGAAGCTACATTATCATCAATACGTGTTCAGCCGTACGTACGTGTGGTGTAGTATACATACGGAGTGGTGATGATGACTTCGGCGTCAACCAACTCCTTCTCAAAGACAGAGTCGGGACCCTCCTTGTCGGAGGTGGTCACCAAAGTGTGGCCCTGCTCCTCGAGCCATTTGCGAATACCGAGCTCGTTCTCGGTGGTACCGAGGAGGCCGGGCTGATCTTTGGCATGCTCGCCGCCCTAATACAAGTCAGCCGATGTGAATCGCACATGGGATGTTACGACTCACGTCATAAAGGACCATCAACACTTTACCCTGTCGAGTAGCACTCGCCGTTAGTGTACGCACTCCAGAAAAGACAGACGTCCGCTGCAGGACAGGAGCCCGCCATTGGCGAGCCGCGGTCGCCAGAAGCGATGCAGCAGGACGCTGAAATGTACGGGGAATAGAGCGAGCAAATACCATGATGAATTATTGAGTTGTTGACTTGTGGATGAAAGAGAGGAATCGTTGTGGGAGGAGGAGGGATTAAGTATCTGCAGTAGTCAGCTCACTGGCCTGGTCAAGGCAGGAAACAGCAGGAAACAGCAGGCTGGCGCGTGCGGGGAAGGAGCCAAGGGCTAGGTAGGTATCATTGGTCGACAGGCCGTACTCCAGTGCAGTAGGACATCACAGAAACATGATGCAATTGACATACCTTGGATATAAAGTGGAAACAGATGATGATTATGACGATGAGAGAAAACAACACAAGAAAATAAATCCACAGACACAGGGAGCCAGCACCCATTATATAATTAATTTCACTTCCATCCACCCACCCCTCCAGAGAGCTCGTACGACTCTCTCCTCATATCCCCTCTTCTCTTCTCGTCTCGTCTCGTCTCTTCTCTTCTCTTCTCAACCCTGTATCACTCGCCCCGCCTGCAATCCCATAATCCTAGTCAAAAGAATAGCCAGTAAGTTATGCAAGCGGAAGTCGGATAGCACGGTTGTTCACTTTCTTAATCCAGCAACTTCTTGCCAAATCTTTGCCCTTTTGGGAAGTAACAGCTGTGATTGGCTGATGTATGTACCATCAGCCAATCATTGTGCTGACTGCTGCTGCGGGGTCTCCCCTCACGCTAAGCCATACATGGCAAGACACCATGTGAGGGGAAGCTGCCGTGAGGGGATCCCCTCCAACATTGTCTTTTTTGTCACTTCCTACACAGCTAACTATGTCGTACAGGTTAAAGATTGCAAAATGCCGCCCTGCCATGTTGTGTGTGTGTGTCATGTAAAGTGGATTCCGAGGCTGATTCTTACAGCTTATTACAAGACGATGGATACAGTCCCAGATACGCGCAGCTCGAATGAATCACAAGCACAACCGGCAGCTTGCGAAGACTCGCGCCATCTCATTAAAGTACTTAAGACACACTAGCGAGACTTTTGACATCCGGGACCCCTAGTGCGCAGATTTATTCATCAAAAAGGCCATCGATCAGTTGGAGGACGCGGTACCGGCCCGACGATGACCAGGACATTCCATATTTGCCTGATCGCTCCTTGACCCTCCCCACCATGGGTCCCCAGGTCCTCAGCATTCCCGTGGACAAAGCAGTGAATCCAAACACCCTAGCTTTACCACACACGCCACGCAGGACTCGTCGCGATGTTAGCTGAGACACGCAAGCCAACGCCACTTTGATTAAACGTCTTAAGGAAGTGACCGACGATGGCGCGGGCATATATAATACCTTAGCCACATCCCTTGAAGAGCGAAAGTTATGGAATGCCGAGTTGAAGGCTGCGGACTTCAATTGGGACAGCAAACCTCTCAACACGGCAGCGCTATTGATTGAGCTGGATGAAAAAATGCTGGAGGACCTATCCCAGATCGACAAGATCCTCAATAACCAGAAGTTACAGCGAGAGGATATAGCGAAAGCAAAGAAAACTTTCGGGATCAATGATGATGCGGATAAGCTGAACGTCGCGGGCATGTGAATCAGCAAGGCGCCGATGGAAAGGCAGCTACTCGCTGCCGATGCTATGTTCGACGCATACAAGGATGAAAAATTTACTGCAACTCCCAGACAGAGGTCTCGGTATCTTTGTAAAAGACAATCTACCCCGTGGAACTCGTCATAGCCGAATCAAGTTTCATCAAAGTCAACGACGACGATCAACCAACCGCGAAAACCATCATCCAATCCTATGAAAGCCTCTCTCAGTCAGATCAGGAGTCCTACCTAGAGCTCCATAATTATGCGTACGATCTGGATAAGCAAATCCTCGAGAGTCAAACGGGACAGACTTGGGACGAACTGCCGGAATTGCCTCAGGGATGCCATCTACACGGCAAACTACTTCGGTTCTTTACACCTGCTCGCATCTCGCTTCAATCATTCATGCCTTCCCAATACCACTCATGGATACAATCTCTCTCTCGACAAAGAGACTTTTCATACAATCCGGGACATCAGTGCAGGCGAACGAGTTATCATCTCAGGAGGCCTGGCCTCGGCAGCCCTGGTTTGATCAATGATGTCGAGAGCACGTTTGGGTGCTCAATACTCTAATATCTATCAGCGAAGTGCTGGTTGCTACGCGCGTTCGCTTTCTATCGTGTCTATTTATACCCTTGTAGGGTGATTAGAATAGTCCAATAGAAGCATACACAATATCTATTTCGTGCACTACTACCTATGTAGACGTAATTCACTTATTTACTAACTACCGCGAGCACTACTTCCATGTTGGAGATATACCAACTATCTTAAAGTTTCGGATTGATAGAAAGGCTTATGGCCGCAATCTATTGACGACAAGTAAAAAGACGAATAGCCAAAAAGAGCATGTCGCTGAAGGCGGCTTAAAACCCTTGCGGTTTCATCTTGCATTGAGGGGAGCCCTAGCCCTAACCCCTGGCCTGTCACGGCCAGCCCTTCCCGCGCCCTTCCTTACGAGAACCATCACCACACGAAACCTGTATGATTTCACCTCTTGTTCGATTTGCCGCCACTATTTCGATAAAACCTGTCTGAGTCGTACATGTAAGGTCCAAGCAATTCCGAACGTCTCACACATCCCATTTTAGAAATGTCGCTACAACTAATGACGAAAGTGATAACATTTTCGGACGAACGTCATCTCCTTACATGTCTTTTCGTCGAACCTGCGACACTGCTCAGACCCAAAGCCCTGGAATTGATGAGACCTGCTTACTATTTTGAGAATAGCCACGAACGATAAGCTCAGTCGCGTTAACATTTGATACGCTTTGATGACGGTATCACTGTAGGCAAAACGCTAATACTGCCCAGAGTATGGAATGGAGATACGCGGGTCCCCTAAAGGCGACCGCCTTCTCCTAAATGTCTTCTCGTCTGTCTGAGGAAGGTGCCGAAGAAGTTTTCTCATCTTCAGTAATACTTTCCGTGCGTGTTCTTCACTGCGATTGTCCGTGTCATTCGTTTCTTCATCAGCCCCGGACGGCTGCGAAAGCTATTCAGCTGGTCTGAACTGGACGCTTCCTTCATCTCAATTCGAACAACGAGTCTCTGGAAGTACTCGACATATTTCTGAATGATACTATTTATCTGACATTGACATTCATTTGATTCCCGATATATATCAGCTCGAATTCATATATACGTTGATAATCGATGCCAAATCGTACAACGGTATAGTCCTCCTACTGGGACGAATGCCGGTGCGTTCAACAAAAATTGTATGATGACAATATCATCTCTTTTTGAGCGACTTGCAACTTCGAAAAATGGTGGTGCATACGACCACGTGGTGGTTTATCGGACTTTGTGGTATTATGAGAATAGCACGCCGACGTCAACGATACTTTTGATTGCGTTCAATATGGCGTCGGCGGGGCTGTTGATGGCGACGGTGTTTTATTATTTGTGGAAGGCTTCGAAAAAGAATCCTTCTTTGTCGGGCGAGTATGTTTGCAAGTTGAGTGGTGGATGTGAGAATGATGAACTGACGGTATGCGTAGAAAGCGACAGTCGCTCCTTCAATCGATTCGACCTGGTGACGTTTTGACTCTGTCGTTCACGGCAGCGGTACTTGTTCAAGGAACGATTCTAGTGGCGGTTCAGTCTATGCAAATGTCTTCTTCGATCTCTACGAATTGTGGTACAGTTGGACAGATAGTGTTCCCAGGTAAGCCTTCAGATGCATGTCGTTCTAGCTAGTTCTGACAAAATGCAGCATTGTGGATAGTAGGGCTCGTGATACTCGTCTTCGGCGTCGAAACTTTATACCGCGGCTTTCAGAGACAAAAATTCGCACCACGCAAGAAGGGAGCGGTCTATATCTGCTGGGCAGTGATCATTCTCTTGACCGGACTGTCATGGATTCCGACTCAAGTCCGACGATCCACGCTCAGTGAATGCTCTTTTGGTTTACTTTGGACTGTGAAGCCGTGGAGCGATATTGCATTTGGAATCACAATCGCTTTTGTCGTGTGTGATACGTTGATTGCATCAATACTGGCGACGCAATTGTTTCGTTCGACGGGCGTGGATACAATGGAGAGAGTCGCTGCCACGCAAGTGATTTATTATCTGGCTATAGCCACTGCAGTTTTTGTAGGTCTTCCCTCGTTTGGATCTGCATGATTTTAACTGACCATAATAGACATTCTTCTTGCCTTTTTGGACAAAAATCACCCTCAATATGCCTCAAGGAATCACTCCAATGATGGCAATGGTGTCAATCAACGTAATCGGAATTGTCGTCTCTTTCTTTCAGTTGTTGTTCCATTCGTATACCGAATGCATGACCATCCGATACTCGGAAACATCTCGGAACTATCGTTGGAAGAACGGACTGAAGAGAAACATCTCATCTCCAATTGCAATTCCTCAAGACGAATGCCCTCTTTTTGACAACAGCATCAACAACATGCACAAAGGTATCAATACCCGAAAGGGCTATTCCAACAGGATGGATATCGATAAATCCTTACCACCGACACCTACGATCAAACAAAAGCCCAACAACGATAACGATACCCACAGAAAAATATCCTACTCGATATTCCCCACAAAAGCCAGTGCACGCAGGCCCAAATATCCAGCTTCAAGCATCTATGAAGATGATATATTCCTCGTCCCGCCGCGTCCTGCATTTGCAACCCATAATCGCAATTCATCCGACGTCAGCCATGCAACGGTCCAAATCGGATTTCGTCTCAGCAATCTCGATCCTCCTCCGTCAGAAACGGGGTATCGTGACCCATCATCAGCGGCAACAGCCTCGAGAACATTTTCCCGCTTCCTCGCACCTCCACCTTTCTCAATCTCAAATCCAAACTCAAACAACCACATATCAGCAACATCCATCGATGTCCCCGTCACACTCCGCTCCCCAGCCACGGAACGTCCTAATGTGACCTTCCCTTCTCCTGCAGCAGCCGCGTCGACGTCAAGACTAAGATCAAGCACTATCCCCACCCCAACACAATCCATCACCAGCAGCGGCGCCCGATCACCAGCCGTCTACAGAAAGCTAGATGACCTGCAGAAAATGCTCGAAGTGGATCTGCAAGCTGCTCAGAAAGCGGCTGCGGACAGTGAAACGTGGCCGTTGAGGGATTCGTTGCCGGGATTGTTGCCGAAATCGACGTATCGTCCTGATGAATGAATGATTAGTGAGACATGAAATCAAGAAGGGCGTATTCTTTTGTATCTATTATTCTTATCTTCTTCCTTTTCTTCTTCTTCATGATTTCACTCCTTGATTGTTGTGTTGTATATGTAAATGACTCATTCTTTACGTGTGATGTATAGACGTCTTTCTTCTCCTTTCCTCCATTTCAGTTGTTTTTCAAGCCATGTGTAGATTACCTGGGTACAGCTACAAGTTTATTGCGTTGTGGAGGACTCTGTAACAAGGTTCTTCGTAGTCAATTCCTTTTTTCTTTTTCTTTTTTTTTTTTTTCCAAAAGAGCCTGTCTAAATATGGCTGTCTTGGCTTGACGGGAAACGAATGTCCACGATAAATCAGTGAGCCTGCAAAAGGAATCGAATAATGGAGATTCTAGCTTCGCATAAACGTGCAGCTTTCCGTAGCATAGGCCAGATAGGTTTGTAAAACGCTCGGTATACGCCCCTTATTTTTCTTTTCGGCAACTAGATCAACCAGAGTTCGTTATGTCCCAGTTTTGTGGCTGCCCGCTAAGCCTTTCGATCGAGGTTCATCTGGGCTCATTTCTGCAATATCTGGGGATATCTTTGAAGATAATCCTCTGGCAACTTTCCCTACTGGCACATTTGATGTCGTCGTGGCGGATCTTAGATCCATGTTCGAATGAGCAGTTTGACCATCGCGCAATCTGCATGATATATTGCCATTTCTAGTGGCCTTACGCCATTAAGATGTCCACGACGGTACTTTACCTCGGGATTGAAGGCTTTGCTCTAAACAGTATTGTACTGTTCTCATCACCCCGTGTCGAGCACCCCATGCCAGTGCCGAGCCCTCAAACTTAAAATACTACTTGTTGTGCTGATAGAGGTAGTAATTCAATGAAAGATAGAAACGCCGATTAGTCCTGACGAAGGCGTTGATGTCGGTCTGCGAGAGGTTTGATGCGATAGCTTCCAATGGTTCTGCAGGAAGGCGTTGTAGGTCTGACATGTTCGCAAGTTTGTTGCGTTTGGTTTATGAAATGGCCTTGGAAGAGGTTGAAGTTAGTGTTCAAAGGGCGATCATGAAAAGGGATGACAGGCAACCTTCAATGTTGGAACTCCAGGCAGCCTGATGCCTTGAGCTAGCCCTACCCTAATTCCCTTTTTAAGGTTAGTCTCTATCATTGTAGCAAGTACTATGTAGAAGATCTTCTTCTTCTTCTTGTTGATAAGCTTTACCTTTGTTAATACAACACTGGAAGAATGGATTATTATTCCATATCTAGACCTGGTGCGCGCCAGATCAATGGAATGACAGGTCTCGCTTCATGTTCCTTCTTACCAACTATTCTTACATAGGCATGGTACCCTGCTCAAAAAACGATATTCACAACTCTTCCCCCAGGAACAACAATAACCCTCCTCCTCTTGTCCCAATCGTGTTTGTCTCTAAGCCACAGTTTTCCTTCATTCGTGGCCAATATCTGATCAATAATCCACGTCTTTTCGTCGATTTGTACTTCCGATGATGCCGTCGTGGTAGCACCAGACATTAACCGGGGAATGGTCACATTGAAACGTAGTTTACCGTTTATCTGGACGCCGACGTTCTGACCACCGCGAGATCGGAGGGCGTTTGCCTCGGTCTCTGTAAGCAAGGGTGTTGGCCATGTCGTTGTTGCCATGTTGATAACTTCTGCGTCTGTGGATAATTCGGAATGCAGGATCTCCCAACTCTCGGATGTGAGAGCAGGGGCGATTGGTGCTAACAATCGGAGAAGAGATGAAATGCATGTATACAAGATTTTGGAGTTGGTTGGCCGATTAGAGGAAAGCGTGTTTGTTAGTTTGGTCAAATCGGATATGACCGTGTTCAAAGCATATGGATTCTTCTCGATGCAGTTTGTCACCGAGACAATAGTTTCGTGTGTAGCTAGGAGGGCATCGATATCGGCGTCGGGAAGGTTGATGAAATTTGGTAAATTTGAAAATGCATGTGGCTTCTCTTGGACGTCCTCCAACGACAAGTTCAGTTTTCCTTCAGTCGAAGAAAGAGCCGCAGTGGCATCCGAAACCAACTTCCACAATCGGCCAAACCATCGCTCAATACCGACAATCTTCGTTTCGTCCCATTCAAGAACCTCAGCAATTGGCGCCGAGAAAAGGACATGTGCACGCGTCGTGTCTGCTCCGTACTTTTCAACGCAAATCATAGGATCGACGCCGTTGTGTTTACTCTTGGACATCTTCTCATATGAGATATTCGGGCATACGGTTGTACCCTTAATCAAGGGCTTCTTCTTATCGGTTAAATCAAGCTCAGACGGGAGTAAGAATCGCCCTGTAGATGGCTCAGAGTATGTTCTTCCATGGACCATACCTTGCGATAACAATGTCCTAAAAGGCTCTGATACCGCTGGAGCTACTGGGCTGGGTTGAGCATGTGCCAATTCTGGGAAAAGCTCAGTCTGTGTTAGGAACTTGTATATAAACCTTGCGTAGAGGAGGTGGAGAATAGCGTGCTCGACACCGCCTATGTAGATATCAACCGGGCGAGCGACGGCAGGTGAGAATGGCTCGTTGTGGTTGTTAGGGTCTAGATAACGCATGTAATACCACGACGAGTCCACAAAGGTATCCATAGTATCCGTATCACGTTTTGCCGGTCCATGGCATTTTGGACATTCAGTGTGTAGCCAGTCATCTGCAGCAGTCTCGAGGGGATTCCCCTTCTGGACCTTGAACCATTCGCCTCCAATTTCGGGTAATTTGACGGGTAATTGATCGACTGGAACGGGGACTGGACCACAGCTTGTGCAGTGTATCATGGGAATTGGCGTGCCCCAATAACGCTGTCGGCTAATCAGCCAATCGCGCAGTCTCCACGACTCTGCTGTTTCGCCTCGACCGATACTCTCAAGGTCGGTCACGATCCGTTTTACAGCATCTTTGGAGCTGAGACCTTGATACTTCCAGCATCGAGATGTCAGGTAGCCTTCGCCTGTGAAAGCTTTGGCGTTGTGTGCGGGAATGAGGGACGAATCTCCGTGAACTTGGGATTCGGGTTGAATGACCAATGGGATAAATTCTGGCTGAAGGTTTTCTTTGAAAAAAGCTAGATCTCTAGAATCGTGCCCAGGGACACCCATGACAGCTCCCTCGCCATAGCCACTCAAGACGTAAGGAGCTACGAATACGGGCAGCTGCCTCGAAACATGTGGGCTTTCTTTGTCGATGACTTGCAAGGGGTTTGAGGCGTAGACATCTTTCAAGCGATAGCCTACCTTTGAGTCTGGCGGTAGAGATGCAGCTTCCTCCATGAATGCTTTGAGACCAGCGTCTGACTCGGTTGCCTCTTGAACAAGAGGATGATCCAACGAAAGAGCGATGTATTCCACACCATACATTGTGTCTGGCCGAGTAGTAAATACTTCTAAAACTCGGTTATCACTGTGCTTAGAAGTCACTGCAAACTTGATATTTGCACCATTCGATTTTCCCAGCCAATTTCGTTGCATAGACAGGACGCGTTCTGGCCAGCCGCCAGATAAAGAATCGAGATCTTCAAGAAGGTCCTCTTTGAATGCAGTGATGCGGAAGAACCATTGCTTCAATTTCAGTTGCTCAACCTTGGCGCCTGATCGCCATGAAAAGCCATTGGCATCGACCTGGATGAAGTTAGAATCGTTTC
The DNA here is from genome assembly GCA_019828575.1 of Talaromyces thailandensis. NCBI lineage: Eukaryota > Fungi > Ascomycota > Eurotiomycetes > Eurotiales > Trichocomaceae > Talaromyces > Talaromyces thailandensis. The sequence goes on from JACVQZ010000133.1 coordinate 515,552, forward strand.
ATTACTTGATGGGGAAGATGCCTACCTGCTCATTAGCCAGCACGGTCTTATCCACAGGATCGTAGTTCACCAAAGCCTCAGCTTGATATGCTAATCCCTTCTCGTACAGCATCAAAAAGATCCGTTGAGTATGCTTATAGAAGTCCGGAGAGCACGTCATCAATTCCTAGAAGGAATGTTAGCATCCACCCCCTATGGCATTCATATGTTCAAGTAAAATAGAACGTACCCTCTCCCAGTCAAATGCCGGCCCGAAACTTCGTAATTGATCCTTCATCTTCTCAATATTCTGCACCGTCCATTCAGCCGGCTGAACCCCCCTTTCAATCGCCGCATTCTCAGCCGGTAATCCAAACGCATCCCAACCAATTGGATGTAAAACATCATGTCCCCTCATTTTATAAAAGCGAGATAATACATCCGAAATGGTGTATACACGCAAATGGCCCATATGCATTGTTCCGGAAGGGTATGGAAACATGGAGAGGATATACGATTTGGGCCGATCGTTCTGGGGTGAACCCACGCCGGATGATGGTAGTCGACCGTTTGCGACTTGTTCTAGCTTTGTTCGGTCTGCTTCTGCCCATCGTGTCCGCCATTTTTGGTCGATTGCGCGGATGTTTAGTCGGGGTGATGGGGAGGACGTCGAGGGCGGTCTTGAGAGGAGGAATTGGGGAGGGTTTAGTGCGAGTTTCGTTCGTGTATCGAGACGGCTCGAATTTATTACAGAGCCTCGTAGGCTATGCCTATGCAGATGTCTTCTCGCTAAGAGCATCATGGTCGTGGTATGCAACGCATGTAAAAACCCGTCGCGTGGTAAACAATCGTGGTGTGACGCACGATAGTTATTCCTTCACTTCATGTCGAGATGATATTTTCTGAAGGATGAGCTCGTCAATTGGATGACGAGTGTCTCAATGAGTGAACTCGGTGACTCAATTTGATAAGTGATGATTGAGAGTTTTGCGGAACGCCAGAGCTTGGAAGCTGCGGAGAAGACTCATCTCCGGCCCGAAATGGTTAGCGCGTTTCAATATGTCTATGTAGTATGAGGACCACCAAGTAGTAAGTACTTAGATAAGTTAGATGGTGATTTCAATTGCGGTTTAGAAAAGATTCTCAAAGGAGAAAAGTCATTAAAGAGCGGCGTATATGCATCTGGCTATAATACATTTCGAAGCGGATCTATATCTACAATCTATAAATCTCCCCATCCATACCGATCCCCCCACGAAAATGTTCTTCAACAACTCTTCCATTAAAGATTGTCTCCTCGACAAGACCCTCAACATGCTTGGGCTCGACTCGTCCGTACCAGATTCCCTTGCCGGCCAGCGGACTTGGACTTGATACAGCTGTACCAGACGAGGAAGAAGTCATCATGAGGGCTGGAGGGATGTATATAATCACATTGCCAGCGTACTTATGTCCACCGATATGACTTATAGATGCAATGTTCGCGTGGGCCGGTCCATCAATCCGATTCCCTGCCGAGCTATCATCGTTCGTAGTAAATCCCTTCCGTCGCAACACACGCTCGAATTCTGCTTGCAAGACGGGCCTCATAACGCCGCATCGCATGTCTCGACCGCCATGTCCACAAATCAATATCATGGGTGACTGCTTGATATCCAATGCATCGGGAAAGTATTGGGAGGCATATTCCGGCGAGCGCGTCATTATTTTTCGTTGTGATTCTGGAATATCCGCATGCCCCGAGTGGAGTTTGTGTGGTAGAAGATAAGCGCGCGCAAACGACTCAAGACTCGGCTCGGTTTTGGTATCTGTGTTCGTCACGACTGGGATTTTTGGTATGTATTTGAAAGCTGGGAAGAGAAAAGCTGATGCGAATGGCGACGAAGCCTGTGACGTAGGCTTGAAAGAGGAATTGCTGACCACCAGGTTATTATATGGCTAGAAACAACTTCAATTAGCGTTGTCAGTCAACGATAGAACAAGAATACTAACATCAGCATATTTCCCCCCTCGACCAAACATATCCTTCAGCCCACGCACCAGACTGCCCCAGCTTTTCTCAGCGCCATCCTCCTCGATTCGACTACTCCAATCCGTCTGCCCGGTCGCGATGAGAATTTGTTGCGTATAAGGCGCCATGGTCGCATTGAGCGGTCTCGAGTGGTCAATCGGTAGGCCCTCGGGCATCGGGGGCGTTGGTGCGCATGTACAGGTTGGATCGGGACATGTCGGTATCGTTGGGAAGGGAGCGCGCGATTGTGATGCTATCGAACGCGACGATATTAAACGAAATGATATTGTGTGTGTAGATTCTCCAATCAAACGACCTTTCAAGAAAGTAGCATGCCATGGCAAAGATTGTAATACTTGTGACATGGCGGGGAGGAAGCTGCGTTAATACAGACCCGAAAGTTGATGGTCTATAAGGGTATCATATATGAACGAGAAGCAACTACAGCAGTATAGGGCAGTAGAGCAAGATAGAAGCAAAAAGAGAGAATAAAGAGAATGAAGAGAAAAAACAAGAGTATGGAATGAAAGTCGTCGTTGAAAGAGAATCATTACGGAGCTCAGTTGAAGCTCTCGGGCGGGCCTCGGAGATACGATAGGTAAATGTCTCGGACCTATGGTAAGGTCACAATCTCCGAGTACAATGAGAGACATACTGCTGTTACATGAAGCTTTTTTAAATTACCGATATTTGTAACCCGTGAATGCCTATTACTATATTTTGCGTTTATTTGCCAACGATACTAGAAACTAGATCAGTCATTCCGTTTATCATACAAATATACATTCATCTACCCTTCGTACATATCCCGTACGTCAAAACATTATATCACGTATAACCATATACACCACATCATAAACCCTTCAGAACCGGGCCAACGCCAAATTCGACTCCGTCAAAGGCCACAATGAATAATAGAATCCAACCGCACCCAACACCAGAAGCAAATAATATGCAACCGTCCAGCCGATCCCCAACTGACCACCCGCTACCTGCAGCCGACTGACTTCACTATCCTCTTTGGCTCGTATCTGCGGTGGTCCGATAGGAACGCCAGCTTCAACGCGTCCCCACAATCGAGGCAATCCACACCAGTTGCAGAAACTGTGCACAAGAATCACGGCTGGGAGGGAGCCGGTTCTGATGTACACAAAGGCGGCGAACCAGCCGAAGACGGTTGTGTATCCGAACTGAAATACTGATCGAAGAAGAATGGCTGGGACTGGTGTGTCTGGGTGAGTGAGTCGGAATTCGTAAAAGTGATGTACATGCGCGATGCCGAAGTAGAGGGGAGTCACAAATACGATGCGTCCCGGAGTCATTTTGGCTAGTAAGTGAAGCGTGATGATGACAGAGCGGAAGATGATTTCTTCCGTGATGGGGCCCTGGAAACTATCAGTATCTGGAAGTATCGTCTTTGATATGGAGGACACACAGCAACATAGTTTCGAAAGCCAATCCAACTTCGAAGTGTTTCTGAGAAACCCTCTCCCCGAACCCACGATTTCCAACCGTTCTCTGCAACACCTCTTTCAAAAAGAGGACCGCTGAACAATATAGCAGTCAAGAGAAGACTCTTAATAATCTCCATACTGCCAATCGGCCACCAGCCGAGAAGTTTCAAGGCTTCTGGAAGTGATGCGTTACCACCTTTCAGGGCAAAAAGAATTAAAACAAAGACGGTGCTGACAACACAGGCCATTGTCACGGCCCTCACTCGACTCCGAATGACGGATGGCGCGTCTCGACTGAGAGATGGAGATGGGCGGGTAGTTTTGGAGATGTAGAATGGGACCACGTAGCCCAAAGTTACGAGGACCTTCTCCGTTAGTAAGATGCATACATAGACAAGCACGTATTCACTCACAGAAAGAACGGCGGCAGTATTGACTGACAAAATGGGTGGGTTATGGTCTACGGTAGATTAGCTTTTGAGGTCATGGACAAGCATTAGTGTGCTTACTCACGAGATTGTTTCGTATATAACATCTTGAAACGATCCATGATGCCGACTGGGGCCATGGCGAGTGAAGCTTTAAGTCAACCTGGGGAAGGTTCGACAGAAGTGGAGTTTTGGGTCGGGTGAGGTTATGCGCTTATTCCTGACCAGAACTGGTTGGAGGTTCAATATATCTTAAATCCACACGATACTTGATCAGATGTATCATGTCAGTGAATGAAATATCCGTTGAGCTGTACAGACACGATGTCCTGGAGTCTAGACAAAGAAGAAAAGAAGCTGGCGCGTTCGCCAAGAAATCGATCGATTCGTTGCCAAGACTCGGCTGTTATACATGTATTTAACCGGCGGAATATCTGTTTGAGACCCTGACAACAGGAATGGACTAGATAGGTTGATTTGAAGATTTGCGTTAGAGGCGAACATCATATACTCATTGTTGGATGTTGAGTGTGGTAATGGTAAATTGGATATGTCGTTGAGAGCGCGTTTGATAAATTACGATCTGTATTTTCGAGGGTTGAGCGTATGGTACCTTGAAATATTACGGTAATGAGTCACATTTAATTACCGCTAACCTAATTCTCAACGGATGATATCATGTCGATACGAGCACAGAAGGATGCAGCAGAGGCGTTGCAAAAGCTTGGAGGTGCGGACATGATTGCGTGCACAGCACCAAATAAGGAGGTCGCTAACCCGCTTGTTACCGGTCTTGCACCGCTCGGAAAGTTGGTGGTGCTCGCACCCCTTGGCCCAGTGGACTTTGATACGGTCTCGATGGTTATGAAGGGATCCAGCGTCCATGGCTGGAACTCGGGGCACCAGCAGGACTCGGAGGATGCGATTGCCTTTGCACATACGCACGGTGTGAAGTGTATCGTCGAGAAGTTTCCGTTCTTGACCAACTACCGGGGGGCCTTTGATAAGATGGCAAGCGGCGAGGTTCGCTTCAGGTCGGTATTGACTATGTGAACAGGAATCGGGATAGTGGATTGAACTTGGATGTCCAAGTGTCATTTCTGAATCTAGACAATTATAGTAAAGCGACTGAGAGGACGAGTGACAGATTCAGATGCCATTGAATCCTTGTTCTAGCCACTTGCTTTTGAGGTGACATAGATAAGATGGAATGTACTTGTATTTCTCCATATAGATAACATCTAAGCTTATACATGTGTCTATATGATGAAAATGGGACCGTCCGTTTGTTATAGCCAGGTTCTACCGTAGTTATTCGTGCGCGGTGCAGATATTAAAATTGTTACCGGCGGGATTATATAAATTATACAAGACAGTAGTGTATATGAACTAAGCCAAAGGTAAGTCTAATATATCACGGCAGGGACATCCTCGCACTTGTAAACGACGGAAAAAGGGTCATGCGATGAGGACTCGGCCCTCGTAAACTCCATGGTATTCGCAAGCTCAAGCGCCATTTCTTCACCATACTCATCTGCCACCCAAGCGAGCGTAGCATCGATGCCCGCAGTGACATCGGACGAGGTCCAAGTATTTTCATCTCGAACCCAGCGTGCCTTTGCAACCCAATTCACTTTTGGTCCATGGAAAGTACACTCCTTCCACAGCATCTTGTTTGTAGTGGCTGATTTGCCATCTAGCACCCCCGTTTGGGCTGCAAGTGCGGACCCGTTGCAGACGGTGATCAGCGCGTCGAGTTTGGGAACGGTGTGGCGCACCCACCGTCGTAACTCAGGTACAGTATCAAACCCTCCCCATCCGCCGGGGATGATGAGTACGTCCAGAGCTGGTGCATCAGCGAAGGTACGAGTAGGCATAACACTTTGCCCGATGGAGTGCATGCCTTTGTGGAGAGTCGAGACTGGGTCGAGAGTGGCTGCGATTATGGAAAGAGTTATGTCCTTGTGCGTCAGGGATAGATTGTTAATCACTTCAATAGGGCCAAAGGCATCCAAGGCTTTGAAACCGGGGTAAACGAGAAGACCAAAGTTCTTTGGGTCTAGGGAAGCGTCAATTGTGATAGAGTTAGGGCTAGGGCTAGGGTTAGCATACGAAGTGGTTCTGCCATTGTGAAGCTGATAATGACTTTGCAAAGCACTTTGACTAATCATTTATATCTTGAGATCAATTGATGTGAGACACTTTGGCCGTTACTGGGGATTGTCCATATATGTACATCTGGCTCGAGCCAGATGTAAATTGATATCGAGCGTCTCGCTGTAGACTTTTAGAGCCGATCACCGAGCACCGAACACCGCATCTTACATTTCGCTCGTAGGACATGGGATGATCAAATTACTCATCAAGTGGAATGCCTCAGTCTACCCAGTTACCATAAGTTATGGAAAGGTTGACAGCGATACATATATATTTTCTGCCGTGACCATTCACTAGCGGGCAATCGATCGAGACATATATTGATGGACCAGATGATAAACATATTTACATTTTACCATCGCAGTGCTTCCTAGCCCCCGCCGCCATACAGCATCATCTCCCTAAAGACTCGTTGACAACACATACGGGGTACGCAGATTGAAACAAATTCTAGCAGACTCTCGTGAGTCTCATCATATTTGATTGGCTGCTCTGTGTCTAAAATAGGACAAGTTATTCGCCTCTGATTGGCCGATAATGCACGAACCGTTCGGTCTGGCCAGCAGGGCGCCTTACCGAAAGGAGTTAAATCAATACAGATGAAACGCGCATCGACGTGGCAGCCCGTGATTTACTACGTACCCGTCGCGTCGCCTCCTCCCACCTGGCGGTTGGGAGTCGGCCTGGGCTCAAGGGCCACCCGGGCTCAAGAGCCAATATCAAATTTATA